>JAYJMM010000042.1:1427500-1793060 GCA_037349105.1 Limnomonas spitsbergensis
CTGGCTGGTGCGCTGAGCAGGGTTCTGTTTAGCCTCTTCCTCTGCTGCTGTACCTGACTACAATTTGTGTGTACTTCCAGGTCTGGCTTCCTACCCTATTGACACCATCCGTCGTCGCATGATGATGACATCTGGTGCTGCCGTCAAGTACAGGTGTGTCATAGTGTCGGTCATTTTTGTGTAAATGGAATTTCCAAAAGCATAATTACAAATAAAAATAAGGCAATCCCGCGGATTCTCTAAAGCATGATGCGCCCCGCGAATAAAATTTGGGTCCCAGACGCTAAGGGCGCAAAAAGCGCCTCAAACATCAGGGACCCAAATAAAATTTGCGGGTTCTTTATCTGATACACAGCTGACCTGAAAAGGGTTGGTTGTTAACTTTGGTCAATCCGTCAGGATGGTTGAGACGCACAAAAAAGCACGTGCTGGCCATGCAATTAGCATCTCAGTCCAACCTTTTTCACTGGACAGTGGACGCAGTGAAGGCGCCCTTGAAAGGCCCGAAGTCCACCGAAGGAACAGCTGAAAAAGCGTGAATGCCTCACCCCTCCTGAACACTGTCCTAAGGAACCGGATTCCAGATTGTTGCAGGGCTTCATTTGCCTGGAGCTCAGACATGCCCTGCGTAGCACCACTTCAAAGCTCCCCCTTCACTGACCCTGTGCTCCCTCCCCTTTTTAGGAACTAGTGTTATGTGCCATCTTAACCATTTCCATGGACCTCTTTGCAATCTTAACTATCCTCTGCGCAGTGTGCCATCTTCACTATTCCTCATGGAACTCAATGCTGTGTGCCATCTCAACCATACTTCACGCAATGTGCATCTTCTGACCATGCCTCCACCATCCTCCATGCAATATGCCATCCTCTGAACCCCTGTCCCCTTCCCGCGACTCCAGGAACTCCATGCACTGCGCTGCCGAGATCCTCAAGAACGAGGGCTTCACCTCCATGTTCAAGGGTGCCGGCGCGAACGTGCTGCGTGCCGTCGCCGGCGCCGGTGTGCTGTCTGGCTACGACGCCCTGCAGATCATTGTCTTCGGCAAGAAGTTTGGCGGTGGCGAATAAGCTGCTCGCTATGCCAACCCTCCTAATGCGAATCTCTCTCCCATGCTCTTTGCATCCGGGAGTGTCGGGCCGCAGCCGTTGATGGGTGCCTTGCCTCGTAGCCAGTGTGAATTAGGTGTGAAGTAACGCCTGTATTAGGGACGGCTGGAAGTGTTTAGGGTCAAGGGTGTTCTCCCGAAATCAGTTATCAGAAGTGAGCCTTTGTGAGATTAAAGGGCCAGTAATTAACTCTATCTAGTGTGCTGACGTGCCTGTCGGTGCTACTTTCCGCGTCCTTGACAGGTTTCGCGAGCTTGTTGTGTAAAGCCTGAATGGTGCTTCCTATGTCTATGCCATCGCGGATAGAAAGTGACATGTTGATGCCCGGCATAGCTGTCATGTGGTTTCCGGGTAGTGTATCCTGTGCACCACATATCTCAGATCTCCCATCCCTACGTGTCATGCTTTTGAGTTAAATGTATGTTTTCTGGCCGCACAACCAGGAGCCCTGTCCCTGGTTTAAAGGTCACCTGACCTCCCCCCAAAGCCCTAAATAACCCCCTTCCTTGCGACTATAACAAGACCTTGCCCTAAATCTATCCGTGCCTGGGAGGATTTTCTGAACTGGGCTTGTATCATTATCCATGAGTCATGTACCATGCAGTGCATCTAGTCTGCTTATGGACGTCGGTGCCAATGGTATATTACCATGCACAAGCAGACACCTTCGGAAACTTACGAATCACACTTGTTACACAGGTGAGCTGTGACTTCTACATACGACGGTATTTGTGACGTAAAAATGTACCAGGCCCAGAGGTGTATCGTTATTAACATAACTAACGGATTCAAACTGTGATTCGTTGCCAGGAGGGGACCGCTAGATGAAGACGCGAATCGCTGAAAGGGCCTATCACACTCAGCTGGCGCATGTCAATCCCGAGTAACGTTCTCGGTGAATTTGAATGGCTTAGTGTGAGCGTCATTGTCATCACGGCGTATTTGTCATCACGTTGAAATTGCACTGTGTTGCTGGGCAGTAGCTCGGTGTAGTCAAGTGCGTAAGTGGTGTGGTGATGCGTCGCTGACTAAAATGCGCAGTAAACTGATGAGTAGCACGCACAGTCACTTGCGTAGTCAGCAAGAGTGACACCATGTGACCATGGTATCCACCCCGACGCGCGCTGTCACCCTATTTTGATTTTGAAACGCTCGGTATCATCTCATACACTGCCACGTCTCAGAGCAGCAACATAAAGGACCGCTGCCTGAATCCATCTCGAAAGCTTGCAGAAGCCACGCAAGAGCCAGACGACTGAAGTACCGCCATCGAGCGACAAAGCCTGTCCATCAGGCAAGAGCTGCAACAACTGCGAGCCAGTGGGGTTAGGTTTTCATACCTTCAGGACTGAGCACAATAATAAATATGCGAAGCAGAAGCGACGCCAGCAGCAGGGACACGTGCGCCTACGGCGGCTCTTCGCCAATGATGATGCGGTGTCGGAGCAGCATGGACATGACACATCTCGGTGAACATAGTAAACACCCCCCTCGGTACGATGTTGACATCGGCAGTCTAAATCCCCTGCATACTGGGACGGCTATCCGTTCTGCGCGACACAGCACCGATTGTGTCTTGGTCAAGAATGGAGGAGCCGGAGGCGTAATAGGCGGAACCATCAGCAGCTGCGGAGATGTGTCACCCCTGACCGCGCCGATGGCCGCCCGGGTACGGCAGGACACAAGAGTAGCGGATCTTGGATCATTTGCAGTTCTTCCTGCGACAGATCATCCCCCCAAAGAAACCAAGCCGAAGCTGCTTGATGATGGCGACCCGTCCGATGCAAGTAACGCCTGGCACGGGAGCGTGGTAGAACAGCAGCAAGCCGGGCGGGTGCTCGCTTGCTGCGGCGAAGCTTGGCATGGTAGCGTAGAGCAGCAGCAGGCCGGGCGGGTGCCACCGTTCAGCGAGGAATCCGGCAACCTTCCCTGTAATATGGCTGCGGCGCGTAGCTCGCCCACACCAGCTGCCTCTGCAACAGCATGGACCCCACAGCAGCAACAGCCGCAGCAGCAGCAGGAGCAGCAGCAGCGGCTGTTCAAGCTGCAGCAGCTTCAGCACCAGGATCCGAACCAGCTGCTGCAGAGGAGCGCTTCACACATCCGCGTCAGCAGCAGGAGCACGCTGCTTTCGATCGACCCTGTCCGCGCTCCAGGCCTGGCTCGACGCTTCTGGAGAGAGGCGGATTTCAAACTCGTCAAGATGCTTCACCAGAGCCATGCCTCAACGGTTTACAAGGTATACTTGACACTGAACCTTGAACTTTAAACCTTGAACCCTAACCCTCACCCCTAAACTGAAACCTGACCCCTAAACCTTGCATCCTAACCCGTAACCCCTAAACCTGAACCCTGGACAAAATTGTTTCCTAAACCCTACCACGCTCCACCAGGGCCATACCTCCACTGCATACCAATTTGCAATCCCTAATCCCTGAGCCCAAACCCTCTACCTAGCATCTTTCTCACAAATACCCCCCCCGGCAAAAAAACTGCCTCTCACCTGTATTTGTTTTTGCCTTTTCTCCCTCGTCTAAGCACCATTTTACAAGCCTTAATAAAATCCCTTTTCGAATCCCCTTTTAACTGCAATTTATCAGGCATCCTGCAAGCATGGCCTCGGCACAGTCGTGCTCAAAGTATACGACATGAGCCGGCTCAAAGAGCTGCAGCAGTACCAAGTGTACCGCGAGATCCGGATCCAGTCCAGCCTCAGCCACCCCAACATCATCAAGCTGCTAGCATCATTCCAGGTCAGTGCAATGGCTAACCTTAGATCTAGATATAGATCGAGAACCAATCCAGCCTTAGCCTCCCCAACATCTGCGTGCCACTGCCTTTATTAACGGTTGGGTCAGCTACACAGCTGTACTGCCGCCCAAATTGTACTGCCACAGTGTCACCCCCAAATGTACTGCTTCCTGGTGCTCGTGCAAGGTGAAGGGCTCAGTGCCTTGCTTGGCAAAACCCAAACCCTAAACTCAAGCCTCCCTGTAGGTTGTCAACAAGTAGGTTGATTTGCAGGTTTTAGGGTAATGCATAAAAATGCCACAACCCCAAAGCCTAGCCTAGGTTTTAGGGTTTCAGGGTGTAGGGTGTGGGAAATCTGAAGTGTGAACACACTGACCCCCATAACCTTAACTCAATCCTCCTTCCCGCTGCAGGAGGGCAGCAATGTGGTGCTGGTCCAGGAGTACGCTCATGGAGGCGACCTCTTCGACCTGCTCGCACGCCAGCCCGGCGGCGCCAAGCTCTCCGACAACACAGCGGTGCGTCTCGTGCTGCGTCCGCTGCTCTGTGCGCTGCTGCACCTGCATTCGCGCGGCGTGACGCACCGAGACATCAAGACGGAGAACATCGTGTTTGCCGGCGGCCAGCTCAAGCTGGCCGACTTCGGGCTGTCCATCAACGTGACTGAGGAGCCAGCGGTGACACGCGCTGGGACGCTGGACTACATGGTGTGTGTTTGCCTGAACCCTAAATCCTTAACCCTACAATGCTCGACCAGGGCCAAGCCTCAATGCTGCACCAGGTGCCCCTAACCCGAAACCCTTAAAATACAAAACACACAATACTGGACAGGAAACCCTTAAGCGGCGAAGCCTGAACACTAAACATTCAACACGTTATCCAAAGTCCTTCAGCCAGCATCCAGAACCTTAATTGCGGGAACTCTCAACTCCATATCCAGTGAATCGTCAACCCTTGACTCGTTTCCCTCAACCCGAAACTGCAAACCGTCCAGTGCAGATCCTCATGTCTGAACCCTATACTTTTAAACGTACCAGTGAGCGCTATGACGCTTGTCTTCTTTGTGAGTGAATGCTTCTGCCTAACCCCTAAACCATGAACGAAGGAACTTTTGTTGGCTTGCATACCTGTTGAGTGCAACCCAAGCCCTTACCCCTCAACCCTCAACTTTTAACCTTTTGACCTATAATCAATATCGTTCCCATCATCCCCTTAGGCCCCGAAGTGGTCCGCTGCTCTGAAATTTCAGCCCTTAACTATCAGCCCTAAACCTGATCATCCTTATCCTTCACGCCACCCCTGCAGGCCCCTGAAGTGGCCCGTTGCCCGCGAAAGCTGCTCCCACTGGAAAACAAGCAGGACAGCCGTCTGCATTATGGGCAGGCTGCCGACGTGTGGGCGGTGGGCGTGCTGGCTTACGAGCTGTTGGTGGGCGTCATTCCTTTTTCAGGTGCGGTCTTGGCTGCTTCAACCTGGGGATCTCATCCATTCTGCCAGGCACAGTTTGGGGTTGCTGAAACCCTGAAGCCTAAACCGTTTTGCCAGGTACGGTCGCGGCTGCTGAACCCAAAATGATGCGCGCTGAACCCAAAATAAACGATGATGACGACTGGCATGCTTACCGGGCCATGTTCCTTTGTCAGGGTCCGCCCTGTGCCTCGCTATACGGCAACTGTCCCCAGCCTCGTCTCTTTGCAAGGTGCTTTCAGGCAAAATGTACCACAATACGGCACGATGCGGCACAGGTTTAGCCGGATCTTTCTAACATGCTTTCAGGCAAGAAGCCGCCGTGATGTTCCTCAGCTGTGAACAGTGGTGCTGACTTGCCACCTTTCCCTACCCTATCAGGTGCCAGTAGGCAAGAAGCCATCGGCAAGATCATGGGCCTGACTCCAGGCTTCCCTGCCACGGTCTCCGATCTAGCCAGGGACTTCGTGAGCCAGGTGAGCATCGCTTTCAGGGCTGGGCGAGTACGCTGTAATAGGGCATCCGTTGCAACATAATGCGGTGACAATATGACACGGTAGCAGTGGACAATATTTCACCAGGAAACTGTGAGAAACGCCATAAATCCACAATATTTCCTGTAGTCTACGCTGTGGTTATAGTGCAGCTTAATATCATTATACAACGGGAACATTAAATTGCCCAACATTGATCGTCTACATATCATCCCCCTCTGTACACGAGCCTCTGCCGCCCATGTTCTTCTCCTCTTATGCTTAGCTACAGCTAATTTACCCACATCTGCGCCCCACAAGCCTTCCCTCCCCCTGCTTTCCTCTCTTACGTCTGTACCTTGCACGGCGACAGGCACTCACTGTTCCCTCCCCCCTTATTTCTTTCGCCTTCCTTTTGTTTCCAACCAGACATTTGGACGCCTATGCGGCCGAGCCTCTTCTTGCAGGGCCCAGAGGTGTAACCTAATTAACCAGCAGGCCCTCACTGCAGCCAAGTTGCCCGCATCCCTGCCCAAACCCTCAACCCCACACAATCGTAAGTATGAACTTCTTTGCCCACCCTACTGGCAGGCTCTCGTGAAGCTGGCTGTGAATAGAGCGACGGTGCTGGAGCTCCTGCACCACCCTTGGGTTATAGCACACCAGGTCAGTCAAACGGCACTACAAGTACTGTACTGCAGGTCAAACAGCACTGCAAGTCAAATAGCACTGCAAGTACTGCACAGCTGCAGCAACACAATGTTACAGTCAATCAAATACAGTATAGGAAACAGTGGGGGGAAATCAAATCAACACAGGCTTATATTTAGTATTGGTTAAGATTTGACAGAGCCTCGTTGGCCTCCTTCCTCCGACTGCCAACTAACCCCCACTTCTCCTGCTACCCCTGTCGCCCCTCCTCTGACTGCCAGCTCACCCTCACTGCCCCAGCCTCCCCTGCTGCCCCTCTTCTTAGTGCCAACTTACCCCCACTTCTCCTGCTACCCCTGCCGCCCCTCCTCTGACTGCCAGCTCACCCTCACTGTCCCTGCCTCCCCTGCTGCCCCTCTTCTTAGTGCCAACTTACACCCACTTCTCCTGCTACCCCTGCCGCCCCTCCTCTGACTGCCAGCTCACCCTCACTGCCCCTGCCTCCCCTGCTGCCCCTCTTCTTAGTGCCAAGTTACCCCCACTTCTCCTGCTACCCCTGTCGCCCCTCCTCTGACTGCCAGCTCACCCTCACTGTCCCTGCCCCCCCTGCTGCCCCTCTTCTAACTGCCAATATACTCCCACATCTCTTACTGCCCCAGCCGCCCCTCCTCTGACTGCCAGCTCACCCTGCCCCTGCTCCCCTCCTTTGTGTCCACAGAGGCGCGTTGCCATCCACCAAGAAAGCCCCTCAGCACCCCCTGCATCCACTATCTCCCATGCCTCCGCCTTCTCCTGCACCTCAGCACTACCCACAGCCAGCTTCTCCGCCTCCGCCTCCTTTGCCTCCGCCGCTACACTACCTTCCGGCAGTATCTCCACCGCCAGCACCGCGCGCAGCTACACCGCTTTAAGCCCTGCTAGCAGCAGCAGCAACAACAACAGCAGCAGCTATGCTCAGCAGCAGCAGCCACTGCTGCTGCCACAGCAGCAGAAGCAGAGGCCGCTGCCGCTGCCGCAGCAGCTCACAAAGCAGCAGCACAGCAGCAGCAATAGTCAGCACAGATTCTTCAGCCCAGCGCTGCTGATGCACACGCTCGCAGCGCTGTCATCTCAGGGCAGAGCCGCGTCAGCGCCGTGTCGGTGCCGATGATGAGCAGGAATAATTACTGCAGCAACTGCGCTCAGGAGGAGCAGCAGCAGCAGCAGCAGCAGTAATACAGCTCTGTGATGAGTAGGGATGAGGAATACCGTATATTAATTTCTTATACGCAGTAGATACGGTATGTACCGTATGACGATCTGGATCCAGATCTGGATCCCTAGTACTGAGTATTATTTCTCAGTGCTGATGCAAATGCATCCAGCTGTCTGTCTACGGTTTGGTCATGTCAGGGCCCCGTTAGTGTTAAGGGGCAGCATTCAGACAGCATTGCCTTTGTGAGTTGTCATGGAAATGCTCGCAGCACGGTTGTTCCTCCAGGGCAGAGCCAGTGTTAGCACCCTGTCGGTTTAGATGACCTGAGCTCTGGCGCCCTCAATTCATTCCATGTGTGGGAGCATGTCGAGTTATTGCAGTCCTGTGGGGCTCTTCAGATGCTGATGGGACAGAGCACATACTGGTAGCAAAGAGGCATCACATTTGATGCATGGGACAAGCATACCGGTAGTAGGAGGGGGGGGGGATCCCCAGGAAACAATGTGTCTTTTAAGGGGGGAATCGTTTGTACTTTGCTAGGCATCAATTGGCAACTGACACAGGACCATGACCAACATCTTGTGACAGATTGGCAGAGGATGACTGATGATGAAGAGAGGCCACCGTTTTCTTTGCTGTGCCAAATGCATATATTTGCCATCATTGATGTGGCGTGTATTTGTGCCTGATCGCCCTGGCATGCAGAATGGCATAGGGATTGGATGCCGCCTCCTAAAATGTACATTTGCCGAACCCATTGATGAGCTTTAGAAGTCAGTATGTAGTGTGAATTGAGTTTGTATGTTACAGTCAGTATGTAATTGATGCACTAGACAGGCCCCCAACAGCCTGGCAGTTGAGTCACAAAAAAACTAGCGAGGCTAGGGGCATGAAAAGGGGTGGGGCATTTTTCAGCCTCCTAGGCAAGCTAAGGTGTGCATATGGTACGCATGGGGTAACTGGGGTTGCTGCATGTGGTGCTGTTAAACTGCTCGGGCCATGCACGACAGAGATCAGACTGGGCTGCACCTCCTATCAGTGGGACTTTTAAAAAGGGGCCCTCTTAAACGTCAGTTCACTTGTGCATTTTTTTCAGCCCAGCAGGGCATCACATTTAGTGCAGGGACAGGTGCCCTAAACCAGTTTGGGTGCAAAATAAAGTAGGACAGTGAGCAAACGAATAGTCCCCCCCCTGGTCAAGCTACCAACACACAATTACAGACGAGTGGGGTGGGGATGAACTCTTTCGTGCAGAAGATTAACCTCACTACATACCCGGGTGAAATTATAGAGAACTATAATTGAATCATTAATCCATTCGAGCAAACCTTCAAATTTCGAAGTACCCAAACAAGCCAACGAGCAAAACCTGGGCATGTGTACGTACAGAATAAAGAAGTTGTACACTTAACAGAGTGAAATGTGTGGAAAGTCTGTATAAATATGTTTCATAGGTACGGTATCAGTGCAGGCCCTTTCCTGGAAGTTTGGCTAGTCTTGCTCCGAGGGAGTACTTTTTCCAATGCTAGTAGGCTACCTTAACCCTCTTGGTTGTGGAGCCTTGTGATCTACAGCGAAGCAAACCGGCACTGCTGACTTTATTCTCGGTTTGCTGTTTCTTTTACTGGTATGCGAGGCCGAGAGGGGGGCAAAAAAATGCTGGGGACCCCATGCCCAAAAATAAATCGAGCACCCAAGCCTACAACCCACCCACCTACCGCCTCCGGAACCCACTGAAATTCAAATATCTCAGTCACCATTCAAAATTACAGGGCATGTAAGGGGTGTTTTTTTATCAGCTCGTCAAGGCGCTTCTACTGGTATATTTCAATTTGTTAGGTGGTGACAATTCATGCCAACAGTCAATTTTGGTACTGGGCTCAGCCAGGCTATTGAATACCGACTAATGCTCGCTAGCGATCACAATTCATACCAACAGTCCATTGGGGTCCTGAGCTCAGCCAAGCTATTGACTACCGACTACTTCTAGCTAGCGATCACATGTGTCCAGCAGGCAGATGGCCTGGATGGCGGTGGCAATGCGATGGCATCAGCCTTCATCTTGGCCATGAGCTCCCTCACTGCCTTCTTCCTCTCCCTCAGCGGGACCTCTTTGTCGAGTACTCCCTCTAATTCCTCCACCGTCACCGCATAGCTTGCCACATCTGCCTCTGTCAGCTGCTGATCGGGATGGGCTGTCAGCATGTGATCAAGGTAGTGATAGCTCCAGACCCACGGGCGGGGGACGGGCTCGCAGGTATTGGCTCTGCTGGGACAGCAGCAGGGGTAGCTAGGGTTGGAACGGGAGCAAACCCGAGCGTTCTCTGCCGCTTCGAATCGCGTGGTTTCGCGGAAGCTGCCATGCACTCCCTCCCATTCTGGTGGCGTCTGACGTTTTCAGGGTCGGCGGATCTGAGGACCTTGCCACAACGAACATAACTGATCTGTTCATTCATGATCCACCAGACCACCACTACCATGTGCTGCATGTAATACAGCTATTTCTAAGGCTTGCTCAGCTGGTTTCGGGGTGTGTCCGATGGGGCCAAACCCTCAGTGTGGGGGGCCAGGGGGTCATGTGGTAATTCAAGCAACATTTATGTTGTAAATGGACCCATGTTGGCAAGAGGAACACAAAGGTGCCACTGCCAACCTCAACAGACCTCCAGAAAATAAGATACGGGGTTTTCTAAATATTGGATTTTTGGGAGACCCCCCCCAACATCTCCCACCCCCCTGGGCCATTTAAAAAAATGGTATGGAATGCTCTCGTCAAGCTCAACAAAAAGGGGCATGGGGTCGATTTTGTTTTTGCCCCCCCTTCGTGTGAGGCAGCTATATTGATTGATATCTGTGGTAGTGCGATTTTAAATTGATGGCACAACGCTCTCCTGGCTCTCATATTTCATGTTATTGGCCAACATACTTAGACTGTGTTTCACAGCCGAGGGACTGTCGGACTTGGTCTTTTTTACCTTTTGTTCCTTTCCCCCTCTTCCTTTTAGTTTCTTCTTTTCTCCCTTTTGAACAGTTGGGCGCCCACGCGGCCGAGCTTTGAGAGGGCCCAAAGGTGTAACGTTATTGACAGGCTGGGGGTGGAAATACAGGAGGCTCCAAATTAATTTGAGAATTGTGTTTTGAAATGCGATTGAAAGTAAGGATTGGTGGACATATTGCGCCCATACTAGAGGCAAGCAAATCTCAGGGCGATGCCTAAATGGATTGGATTTGAATAACCAGGTGTTATATGCATCGATGTAAGGCACCAACTCACAAATTTCAGAGATCTACTTATTCAATTCACGGGTCAACCGTAAAAACAAATTTCACACACTATATATACAACACGTGCCAGCAAGGCGCAACAAGGTTGTGCATAAAGGCGCATCATGACCTTGCACAAAAGGAGCACCAAGGTCTTGCAAGGTAGCAACAACAACCCCCACCAAAAACTGCAACAAGACCTTACACAGAAGTCCTCAAGATTTGAACAAAGAGGGGACGAAAATCCGGTCCCAGAACTAGTTCACAAGATCGAATCCAGTATCCTCATCGTTAGTGTTGCAATATCAGCCAGGACAGCTGTATCAAAAAAGGGGGCTGGCATTTGGCCATTGTAAAACATAGTACCTCACACACGCCTGTCCTCCGCACACTCCTGCTTTTAAGGGAGACATAAATCGCACGATCAATATTATGTCTTCTTGTTCCGCAGCAGCTTCATTTAGGGCCACCAGCAGGAAGTACTGTGCTACATTCCGCTCCTTATTCCTCCAAAGCTCTGCATCTAGGAAGATCCAGTAGTGCAGCCCAGGGCCTGGGCATGGCCTGGTTACCCCACAGCAGGGCCTGGGCATGGCCTGGTTACCCCACAGCAGGGCCTGGGCATGGCCTGGTTACCCCACAGCAGGGCCTGGGCATGGACTGGTTACCCCACAGCAGGGCCTGGGCATGGCCTGGTTACCCCACAGCAGGGCCTGGGCATGGCCTGGTTACCCCACAGCAGGGCCTGGGCATGGCCTGGTTACCCCACAGCAGGGCCTGGGCATGGACTGGTTACCCCACAGCAGGGCCTGGGCATGGCCTGGTTACCCCACAGCAGGGCCTGGGCATGGACTGGTTACCCCACAGCAGGGCCTGGACATGGCCTGGTTACCCCACAGCAGGGCCTGGACATGGCCTGGTTACCCCACAGCAGGGCCTGGGCATGGACTGGTTACCCCACAGCAGGGCCTGGGCATGGACTGGTTACCCCACAGCAGGGCCTGGGCATGGACTGGTTACCCCACAGCAGGGCCTGGGCATGGCCTGGTTACCCCACAGCAGGGCCTGGGCATGGCCTGGTTACCCCACAGCAGGGCCTGGGCATGGCCTGGTTACCCCACAGCAGGGCCTGGGCCCCGCAGATCTGTCGATGTGGGTTTAGCGGACAACGGCCGAGAAGTCGCTGACGGGGCAGTTATTTGCGTAGTCGAAAATGGCGTACTGGCAGATATATCCTTGACAGATGCGATCGAGGCTTCTGCTCAAGGGGAAGGCAATCAGGGCAAGACGTGTCAGGGGGAGCAGCGCAGCAGTTCCAAGAGTGTTCCAACAATATAGCAGGGCCTGCTTTTCAGGAGAAGGGCTTCATAGTAGGGCTTGATAGTGAAGGGGAGTCTGATGTTTGGACAGGCTACTAGTGCGCCAATGTTGAAGTTTGGCCAAACACGACGAGAGGGCCCTGTACTGAAGAAGGCCCTGAACTGAAAGAAATAACGGCCCTGTGGAAGGCCCCTGTATTGAACGTATCTATGGAAGGCCCTGTAATGAAAGAAATGCATAACGGCCCCATGAGTTCCTGAAGGTACTGAATTGAAATGTTGGCCATCCCTTAAGTTGTACCCCACTCTACAATGCTACTGAAAACTGCCGATGCTAGCGAGGTGAAGGCCACTAGGATCCGATACTGACATGCCATGGCATTCTACCGAGAATAACGCAACTAGAGGGCCCGGTACTTTCAAGCTATGCCATGCCACCGAGGGGAAACCAGTAAGCCACTAGAGGGTCCGGTACTTGCATGCTATGCCATATTGCCATGCTACCGAGGGGGAGCCACTAAAGGGCCCGGTACTCACATGCCAATGTTGAAGGAGAGCTGGACACCAGCAACGCCAGCAGAGCAGGGCAGGTCCAGGGCAGTGAACTTTACGACCGCCCTGCAGGCGGCAGGAGTGCAAGGAGGGAAACGATACTTGCATTCATTGCATGGCCTGGTATACACGTGGCAAGGTTATGGGCAGTGACCTCGACAAAGGCTCTGAGGCAGGCAGGCGGGGGTGTTGATTCTAACACGTGCACACACACAGGAGCTCTTCCAGCCTCCCTGGCTCTCAGCCTGGCTCCAGATGAGCCTAGGCCCTGATATCAGTTACCATGTGGTTCCAGCCATTGGGGTGGTTGTGTCTGTTTGAGGATGTATGCACCTCCCCTTGGTTTCTGAAAAGCTTGCATGCATGTGTGCATATATTCCCCACATACATTTCCACCAGCTTATGTGCATGTATTAGAAGGTTGTATGTATGTGACATCTGCATGCATTGAAAGCTTGCTTGCATGTGACTTCACAAGCATGCATTGAAAGCACGCATGCATACATTGTGCATGTATGCATACAGACATGGCGCATTTACGCATGAATGCATTGACAGCTTGCATGCATGCGACTTACGAATCAGGCTCCCAGATGGTGGTCACCATGCGGCCAGGGCGGTTAGACATGGACGCCCCCATAATCTGGCGGTTGGTCAGGGCAGAATCTGCGGTACAGGAGAGCAGTTGCAAGGTGGTTGGTCAGGGGAGGGTCTGCAGTACAGGCAGTTGTCAGGATGGTGTCCGGGCTTGGCATGCAGAGCACCCTGAAGGCTTTGCAGTACAGACCATTGCCCTGCCCTGGTCCTGGAGGCTTGGCAGTACAGGCAGTTGCAAGGCGGTTCATCAAGGCGGTGTCTGCTCTCAGTGTCAACTTAACCCCAAAGTAGTTTAAACTGCACCCCTGAAGTTGTTTCATCTGCGCCCCCAAAGTGGTGTCAGCCACCTGTTCACGCATTGCCCTGACCAAGCACCCCTCCACTCACTGGCCATGGTCCCTAGGTTGATCATGATCTTGTCCAGGCTGTGTATGCATTGCATTCCTGGAGTGACAAACACGTCGAGCGTCACAGTGGTGCCGGTGTTGGCCACCGCATTCAGACGCCAGGGGTTGGGGGGGAGGTTGTTGGCACACCTGGAGATCGAGGGGTGAAGAGGGGTGGGTGAGGGGAGGGAGGTGTGCATGTGAAAGTGTGAGCGGGGGGGGGGGGTGAGGTGAGTGTAAGGGGAGGTGTGAATGTGAAGGTGTGAGGGGGTATAGGAGGGGGGGTATTGGAGTGGAGTGGAGGTATGCGTAGGGGGGGTGGAAGGGGGTGTGAGAGGAGGGAGTTGTGCATGTGAGGGTGTGAGAAGGTGCGTGAATGTGTGTGAGATGTTGAGAGATGAGCTCACTCTCACACTCAACTCAACCCTGCTCAGCTTGGGGTCAAGACCGAGCTGGGCAGTGAATACAGTACATGAGGCGTGTGTGAACTAGATGTTCTGAACTTGATTTCACAAACATAGCGGGGCACTAGGCACTTCGTGCAGGATACAGGCATTCAGGTCAAGAGGAGGCCGCCCTTATATGCCAGGATATGTAGGAGTCTGATTCTGATGATTATAGTTGTTATTGGTGGTTTGGAGTTTGATTGTACTTCCTCTTACTTGCACCAAGGGAAGCCAGGTTGAGGCGGACCATACTCCAGTGGGGGTGGGGGGAAGGCGTCTTGTTTAACGACGGGAGGGGGAGGGGGGGGGTGGGGGAGGAGGGCTTGGTGGAGGAGGGGGAGGGGGGCTTGGTGGAGGAGGGGGAGGGGGGCTTGGAGGCGGAGGGGGTGGGGGGCTTGGGGGAGGGGGGCTAGGAGGGGGAGGGGGTGGGGGCCTTGGGGGAGGGGGGCTAGGGGGCGGAGGTGGTGGGGGGCGTGGGGGGGGGGGGGCTAGGGGGCGGAGGTGAGTGTTTGGGTGGAGGGGGAGGCGGCGGAGGTGGGGGAGGAGGGGGGGGGAGGAGGAGGGGGAGGATAGGCAGGGGGAGGGGGTGGGGGAGGAGGGGGAGATGCTACTGGTACTGGGGGCGGTGAGGGAGGGAAGGAGTCCTGGTTCACCCGGGGAGGGGGAGGGGGAGGGGGAGGGGCCAGCTGAGGACTGAGGACATCGGTGGGGCAGCATCCGTGCTTGCTGTCGAAGATGGAGTACTGTAGGACGCCGTGATCGATGATGATGGATTCGGAGCAGCCGGGCTGCAGCCGAAGGCCAACCAAAATATTGTCTGCGGTACGGGTAGGCGACATGACAAAATGAACAGAAACTCAAGAATGTCAAAATCAAAACGGCATGTTTATCTACAAACTGTCTGACAACTCCGTATTTGCAATTTTATTTCTATGGAGCGGCACCGGCAAAGATGTGCCCTCTTGGCATCTCCTCCTCCTGGTCAAAAACCACCCACCGCTATTGACTTGCGCCTGAGAGATCGATAAAGGAGTGACACGCAGCACCCCTCGGCCGTTGCTGACAATGTCGTAGACGGTGTACACGAGGTTGAAGCCCATGGCAG
Source organism: Limnomonas spitsbergensis (assembly GCA_037349105.1). NCBI lineage: Eukaryota > Viridiplantae > Chlorophyta > Chlorophyceae > Chlamydomonadales > Limnomonas > Limnomonas spitsbergensis. The sequence goes on from JAYJMM010000042.1 coordinate 1,442,817, forward strand.
AGTTGCCAATTGAGGCAGTGCGGGCGCAGTTATAGGGGGTAGGACCTGTGGAGGCAGGCCAGGGTCAAATTTCGTCAATGGTATGGGAAATGGTCCCTATCAGTCGCAGCAGGTACGCTTGCGGTAAGCAGGGTTGGCAGGGTGGGGAGAGGGTGGGAGGCATAATGAATGTCTGCTTGACGCCCTGGTTTTGTTATGCTCTTGCACGAGACCGGCAGTTGCAGGGGGGGGGTGGGTGGCAGGGTTGAGGCTAGAGATGAGCTGGCTGCTCGCCACCAGTTCTTAAGGCAGGCATACTAGGAGCTAACAAACAGGGCAAGGGGGGGGGCCGTGTGGTATGGGATACGAGAGTATGCGAAGTGTAGGCTAGGAGAAGGTCGGTCAAGGTTGAGCACCCATCGGACCACTGGTGGCTGACCGGTCAAAGGCAATGTCTGCACGCTCAAGAGGGCAAGCTGCAGGCAGCCGATCAGGAAACATCAGATAGAAGAGGCCCTAAGTCCCCTCCGGAAATGCCGCCATGCCAGCCAAACATGCAGCCTGTGTCAAGAGGTGCGTAAACTTTTGCGACCTGCAGCGGAATCACGAGAAAAAAGGTGCAGCACGGCCAAGGGCTGTGTGTTAAAGACAGCACATACCTCCGTTCATCTCAATCTAGTTTATGGTCCAGGGTTCAGGACTAGGATGAAAAGCAGCACCTACGTACATTTATCTCAATATAGTTTCGGGTTTTAGCATTTAGATCTAGGATGAAAAGCAGCACCTACCGACGTTCATCTCGATCTTGCCGACGTTGGCGCTGGAGCACTGGGTGGCCATGAAGGGTGCCACGCCGTTGTTGATGAGCTTGAAGACAAGGTAGGTGCCGGCCGGGGCGTTGAAGGCACCTGGCCACTCCTAGGAAGGCCGGATACAGGGAGTACAGGGCATCAGAGAGGAAGGCAGAATACAAAGGAGGCATAATACAGGAGGCAGAATACAGGGAGTACAGGGCATCTGGTAGAAAGCAGGGAGGTGCGTCAGCTGAAGCAGCGGGCAGCTTAGGATCGCATCAGCTTGAGCAGGGCAGGGCAAGCATGGCGGTGTGTCTGTGGTGCAAGACTGCAAGCCACTATAAAGATGGGCTGGAGACACAGATCATATCAGTTCTTCCGCCATGGTTGTAACTTGTTTAGATGGCAGCTTGGACAAGGAAGCTCGGGCCAGGGCCACATTACAGCTGGGACCAGAGCCAAGGATCACTGTACTGTTTTCGTCACATATGTGTCATCATGATTTCCCCGCAGTGTTCGACCAAGGAGGAGGAAAACAGAATGGTGCACCAGTGCTGCATCAGTGTGCACCGTACCCACACCTTTGACAGGGCACTGTTCAGCTACCACTGGGTCAGGGTAACCCGGTACGGAATACGGTACGGTCAAACGGTACGGTACGGACAGAATGGGATGGGCTAGTAAGAAAATGGACAATACGGCAGTTCCAAACTGTACGGTTGCGGGATTTTGCCAATACGGTCGTACTGGGTAACCCTGCACTGGGTGCATGCATAGGTTTTTAGCCTGAACCCGCCTACAGCTGGTGGTCCTCGCTAATGGGCTTCCAATGCCGGCTCCCCACAGTCACCGTCATTGATTTAGATCAAATGTATAAGGGGGCTGCAGTTAGCGTCCTCACCTGAACGCCAACGTAGGCCAGCCGCATGGGGTTGAAAGGGTCGTTGATGCACCTGATGCGAGGAGAAGGGGCGGGGTATCAGTCTGCAGGAATGTAGAGTACAGGGCATGAATTGCATGGGCATAGTAGAGGTGGGGTTGACTAGTGGACCTGGAGAATATTTGTGAGTGGATCAGGGCTGGTGTGAGGGCTGATGTACCAGAATAGGTTGGTGGTGTGAGTGGGTGTGGGAGATCAGACTGGTAAAGCAGACGTCAGCAAATCATGGGAACCTACTTACTGGCACCAGGGGAATGATCCGAATACGCTTGGGTTCGATACTTGCAGAAGCGACCTGTCACTGCTGCTGCTGCGCAATATAAGATCGTGTAGGGGGTGAGGGAAGGTGAGCGGCAATAAGTGCATTTAAGCATCATCAATGTCAATGCGTAGGCTAACATTTGTTAGGGGGCGACGGAATGACCAGATTATCAGGAGAACATACGTTGTTCTGCAATTATAGTTCAAAAAGTGTTCCTTAGGGGGTGCCTCGCATGCGGTTCACATGCGAGCGTTCAAACAGGATGATGACAGATAGATAGTTCATACGTGATTTCCTGCCAGGTAGTCCCACACTTGCAGCCTTGCAGGCCGACGCTATCGCTTTGCCAATGACATCAGTCTCGACGATCAAAAGTGATACAGTATTCCGAATGCATGTTGGTAACTGGTAATGCGAGTGTGCGTCACCGGTGTGCACTGAGGTTTGATCGACAACGGCTGTCGACCGAACAGCATATTTGCTACTGCCGCACGCACCTGCTACTGGCCGTCAGGCTCCTGGCGCCCATAGCTGCGATTCAAAATTGCACATTAGTTGCATACTTGTTAGTTGCGCACATCGTGCAATAATAGTGTGGCAGTAATCACTGCCTTGTGTTTTGGCAGCTGCAGACCGAAGGCAGTGCATCAAGTCGGGGGGGAAGAAAGGGCACGCATTGGCTTGGCATGTGGGACTGATGACATGATGATGCGAGCCGGCACACCCGTCGTTCTATGCTATCACTACTTGCCTGCAGGATAGATCGAGACCAAGAGCATAGACACCAGCAGGGTCGACGTCATTGTGAGGCGAGATGATGCGTGCATCGCAGCCCCGATCGTATGTCGTGGTCATATGAAAAAACGCGACTTTTCAACGATTCAAGTGTGGAAAGCATCTGGGAAGCCGTGGTTCACACACAATTCAATCCACGATTCAATTTTCAAAATTTGCAGCAACAGCAGTTGCAAATGTTGGCATTTTATGGAACTTCTGCTCGAAACTCTCGTGCGGGTTCCTATCTACAACTCTACTGTCAGAACCAACCAACACCTGAAATTAATAGGCGCGAAAGCGATGTGCTCGAGGGGCGGAAAAGTCCTACATAACAGGAATGAAGCGGGAAGGCAGGGTGTACCTAATTAAATGACATAACAGCCGGAATGAAGCCTAACTAACAGCCGAGTCGCATCGACCCGCACGTTGATTGGACACCTCTCCCAAATATCTACTGTTCTGCGCTTACCGTACTTACCCCTGATTGGTCCACCAGAGACTGCACCCTTCCTATGGCAGTGTGACAGTCAATGAAATTAATTGACATTTTGAGGTCGGTACACCAGGTGCCCTGACCCGGAGACCTTTGACAAGGCTTGTTCATAATTTCAAAATGTAGCTGCTGGAAGGATCTGATGCTCATCTCCTAGGGTATAGTGTACTGAAGAGCGTGGTTGCGACGGCTTAAAAGCAATGCCTACTGGTAGCATGAGGCCATCATCACAGCGAATTTACTGACTGGTGTCTGACTGACGGTACCCTCTCCTACCTTAAATTAGTGCGTTGTTGACATGCATGGCGTGGTCGCCGGCAGCAATGAGCATTCTGTCAAGACTGACTGCGTTAAATGTCGCAGGGTGCATGCAGCATCCAATACTTATTTTAGCCCTGTTGGGGATGCAGCAACACGGCTGTACCACCTATCCGCCTATAACGCTGCCCAGCTGATAGTGCCTTTTGCTTTTCTGAACATCTTGATCCTCACTCTGACGATGTACGACATGCTGGGACTGAGCTTGACAAGGACCACACCCAATTGGGGGCCATCACTAGCTGAGCACGTCGTCTTGTCAAGGCTCGGATATCTGATCGCCAATCAGGTCCTCCGTGTGGCAGGACTGCTGACTGGACCCCAAATCAGGACGCTGCATTTATGGTGGCCATTGCGTGGATGGCAGTCAACATCATCCTGAGCAACATGATCGTCCTGTTTAACGTCATAACTACCGCAAACATTGGGTGCCATACCTCCGCTTCATCATAGTAGCCATGTGGCAGTGTGGCACACGTTCAATGGTGTGAGCCGGGCACAGTTTGAAGCAGAGTTTGAAGGCAGGTTTGAAGGCAGCACCTTCAGCGAGCAGTAGTAGGTAGTCAATGGCGTTTGTCTATGCAGCGCCTGCGGCCAACTACGGTGATGTGGTGTGGGCCACCGATCACCTCAGGCCGCGGCATTGATTGCCTCAAGAGCAAGATGCAGTCCAGCTTCCTCCAGTATCTGCGCCATGCTGCAGGGCTACCTCCGTCCGCTGCCAGTTGGGGGGTCATGAGGGAGCAGATCCAGCCGTTACAGCCAAGTTGGTGGCAGCATGTGCTTCGCTTCTACAACACCGAGGTCGCACCAGAAGCACAGCAAGACAGCCCACTCGTGGCTGCAGCCATGGCGGCCGACATGGAGCTCGCTGTCAGACAGGGTACCGGAGGGTGCAATTGGTGCAGGGAATTGCTAGGTGCTTTGGAGGAGCTGGAGCTGGGATCAGCCGTCCCCAAACTGCGTCAGACAGCGACTGACCTATAGCCGCTACCTGTCCCAGAGGTGCTGGTGCTAGTTGATGCAGCATACGAGCGGGCGCAGCTGGATGCAGCTGGCAGAGGGGACCCCAGAGACCCCTGTCACTGAACACCGGTCTACGGCGGCCTACCGCACCTGGTTTCAGTCTACGGCGGGCGCTTGAAATAGGGCTGCCGTAGGTGGAGGTGGGGGTGGCGAGGGGCAGCTGTATGGGGAATTGGGGGTGGCGAGCGGTGGCCAGGGGCCGCACCAGTCGAAGGGAGTGTGCTTGCGTGCGCACGATATTAAGGCTGTGGCTCGGCGCCATCAGCACAGCTGACACTCGAGGACGGCGCAGCGGTCAGCAGCGTGACGGACGGTGCTGACAACGGTGTTGGGCAAGGGGAGATGGCGAGCATGTGGAGGATGCGCTGCATGTCTGCTTCCAGTGCCCTAGCGTGAAGGAGAGGCTTAGGGAGAGAGGTTGGACAGGCCCCCTGGAAGGTGCCACAGACTTTCAACAGTTGTACCAGGGCAGGCTTGGATGGAAGGCTCTGACTTTTGTTGAGGACGTCGTCTGCTTTGTTGAGGCCTAGTTCTTGTTGTTTTTCTTTTCCTTCTTGGGGAATAGGCTTGAGAGGGGCAAGGTTTACTTCGGGCTGCCTTTTCCTTTGGGGGGGGGTAGTTCTTACCTTTTTTTTCTTCTCCTTCTTTCCCTCTTAAGTTTCTTTTCTTCCAACGAGACAGTTGGGCGCCCGCGCGGCCGAGCCTTTTTGAGCAGGGCCCAGAGGTTTAATGTCGTTGAGTCAATGGCCTGGCTGAGCTCGGTACCCAATTGACTGTTGGCATGAATTGTGATCGCTAGCGAGCATAAGTCGGTACTGAATAGCCTGGTTGAGCCCAGTGCCAAATTGACTGTCGGCATGAATTGTCTTCACCTAACGAGTTGAAATATACCGGTAGAAGCGCCTTGACGAGCTGATAAAAATCACCCCTTACATTCCCTGTAATTTTTAATTTTGACTGAGATATTTGAATTTCAATGGGTTCCGGAGGCGGTAGGTGGGTGGGTGGTAGGCTTGGTCGCTCGATTTTATATTCGGGCATGGGGTCCCCAGCTTTTATTTCTGCCCCACCCCTCACCCCCCCCTCCATTTACATTTACATAAATTTTCTTACTGCCCCCCCCCTCGGACAGGCCAGGGAACAAAACCAGTCCCCTCTGTTGGGCTATTTTCTTTTAACACACAACTACATAAGCATGACGGTATGACAGTAATGACACTACCTTCAGCAGGCCAAAAGGCAGCCAACACTGGGCTGATGGGGACCAAAACTTGACCGGCCCATGGCATGCGGCCCGAACAGAGATTTCAGCACCAGGCTTTCCCAACCTAGGGCACCCAGCCATCAGCAGTGATGTAGCTGCATTGTAGCTGAAGCCCCCTTCACAAGCAGGGTACCTTAGATTTGTTTGCCTTCCCTCATAATTAACGTTGTTTGGAGTTGAGGGATCCATGAAGTTAATAGTTATCGATTGTCGACGCAAGTTTTCAGTAAAAAATTAAGAGTTTTTAATGACAGTTCGCCCTGAGGGCAGGCATAAAAGAATGCAATTTTATGCCCATGGGAAGGCAAATGAAATCTACGGTATTTATCAGGAGACCCCTTACCACCAGGTTATGCAGTTGCTTTTCTCCACCTCTGACCCTAATGCAGCCAATCCGAAACCTCCTGCTCATGCTCCTTGAGGGGGGGCCAGCAACGATGAGTAGACCGAGGAAAAATGAGTGAGTACATGGAGTGATCGCATGCTTCGGAGTAGCACTTGCTCATTATGGGAACAGGGACGACAGCTGACCCGGGCGCAGTCTGCTGGATGACTGTATGTGGGCGGACTCTGCATGGAAGGGCGGCCCCTGGTGGTGTGGCAGCCGCAGCTGATGCTGCTACGAAGTGAAGATCCTAGTGAGCTAAACCCAGGGTATGCTGGGTACAGGTGCTAGGATCCTGTGATCGTGAATGTCAAACGTGCATGCAAGCATCTGCTGGCGTTTCGTAACATGTTTGGTACTTTGTCCATGTCCAGAAAGCCGGTCCAGCCTGGAGAGGTGCTTGTAAACCTAGTTGTGACGTCGCAGAAGCTACGATAGTTTCATCCAGGGTCTTCTCCAGGGTCTTCTCCTACCTCCAACAGTACTGCCATTACGCTTCTTAGATGCCGGAATCTGTTGCGCAGGGGGTGTTGCGGGCATTCGATTTTGGTTAACAAGCCTCCGGAATGTGGCAAAGATGGGACGCATCTCGCTGTATTTGTGAATGAAAGATCGAACGACTTCAATTTAGGGTTCCCTGGAGGTGCCCTTCCCGGACGTCCCTTTGAATTTGTCGCGGGACAGACAAAGATGTGAACTTATCATGATAGCTCTGATTCACACGAACTCGCCACGCAAGTAGCGCATTTCAGCAGGGCACGTGGTATGACTGTATTCTGCCTTAGGCGCTGCGTGACTGTATGAGCCACTAAGGTGAAAGGTAGGGGAATTTGAACGCAATTTTGCTTTACAGATCCTTCACAACCCTCATAGGGTAGATTGAACCCACATAATTTTAATTTATAGTATCTGGGTATTTTCGCCGCGCCTGATCCCACTGACCTGAGATTAGTCCGGTCCGAGGTCCCCCCCTCAAACCGACGAAGAGTACGAGGCACGCGCTTACATGTGAATCGTCAGCTTTTACCCTGAATGACTGCTCTAGATGAACATGTCGCGCGTGCCCTCTCCTACCGCGGCGTAGGAGGACCTCACCCACCTCCAAGGGATCGCCCCAGCATCACCGGAAACTCTATCCTGGCCAACCCCGAGCAAGCCTCACACCCCCAGGGAGGTAGCCAGAGCAACAACGCAGACGTGTCCTCCAAAGGCACGTGGGAGCATCCTGAGTCAATCAAGCGCATGGCTGGCATCTACGATGAGAGCGCGCACGCTGGTGGCAATTTCCCCGGTCCCTCTGACATCAGCAAGCTACAATACAGTGACTCTATACGCAGGTACTAAAAGCTGGATGCATGCAGATACTGTTTCTTGCTGTACGGTTGGGTCACAACACCCATGCAGTGGTGAGGGTCCCATGCAGTCTTATGTCAATAATTTCATTTTTGCTACGAGGTGATCCCTTCCATTTAGGCTCTGCCCCTCCTGTGAGAGCAAATGCATGGGTCCCTCACCTCACTTCCTCCTTCCTGGCCATTCAAAAAATGCCATTGGATGGACACGTTGACGCTACAACAGTAGTAACGTCGCGAGGAGAGGTCTCCATGCAGCATGCTGCCCCAAGCAGTCCCCCTCGAGCAGACCTAGGATCTGTCCCAGAATTCCGGACATATACGACGCTAAAATTAGCTGCATAAGATGGAATACAAACCAACCACTAGGGGCCCTCTAAGCTGCGTTACGATTTGATGCCGTAGTGTGGCTATCATCAGTGTTTGCCCCCCCTCAACACCTGTGTCTCTCAGGATTGTCGGCAGCAACACCTTTGCCTCAACCCCACCCACATCAGAGCAGCCGCCGCAGCCACAGCGCAAGCCCTTGTGGCTGGATGCTTGGAACGATCCGGTGGCCGGCATCTCTGCGTACACACCATGCATCCACACCTGCGACTTGTACGGGGATGGGGACTATCGGCTGGTGGTGGCAGATCAGGACAGGAAACTCAAGGTGCGGCCAGGGAACAGAGCTTTGTTCTTCTTGACTCAGCAACATGTCTGCTACAGGTACCAGTACCTTGTGTAGCCAGACATCAACACTTTCGACTTGTTCAGGGACGGGGACTGTGGGCTGGTGGTTGCAGATCAGGATGGAAAGGTCAAGGTTAGATCAGGGGGGAAGGGCAGAGGCAGCATTAAATTTCTATGTGTTCACACCATACATCCACACTAACCACTTGCACGGGGACGGAATGTCAGCTGTGGTCGTGGCAGATCAGGATAGGAAACTGATGGTGAGGCCAGGGAACAGTTTTGGGGGGCAGCTAAATGGCAGCCACATGTCAACTGCAGTTCATCTGCCTGTGTCTTGTGCATTGAACGATCCTATGGCTGGCAAGTCAGCGTACTTGCTAAATATCCATACGTTCGTCTTGCACGGGGGCAGGATCTATCTGCTGGAAGGGCCCACCGCCCCACCTACCCTCCCCCTCAAAGGGGGGGAGATCCCCACGAGCTCAATACTGCCTCTTGTCCTGCCCTCTATTCCAACCTTGGGTGTCCTGCTTGCCGATCAGGAAGTCCAAGGTTGGAACAGAGGGCAGGATAAGAGGCAGTATTGATGTTTCCTTACGTACACGCTATGCGTCCACACGTGTGACTTTTATGGGGACTGGGATTATCAGCTGGTGGTTGCAATTTTTTTTGCACCCTGGTTTTGGCCTGGATCAAACCCCCGTGGCTTCCTACTTGGCCACCACTGTCCAATTGGGACCGAACCTCCACCTGGATGATGCAGGTGGCCTAGGTCGCCGGACTAGCTGCACCAGGAACCCTCGTCCGTCCCTCATGAAGTACCTGAATTGTAGCTGAAACACACTACACAAACCAAGACCCTACCGGGGATAACAGGCGTTTGTGGGCACTTGGCAGCTGGCCATGCCTTATGGGGCGCACCTGTGGCCTTTGCTAGCTGTGTGTTGGATGTCCCTTAACTAAGCTTTTCAATTTGAGACACTGGTTCCCCCCCCCGGAATATCACAAGTCCCTGGCCAGGTGCAGCAGGGCACACCGAATTTAGCGGATCATGCGCTGCTGGGCGCACCCGTAGCTACCGAGCTTGGCATGGGAAGTTCCTCCATCCACCTGAGATATTCTTCCTCAAATTCACAATTCCCTGCCCAGGTGTGGAAGGGCACACAGAAAGCAGCGGACCATGCCTTGCTGGACGCGCCCGTTGCCATCGCAAGCTTTGTGTCGGAAATTGCCTCACCGAGGCTGCCGGCCCTGGCAGTGGCTTCAGGAGCCCACATCTACATATACCGCAACCTACGGCCGTATTATAAGGTCGGTTGCGAATGCCTTGGTTCAGTGCCTCTTTTTGCGTGACTCAGCTGCATGTCAGGTACACTCCGGCCTCTGACTTGAGGCCCCATTTGCGACCAGCCCTGCTGCTTTGGCCACCAGTTGAAGGCTGGTCCAGATTTGGTTCCACTCGGACCATGGATGGCTGCAGGGTGGCCTGCCCATTGCGGACTTGACCACAAAAACATACGCTGCCTGGGTTTGTGTGTTTGTGAGCCAGCCGCCCGTGGGTCCTTGGGGACCAACCGCTCGAGCCATGACCAGCCTACGGCCAGCGGCAAATGAGCAATAGGGCACGCTGCATCAGGACCTCTCCCAGCCACAGGCCGGGGTGTAGCTGAATTGTAGCTGACGCGAGCTGAATAAAACATCGGAGGGCACGCGCCTGACTGACGCGCCTGATTAATGTGCCGTTCCCCCATGCTGTGGCGTCAGATAGGAGCTGCCTCCCCATGGTAAACCCTTTACCTCATCACCCACCCAGTGGTAAACCCTTAGCCCCAGATTCTACCCCTTCGCGCCAAACCCTGTTAACTCAACCCTTCCCACTCAGGACGGTAAACAGTTAATCACCCCGCCCCCCTATCCCCCTGGGTTGCGTCAGTTTGCTCTGCCTCTAGAGAATGTCAACCATCTCAACCCTGAACCCTACACCCTACTATCAAATCTCAGCCCTAAGTTTTGAGCCCCCCCCCCCCCGTGCTGCTGCTGCAAGCTTGTGCTGCTCCTCCTCCCCCTCTCAATGGTAAACCTTTAACCCTCCCCTCCCCCTGCTTTGCTACTGCCGTCAGATTGCGCTACCCCTTTTTTCGATGGTAAACACTTACCCTGCCCCTCCTTCGGTGGTAAACCCTCCCCTCCCCTTCCCCTCTCTTTGCTGTTTCTTTCAGTTTGCATTGCCCCCCGAGGATGTGAATACCGAGGAGCAGGAGCTGTGGTACGTGGGAGGGGCAAGGCCCCTGTCACCTAGTGGGTCGGACCCATCCCCCACCTTATAATACAGGATACGTGGATACAGGATATGTGGATACAGGATTGGTTGGGCCGGATGCGACCCTCTGTTATAAGTAGCGTACTTTTTATTATCCCAAAGCCCACTGAGGAACATGAGCTGTGGTACGTGGGTGGGTCCGGATGGACCCTCTGTTATAAGCAGCGTGCTTCCTAAACCCTTAACCTACTGAGTAGCAGGAGTTGTGGTGCGTGGGTGGGGCGGGGAGACACTCACTGTAACAACCAGTGTGCCATGGCTAGGGACTTGGTCATTGGGGACATTGTCTCAGAGCTGACAAAGCTGTAGGAGGCTGGTGCACTGCCTCTTCCCCTTTGACCTGCTGCTCCCTCCCCTTCTTCATATAGGCAGCGTGCCATGGCTAGGGACCTGGTCATCGGGGACATTGTCTCAGAGCTGACAAAGCTGCAAGAGGCTGGTGTTTTGCTGACGTCCCGCTCACTGCAGGTAAAGGATTAATGGGATTACAAAATCAGCAAGCGCCAATATAGCGCAACCCGTGGATTATAATTGTGTCTCCTCGGGTGTGAGTCAATCGTATTTTTTAAGTTTGCTTCTATAACGGGGCAAACATGGACATAACCCCTCCAATTCCGACTGAATCTGGCACTGCAAATCACGAGTTAACATCTCTTAGGAATTTCGCGCCCCCAACAGCGTTATTTGGAGGAAAAAGGCAATCCGAATGTATTGGACAATGATATTCCCTCCCGGTATCTTATGATTTTCCTTTTGGGCCAAATTATGGGGGCTATGCAGCACACGGAGAACAAATCAGCCCTTCAACAGAAATACAGCCTTTTGACACAAAAAGCGGAACCCGTCACCCCAGACCATCCGTGAAGCCTGCAAGTGCACTAGGTCAGGAAATCAAACACGTGAGCTAGGGATGTCTGCAAAGACCCCTTCCCCCTTTGCGTTGAGGACTTGAGGCTGTGGGTGCTTTATTAGGTTAACTTAGCCCTCACCCTAAATCTGTTAGGTTCACTGAGCCCTCACCCCAAATCTGTCACGCGAGGCTAGGGCCGTCTGAATAAGCTGCACGCAGCTGATGCGCATTTCCGACACAGTAATGAAGGCGGCATATGTGGAGTACCAAATACACACTGTTGATGCTGTATTGCCAGATCTGCACTGCCTGGTCCGTACTGCCTGATCCGTACTGCCCGATCTGCACTGCCTGATCCATACTGCCTAATTCGTACTAGCAGATCTGCACTGCCTGATCCGTACTGTCTGCTTGTACAGCTGATGAACATTGCCGACGCAGAGAAGAAGGTGGAATACGTGGAGCACTGGCAGGGTCAGCCGCTGGTGTCGACCACATGCATCACCTGTATGGATGTCATTAAGCAGGCGGTGGATGAGGTGAGCCCCTTGGGAGGGAGAAGCGCCGACGGGGGCCCAAGACGCAACTGCGTTCATGGTTTTTCGTCACTGTCCACTGGCAGGGCATGGTTTACCCGGGCTGTGCCCTGCTTTCATGGTCCATGCCATACCGTACCGTTTGGCAGGCAGGGGTCCGGGTGGGGACTGCAGGGTATCGGGACGTGACTTCCCGCAATCCTGCTTTCAGCTGTGGCAATATCTTGAGCACCCTGGATTCTTCAGCTTTCAGCCTTTGGCTTAAATGCTTTCAACCTGATCTATTAGGCCGTCATGGTTTAGGCATCGGATTGCTCTGAAGCATCGCTTCTTAGCACGCATGGTTTAAGATTTTAAATTCTATCAAGTTGACCTTCTAAGCACGCATGGTTTGGATTTTTGAATGCTTCCAACTCTAGCATCTTAGATCACGCATGGTTTGCATTTGAATGCTGCAAACCCTTGTTTATAAACAAGCATGGCTTGATTTTTTGACTGCTGTGATATCAAGCTTCCAATCGTGTGTGGATCACATTTGAAGCGTCTACCATCTATCGCCGAATGAAATCATGTCTGTCCCGTCTCAATCATGGCACGTTTACATTTCATGCTTCCCTGCTGCTTTGTTTGCAGCCTCACCTGATCAGCTACTTCCACCGTCCAGCACTGCCTTTCAATGAGCTCACTCTCCTCAAATATAAAAACTTTGACATTTCATGCTTTCTTGCCCCCTTGCTTGCAGCCCGATGCAATCCGCATTTTCCACCGTCCAACACTATCTTCTTCAATCAGCTCACCGTACTCAAATATACAAACTTTGACATTTTATACTCTCCTGCCGCCTTGCTTGCAGCCCGATGCGATCCGCAGCTTCCACCGTCCAGGCCTGTCTTTAGTCGGCTCATTCTACTCAAAATCAAAACATCTGCACATTTCACACCCTCCTCCGTCTTGCTTGCAGCCTGACGCTATCAGCAGCATCGTTGTGGGCACCGAGAGCGGCCGCATTCTCATCCTCAACCCCCAGGTAATGCCGCCCGCACTGAAAGAAAGAAAGCTACGCCCCGTGGGGGGTGTGAGAGAAGGAAACAGCAAAGCCTGGGCCGAAGCCAAAGCCCTCACTGAAATAAACCGCGCTGTGAGGGCTCAGGAGTTGCAGAACTGCTGTGAGTGCACACTCAAACAAGCAGTGCTTGGCAGGCTGGGATAAGATGAAGGGGGGCATCTGGGGCATGTATAGGGGGGGCATCTTTTAAGGGGGCATCTGGGGCATGTATAGGGGGGGGCATCTTTTAAGGGGGCATCTGGGGCATGTATAGGGGGGAGCATCTTTTAAGGGGGCATCTGGGGCATGTATAGGGGGGAGCATCTTTTAAGGGGGCATCTGGGGCATGTATAGGGGGGAGCATCTTTTAAGGGGGCATCTGGGGCATGTATAGGGGGGAGCATCTTTTAAGGGGGCATCTGGGGCATGTATAGGGGGGAGCATCTTTTAAGGGGGCATCTGGGGCATGTATAGGGGGGAGCATCTTTGAAGGGGGCATCTGGGGCATGTATAGGGGGGGGGCATCTTTGAAGGGGGCATCTGGGGCATGTATAGGGGGGGCATCCTTTAAGGGGGCATCTGGGGCATTTGGGGGGGAGCATCTTTGAAGGGGGCATCTGGGGCATCTATAGGGGGGGGGGCATCTTTTAAGGGGGCATCTGGGGCATGTATAGGGGGGGGGGGGGGCATCTTTTAAGGGGGCATCTGAGGCATCTATAGGGGGGAGCATCTTTTAAGGGGGCATCTGGGGGCATGTATAGGGGGGAGCATCTTTTAAGGGGGCATCTGGGGCATGTATAGGGGGGAGCATCTTTTAAGGGGGCATCTGGGGCATGTATAGGGGGGGGGGCATCTTTTAAGGGGGCATCTGGGGCATGTATAGGGGGGAGCATCTTTTAAGGGGGCATCTGGGGCATGTATAGGGGGGAGCATCTTTTAAGGGGGCATCTGGGGCATGTATAGGGGGGAGCATCTTTTAAGGGGGCATCTGGGGCATGTATAGGGGGGAGCATCTTTTAAGGGGGCATCTGGGGCATGTATAGGGGGGAGCATCTTTGAAGGGGGCATCTGGGGCATGTATAGGGGGGGGGCATCTTTTAAGGGGGCATCTGGGGCATGTATAGGGGGGAGCATCCTTTAAGGGGGCATCTGGGGCATTTGGGGGGGAGCATCTTTGAAGGGGGCATCTGGGGCATCTATAGGGGGGGGCATCTTTTAAGGGGGCATCTGGGGCATGTATAGGGGGGGGGGGCATCTTTTAAGGGGGCATCTGAGGCATCTATAGGGGGGAGCATCTTTTAAGGGGGCATCTGGGGGCATGTATAGGGGGGAGCATCTTTTAAGGGGGCATCTGGGGCATGTATAGGGGGGAGCATCTTTTAAGGGGGCATCTGGGGCATCTATAGGGGGGAGCATCTTTTAAGGGGGCATCTGGGGCATCTATAGGGGGGAGCATCTTTTAAGGGGGCATCTGGGGCATTTTGGGGGGGAGCATCTTTTAAGGGGGCATCTGGGCATTTTTGGGGGGGGGATCTGGGGCATCTTTGGGTTGCTGCACACTCCTCGCTGTCCCACATTTCGACGACGTTTGGTTGTCAAAACTAAAATAAACAGCGCCTTGAGGGCTCACTAACCTAATAAATGCCACCAGGACTCACTAAAATATCACCGCACACAGGGACAGCATAAAGGGGGCAGGGCCGCAGGGGGCGTCTTTGGATTGCTGTATATACATCACGCTGTCCCGCCACTCCGACAGTTAAATATCATTCAATAGATAAATGGAACGCGCTGGGGCATGGATGAAGGACGCCGGCTGTTGCGCCGTAGCGCTGTGCATGTTGCCACACAATATCAGCCGCCAACTGAGGGGGATGAATCGTAGGATGAAGCTTCAATGGTCCTTTGATGTAGGAAGCCATCCATTGGTCCGTAGCGCTGAGTATGTTGCCACAAAGTACCTGCCACCACAAACTGTCAGCCGCCAACTTCAGGGATGAAGCTTGGGAGGGGGCGCGCCTTTATGCAAGGCTGGCTGTCTGCCGTGCTTTCCTCTATCATTTATTTTACAGTGCGCAAAATATTCAGCTAGATCATGGGCTGTGGCTGAAGAGGCCTGGTGTGCAGCAAGCCTTGCTGCTCGGGCAACCCTCCAGCGATCATTGCTGCTCGGGCCACTGTCTGTAAGCTACTAGGCTGGTCAAAGTTCCGTCCCTATTGGCCCTGTAGTAGCTGCCTTGCGCCATGCATTAGGTGGTTTGGCGCGCACTAAAATCAACCCTGCTGCCCTTGTTGCGTGAACCACTGATTGCTTTTCGAAACACTATTTATCTGCCTTTGACTGCGGTACAAATATTGCCTACCACATGCCGGTCTCGCTTTTCAAAACGCTGCTCCGCCTGCCCTACCCAGGGTACCAGTATCGTGAAGAACATCTGGCTGGGCGTCACGCCAGCCTTCATGGCAGTGCAGGTAGGGAAGTTTGTAGAAATGGGGATGCGGTCGGCCATCCGGCCAGCAGAAACAGCTATGCCACGGACCTGTGAAATGGCTTGATCACCTGAGGCCCATGCCACCCCATGTCATATCCAAGCCCGTGTCGTGTGCCCATGTCTCAGCTGCATGCAATGCTATGCTGATGCTCCATGCAATACTATGCCCATGCTCCATGCAATGCAAGGCCCATGCTCCATGCAACGCGCCTTGCAAGGCTGCATGCACTGCACTGCATTGACCATACTCCATGCAGTGCAATGACCATGCTGCATGCCATGCCATGTTTATGTTCCATGCAATGACCATGCTTCATGCAATCTTATGCTCTCAGGGAGAGTTTGAGGTCGGCTACCGGATCACAGTGGCAGCCAGGGATGGAAAGGTGAGGGCCACAGAGAAAGAGTGATGATCTCAGTGATGGAAAGGTGAGAGCCACAGAGAAAGAGTGGTGATCTCAGGGCCGCTTCCAAATGAAACGCAACGCGATGTTGTCGACCTAGACGTTAACAACAAGTGCTATTTACCTCCCGGGGCAGCTGTTGCAACATGCATCTCTCAACCTTGGTCGTGCGGACGCATGCTATCCATAGTGGCGAGGCCAAACTGACATAAAATCATGCAACCCTCATCCTGCCTGGCGGTATAGATGTACGTGATCCGCAACGGCGAGGTCAGCCAAACCATCATCCAGCTGGAATCGCCGGCGGTCGGCCTTGCGCGGCTCAACCAGGACATCATGGTGCGCAGAGGGGTCTCTTTTGAAGTGCAAAAGCACTGGTTATGTATGGGAAGGGGGCGGTAAGCACACATTATCAGGGTGGGTGATGCTGGTGGTGGTGATGGTGGCAGGCGTCACATGAGCGAAACCATCGTCCAGCTGGAATTGCCCGGCGGTCGGACTTGCGCGGCTCACCAGGTAATGATGGGTCTGTTGAAGTGCAAAAGTACCGGTAATGTATGAGGGGGGGGGGGTAAGCACACATTATCAGGGTGGGTGGTGCTGGTGCTGGTGCTGGGCTACTGAGTTTCATACAAGCCAAACCGTCATCCAGGTAGAATCGCATGCGGTCGGCCTGTTTGTGCGGCTCGACCAGGACATGATGGTGCGCGGCAGTTCCTGATTTGCTGCAGCAGGCTCACGTGGTTGTAGGCCATGATTTGCTGAATTGTGGCTGAAAGAACGAAACAAACAGCCAGGCCATCTTCCATCTGGAATCCCCCGTGGTCTTTTGCTCAACCGTGAAATATATCAGTGCATAATCAACCGTGCGTAGTTTGCTGCACCAGGCCCTCACGGCCGTAGGCCTTTATGCAGCTCAGTCGCAGTTGAAGACCTTAACTTAGCAGCCAGGCCATCCTCCAGCCGGATTGCCCGGACCGGCCAGACACAGCTCAACCAGGCGCCATTGTGGTGCGCGGCAGCATTTTTTTGAGTGCTTCTGATCATTAGACCATCCATCTGGGCGGCCACCACTAGGTCAATAGGGGTTAAACCTTAGCTGGCCTGCTGCCAGTGGTCAAAGCATCAGGCACCTTGCCACACCAGCATGTTCACGACCATGCCCAGGTATCAGTGCTTGTCCTCTCGTAATCCCCGGTGGGCTCAGAGGAATTACACTGATTGGCAGCCCACCCTGAGGTTGGCGGTACGAATCCTGGCAAGGTTAATATAACTTCATTTACTACTGGGCTCCAGGTGTAAGCGGGGAGAAGCGTTTGGCGCTTTGTTGAAAGTGCCCCGCAGTATGTCGTGAGCGGGGTATCCTTCTTTGGGATAGAACTGCTGTGGGTCGAGCGATTCTTATGCCTCATGCTTCGACTTATTTCTTTCTTTCATCCTCCCTTACATAGATTTTATGATGCAAGGCCCCTATGGCTGTAGGCTGAAATTGCGGCCGAGGCCCCTAAAATACACACAGTGGTATGCAGCGCTTGCGAGAAGGGGGGGGCATGTGAGTAGCATGCAGGGGTGGTGCACACATACTATATTTTACTGTGCTGGCATCCTGACTAGGGAGCTTTAAGTTTGCCTGCACATTTTCATTGTCACACTTTTTACCACGCACACTCCATTTAAGAGTCCTGTCCCCCTGAGTCTGGAAAGCAGAAAGTGTGCCTGCTCGGTTTCTCAATCACACTTTTCACACACGTGGCTTCAAAAAGGCAGAATCAAACATTATAAATGTGAAACAGTGCTGTATGAACAACACCGTGCCATTGTGCTGTATGAAGAACACCGTGCCATCGTGCTGTATGAACAACACCGTGCCATTGTGCTGTATGAACAACACCGTGCCTTGCTAACAGCCGGCCGGCCACAAGTCTCACTGGTGGCATACATAATGAATGACAGGCAAACAAATAGAGGATGCTGTTGGCCTTGCTTTATCTGCGATGCAGGTCGGCTGCATGAACAACACCGTGCATTGCTACCGGACGGATGGCCACAAGTCCTACTCTATCTACCTACCGGATAGGGTGATCAGCATGCAGGTGGGTACGGAGGATTTTAGGGCTTAGGGTTTAAGGTCACCATCAGCACGCCGGTGTAGGAAAGATAGGTAGCAACCATGTGCTACCCCCACATATCGAGAAGCCTGGTCCCTGTTAAGTGGGGTTGAGAAGGCTTGGGTCGACGACGCCTTTTTCTGAACTTGTAACAGCAGCCCAAGGCCCCAACGGGCGAGTGGTGTAAAAAAACGCGCTGAAAGGTGGGCATCAAAACTATACGAGATGAGCAGTGTGCGGGGAAGGCAACTTAAAGGATTTGGGTGCAGATCCCAGACATGTTTTCTGGCGCCGAGCTGTCTCCAGAGCGTGCATGGGCGACCGTGTGTGGTGGTTAAGGCCAACCCCGCTGGGCGTGCGTGTCCCACTTTGGATGATGTTCTGTATTGGGGAGAGGGGGCTGCTGCTTCCTGGCTCTGAGCAGGCTCCAGAGCATGCATGGGCGACAGTGTGTGGTTGTTGGGGCCAACCCCGCTGGACGTGCGTGTCCCTAGGGATAATGGTCTATTTCGGGGAGAGGGAGGCTCCTGTGAGGGTGACATAATATGTATAAGTGCGCGTAAACTCACGTGCCTCTGCTGCCCAGCCTGCTGCTGCCCAGCCGTGCCTCCCTGTTGACTGCAGCGCCTGGAGGTGGCCAAAGCAAGGACGATATTATGTATTCATGTGCAATAACTAATGTGCTGCTGTTGCTGAGTCGTGCCTCCGTCATGACTGCAGCGCCTGGAGGTGGCCAATGCGAGGATGAGCCGGTGCCTGCTCCTGGCCCTGGCCAACGGTGAGCATGGGGAGTGGTTAGGCTTGGGATGAAAATCCTAAATGCCTAAGGTGGCCAATGCGGGGATGAGCCCGTGCCTGCTCCTGGCCCTGGCCATGGAGAGTGTTTAGGAGGTTGAGGGCTTCGGCTTCAGGCCTTGGTCTAAGTTGAGAACTGAGAAAGTGCAGGGTTTGGGGAGTCTAGCCTGAACCCTAAACCCGGTGCTGCTGCTCAGCTGCGCCAATGCTCGGTCTCTGGATGACTTCACTGGCCTTGTGCCGCTCCGCTTGAGTGGGCTTTCGAGCGCTGGCTAATGACCCCATGAACGCGCATGTGCCACCTCTGCCCACTGCTGCACAGTTTGGTTTAACCCTGAACCCTGAACCACATTTTTTTAGTTGGCTGTGGTTTATGTGTTCCAGGCGAGGTGCGTGTTTACCACGAGAAGCACCTGGCATGGACACACACCGTGCCTTCCCCGGTCACGGGACTCTGCTTTGGCCGCTACGGCCGCGAGGACAACACGCTCATCATCGTTTTGCGCAATGGCGGCCTGGAGATCAAGGTGCGGCAGGCGGCAGTGTTAAGGGTTGGGGGGCCCTAGGGTAGGGTGGGTTAGGTTTAGGGTACTTTAGGGCACTGAACCCTTGTCATAATGCTAACTTATTAAGCAATGGTGGGCTGTAGTTCAAGGTGTGGCAGGCAGCACGGTTAGCTTTTATAACCCGAAACACTGAACCCTCAACTCCCTTGTCATAGCAATGGCGGGCTGGAGATCTAGGTGCAACAGGTGTAGGACTCTGGCACAGGTACAGGGTTAATGATTTTTCCCTAAACACTGAACCCTTAAGTCCCTCGTGAATGCCGCTTATCCAAATCAGGCTGGACGTCAAGGTGCAACATGGGTGGGTTCAGGATTTTTGCCCTAAACATTGAACTTTGAAGACCCTCGTCATCATGCTAAGCAGTGCCAGGCTGGAAATGAAGGTGCAGTGGCGCTGCTTTGTCTAAAATAAACATTACAATATAAACAAACCAAATCAAACACAACTAACAAAGTAAACAAAACAAATTACCCCGCCAAGACCAGACTGCCTGAACCCTGAACCTATATGTGTGAAAACGCACGCCGCAGCTCTGGCTGCAGGACTTGCCTTGCATCGTTCTTCATTTTTCACATTCAGCCATAGTTAGTTCTTTATGGCCTGCCTACCCCTTGCCACAGATCCTGCCTCGCACTGCTAACCTAGAGACGGCAGGAGGCCCTCACGGCCCGCCCCCGGAGCAAGAGATCCCGCTGCAGGCAAGTAGACGCGGGCGGGCGCTAGGGCAGGGCAGAAATCCCGCCGCAGGCAAGTTGGGGCAGGCAGGGTGACCTCCCTGGGTAGGCTATCCCGCTGCAGGCAAGTTGGGGCAGGCAGGGTGACCTCCCTGGGTAGGCTATCCCGCTGCAGGCAAGTTGGGGCAGGCAGGGTGACCTCCCTGGGTAGGCTATCCCGCTGCAGGCAAGTTGGGGCAGGCAGGGTGACCTCCCTGGGTAGGCTATCCCGCTGCAGGCAAGTTGGCGAAGGCCTGGTGGACAAATATGTACTGAAGGTCTGCTTGTCCTCTACTAGGCGTTGTTTGGGGGAGAGAGAGGTTAATTGAAATACTTATTCTCAATCATCGTCGCCAGTTTGGGTGTGAGCGTTTCGTTCAGAGAAGAGCATTGAGAGGAATAATATAGTTAATCCCAGAGGGAAGGCAAATGAAATCTTCGGGTCGTTAAATAAATCATTAAGAATAAATAATTGAGTAGGAATCAAATAACGGTAAGTAGGGCATGTCATGTCGTTAAGGCTCTGAAGACCAAGTGGAAATCTGTCCTGAAACGCAGGTCCCAAACAACACTGTTGTTCTAAACAAAGTCGATTATATTGGGTCTGCTCCAGTCAAATCAAGGCATGAGTCTGGTCAAAGCGTAGTTTATGGTTGTCCCCAAGCAAAGGGCGCTGCCCTATGGGCAGCAGTGTTTCATTTTTCAGCTACGACTTCGCCTTCGGCAGGCCGCACAGCGGCTGCCAGTGGCCTATTAGGACCAAACCTGGACCGGCCTGCAAATGGTGACCAAAGCAGCAAGGCTGGCCAAGAACGGGGCCTCCGGCCAGCGACCGGAGTGTAGCTGACATGTAGAGTCACACAAAAAAAAACAATGTAGGGCCAAAGGACCCATGAGCAGGTTCAGGCCAGGTGGTTCAAGGCAGGTCCAGATACACAAAATGCATGCCTGTCTTGGTGTGCAGGTCCCGAAGAAGACGCGGTTGTATGTGGAGCAGACGCAGCGGGAGCGGGAGCAGGCGGCAGACATGCACCGCATTTTTCAGGTGTGGGAATGTGTGGAATGGACGCGGCGGGGGCAGAAGCAGGCGGCAGACATGCTTCATGCCTGGGTTCTGGAGTCCTCAAGACCAGCACTGTTGCTGAAATGTAGCTGAAGTCGACTAAAAGCAACCATGCTGCTGAAATGTACCTGAACTCTCCTGCAGCACCAATGTAGCTGGAATATACCGTAGCATAAGTTTCATCAAGTCAACGTTGTGGCTGAAATGTGGCTGAAACGTACACGGCAAGAGCATGGCTGATTTGTTGCAGAAAGGTGGCTTACATGACTAAAATGTGGCTGACGTACACGGCAAGAGCATAGCTGAAATGTAGCTGAATACTGGTATCCACTGTAGCTGAATACTGGTATCCACTTTGCTGCACAGAGGGACCTTGCGAAACTCCGCCTCACCACGGCACGGGCCTACGTCAAGGTGCTCACGGACGGCCAGGTAGGTGTGTGTGTGGGGGAAGGGCAGGTAAAGGACGGGCAGGTGCGTTATGGCCAGGTAGGGGGGTGTGAGGGGGTCGCCACTGGCCAGCTGATAATGATACAAGCTCAACAGTCATTTCCCGCCTGTGTTGGTTACTAACTGCTGGAGGGGACGTGGGATCAGGTCCGGCAGCTGACGGGCAGGTGGGGGATATGGGGTTCCAGCTTTTGAGGCAATGCAATGTGCTGACGCCAAGCAAGGTGTGAGTGATCATGTCACCACCGCGACATTGCCCTTTGTTTGACAGTTTGACGCTGAACAGGCCTGGTTGACGTTCTTTCCACTGACTGCGTGGACGCCTAGCTGTGCCCCTCCCCCCCACCACCCCACTGTGCAGAGCGCGGCTGTCTTCACACTCGGGTTCCGTTGACAGTATTGGCTTCGTGCAGGTCTGTTTGACATTTTTTTCCACCGCCTGCATTCACGGCTTGCTGCCCCCCCCCCTCATGCAGAGCGCAGCTGTCTAAAAACCCGCGGTGACGTTGTCGAAGCCTGGTTAAAGTTTTGACACCGCCTGTATTGCCGTCTTGCTGAGTCCCCCCCACACACTGTGCAGGGTGCATTTCTGTTCACACCCGTGATGACTTCGTCGAGGCCTTGCTCGTGCTTCCCACCGTCTCCCCCGTCTTGCTGAGTCTCCCCCCACACACTGGGCAGGGTGCAGGTTTTTCATGGCCGTGGTGACATGGCCGAGGCCTTGCTCGTGCTTTCCCAATGCTGCTTTGTCGCCTTGCTGAGTCCACTCCTACCCTTCCGTCATCCTCCCTCCCTCGTAGGGCGCCGTCGCCGTCACTTCCTCGCCAACTCTGGAGCTTTCAATTCGGCTGGCCATTCCGGTATTGTTATGTTTTATCACCGCCTGCCTCCATGCCTTGCTGTCCCCCCCTCCCTTTTACAGGGCGCCGCCGCCTTCACTTCCTCGGCAACTCTGCAGCTATCGATGCAGCTGGCTGTTTTGTTTTATCACCGCCTGCCTCCATGCCTTGCTTTCCCCCCCTCCCTTTTACAGGGCGCCGCCGCCTTCACTTCCTCGGCAACTCTGCAGCTATCGATGCAGCTGGCCGTGCAGGTGTGCTTGTTTCATGGTATTTGGCTGTATACGGAAAGAGGATCAAATGATCAATACCCTGGTTCGGAGGTTAAGGCAGTTGGTTTTTGGAGGGTAGAGGATACATGCCCTGATGCAGAGGTTAAGGCTGTGGGCATGTGCGCCTCTTTGAGGTGCAGCTTTCGATGCAGCCGGCTGTTCAGGTGCGCTTCTTTTGCATGCAGCGCCCAATGCTGGTAGCTGTTCATGAATGAGGACACATGCCCTGATGCCAGGATTCTGGCAGCTGGCTGGGGGGCAGATTTGATTTTCGTAGATCGAGTTTTGTTGTTCAGGACTTCAGGTGCACACTTAAAGAAGCACCTCCTGAAGTTTCTATAAGAATCTTAACGAATTTAAAGATTTTTTAAGATTATATTTGAAAGTATGTACCGTACTATCACTGGTAATTGGCATCCATTATGGTCTCAAAACATGAAACCACTATGGATTAAGTGGCCTTAAAAATTAAAACGGTCGTACCAAACCTGGATAGTCGTAAAAGTCGTATTTAGTGCGAAAAAGTGTGCTTTTAACGCGCTTTCTCCTCTAATTCAGGACGCACGCTATTAAGAGCATATATAATGATATGAACAGATTCGTAGGCAGCTCGTCCTTGACGTCGTTGCTGCGAAGGCTGCCAAAACGACTTGGAAGCCCAAAGATCTGCTCCGCGAGCTACAAGCGATTCCCCCTCTCAAGCGTCTCGAGAAGTCGACCATGCTGCGCTGGATCAAGAACGGTCGGTCTGACCGTTTTAACCGTCCCCCGTGTTCGTCTTCGATGAGCACCCCGCGATCCTTGATGCGATCAAAGCGTCTATCGCGAACTTGATCATAGCGAAGTCAGGGGTAAGTCTTCATGCATGTGGGTGGGTGGCTGAGGGTGGGTATAAATTGGTGCATGTGCACATTGGTGGATGGGTAGCTGTGATGTTGCACGCGCATGTGGGAGGGTGGTTATAAACTGGTTCATGAGCATAGTGCATGTGCATGTATGTGGAAGGCTGTGTGCTTGTGCATGCTGGAGGGTGGTCATATGCTGTTGCATGGGAGTGGGTTGTTGTGCCGGTGCATGTGTGTTTAGGGGTCCTACTCATGTAGGACCCGAGAGGGGCCGCGGGAGGGGCAGAGGCACAGGCCGAGGCACAAGGGGCCGGGCCAGAGGCAGGGGCAGGGGCAGGGCAGCTCAAGCAGCAGAAACAGCTGGTGAGACAGGCAGCATGTCTGAAGAGGAGGCAGCCAGCTCCAGCTCAAGCACCAGCTCCAGCTCAAGCAGCGAGGAGGGAGAGCAGAGGGCAGGTGCCAATGGAGCAAAGCGTGGGCGTGGGCGCATGCGTGGACAAGCACCCATGAGCATCGTCAGCAGCCTGAGCAACAGTGATGCATCTGACCTTGAGAGCCCAACCCCCGAGACGGCATCCCCTGATCCCCCAGCCCTAGAGTCAGTCAGTTTGGGATGCTCCAAATGCCTATGGGATAGCCGCGGTTGCGGTGCATGCCGTAAGAAGCAGCAGGTGGAGGCTATGAGGCAGCAGCAGCTTCAGAACAAGTAGTGCAGTGTGGGATGTGTGGTCCCCTTGTCTGAGATGGCTGTTTTTGACAAAAACCAATTGTAAAATGATTTTGAGAGAAACCAAATTCGGGTTAAAAAAAATCTCCATGCCAATGTTGGATAAAAATAGGCTTCATTCAAGGCCAAGACATGGTACCAAAGCTAAAGAATACCAATTACGAATGACGGTACGGTAGTAAAATTGAAGCGATGGATAAAAACAATTAATATTTAAGCCTCCAAATCAAATGAATAGCCTGACGTCCCTTTGCCCGGTCCTCATGCAGGGTCTTGGACCTCGCTTTAAGTTGGTCCTGACGGTAAGGAATGACGGCGCTACACACGTCCGTGACCTGCCCATACTGCTACTTTACAACGAGAACCTGTACAACGTGGCCCGGCGCCAGCTCACCCTGCCGCTACTGGTGCCCACCGTCAGTTACACAGTAGAGGTACGTTGGGGGAAGGGGTGTACAACATAAACAAAATGCCAGCTCACGCTGTCGCTCTGGTGCCCACCTTCAGCTGCACGGTGGAACCGTTGAGGTAAGTTGGGTCTAGGCGCAATGGTTGTACATTCTAAGATGAGCTAATTTGGGTTGAGGGTCAACGGTTGTACAGTGTAAAATGAGCTAAGTTGGGTTTAAGGTCAATGGTTGTACATTCTAAAATTAGTGTCAGCTCACCCTGCTGCTGTTGGTACCCACGGTCAGCTACCCAGTACAGGTAAGTTGAGTGAAGGGTGAAGGGGCATATAACATGAACGAAGTGCCAGCTCACCCTAGCACTGCTGGTGACCACCTTCAGCTATACGGTGGAGTGGTGTCTCGAGTAGCCTCAGTGGCAGCTGCTAATATGGCGGAATGGCTGGTGGGTCTGAGCAGGAGGGCTTGATGCACATGGTCTTCACGGCTGTAGGCTGCTAAGTGGCTGGATTTTAGCTGAATTGTAGCTGAATTGTGGCTGTACTGCACTGATTAGCATTCGAGAATTGCGAGCAGTTTTGAGCAGTCAGGATTGTATGATCCCTTATCGTGCTGAAACCCCAAACTTGGTACCCTAAACCCTGAAACCAAACATTTGAGTAACGCCCCTCCTGTTGACTTCAAATTGCAGATATGTGTGGACTGCCTGAACCCTCACTTTGACAGATTGGTGTGGACTTCCCGGACCCTGAACCTGAACCCTCATGTTGACAGATTGGTGTGGACTGCCTGGACCCGGAGATGGGCAGTGACATGGTCACGGTCCTGCTGATGAGCCGCAGCAGCAGCATGCCCATCCTACAGGTGTGTGTGGTGCGTGGTGTGTGTGTGTGTGGGGGGGGGTACCCAATGTTCCCTCTAGGGTGATCCAGCTACAATTCAGCTTCAACACAGAGTGTGGTGAGTCATGATCACGGTCCTGCTGATGAGCCGCAGCAGCTGCATGCCCTTCCTGCAGGTGGTTGGGACTGCTGATTTGAATGTGCTCCAGCTTCGCCTCAGATGCATCACAGGTTACAGCTGAGTGTGCCTAGGTGCTTGCTGCTGGGGCCATCTTTATGGTCAGGTTTTTATTTACACTACGGCACGCATAGGATGCAGCAGTGTATAATCTGCGAAAGTCTGTTCAAATATGGTTCCCAAACAACATCTGCAGGCACAGCTTAAGATGCCGCTGTCAGAGCCGGAGGAGGCGGCTTAGAGGGCAAGTAAAGGACAGGTCCGGGGGGTCCACCTCCTGGACAGGTGGAAAAAGGTGTGAAAGGCGGGGGAG
This sequence comes from Limnomonas spitsbergensis, assembly GCA_037349105.1. Taxonomy (NCBI): domain Eukaryota; kingdom Viridiplantae; phylum Chlorophyta; class Chlorophyceae; order Chlamydomonadales; genus Limnomonas; species Limnomonas spitsbergensis. Next base: position 1,468,851 of record JAYJMM010000042.1, read on the forward strand.
GAGGAGGAGGACCAAATCCTGGCCCTGGAGGAGGATGCCCAGAATCCTCGCCACAAGAACACCACCTGGCTGAAAGGCTGCTAGACGCAGTAACGGCAGCTGCCCTGTCTGGAGAGGTGCCACCATGGCTTAGGACATGGCGTATGTGCGAGCTTTCATAGCATGCCCTCCATGGACTGACGACATGAACAGATCTACACACAGAGGCAGCGGCAGGCTAGTCACTTGGAAGCGTCTGTTCATTCTTTGTTATTGTTCCAGATGGTGCAAGGGCAGACGCAGGTTGCATCGCGTTTCATGGCATGGTTCGAATGGGACTAAGCGTAAGAATATCATTATTACCGCTTCAGCCTCTGAACGGATGTGTCCTGTGCTTGATTTCGGTTGGTGATTGGTTAAGGCGGTTGGTTATGTGCCTTATTATATGACTTCTCCCGAAAAGCTGGTACCGGCTCTGTAAAGTGTTTCTGTAAGTGCCAGCCACCAGTCAATAACGTGACACCTCTGGGCCCGCTCAAATCTCGGCTGCGTGGGCGCCCAACCGTTCAGAAGGGGTAAAAGAAGAAACTGAAAGGAAGAGGGGGGGGGAAGGAACAAAAGGAGAGGCCGGGAGGGCAAAGAAGATCAGCCAGCCACCAGTAACATGAGACGATGATGTTCGGCCAGTGGCAAATCTGTAGGGTGGCCCTAGCAGCCGCAAGCCCTACTCTCTATGGTACCATGGTCCACTGGCTGTACGCCGGTACAGGTTTGATCCCCAGTGTCCCAGTGGCGGCTGCCCGGTGGCCTGTTGAAGGCTGTCTATTGTGCGCTAAAATTGACTCCATGGTACTCACAGGGGCCTCCCCAGGGTCGCTGTTAAGGCAGACTGCTGATGGAGGTCGATCTGGATGGCTGAAGAGACGGGGGGGGGGACCACAGTAGTACGGTCCACCATGTCGGTCGTGGATTGGTCCCAATCGGCACAATAACGGCCATCCGGGGGACAGAAGCTGCACACGAGTGGGGGGCGCACTGCAATGTACTACTCCTGTTTCGTTATCGTGCAAGACTGTTAATGACGGTCCACCTCTGGGCCCTGCTGAAATACAACTTGACCACGTTGGCAAACAAAAAGTCAGCTAGGAAAGTCAAGGGAGAAGGCACAAGAGGAAAGCAAGATCACCCTCCAAACAACAACACAAAGGTCAGGCAAACCGTCCCCCCTAAAGAGACTAGCCTTCAAAAAGCTCTAATATATGTTCCACTAAACCAGGGCCTTTCATACCTGCCTGCGGGCTCTTCGACTTCATGTCTGGTTGGGAGTAAAAAAGGAAAGGAACTTAAGGCTCCAGGAAAGACAGAGAGGAGCACAAAGGGCAAAGAAAAACACCCCTCAAGAAAACAGGAAGACAGACCGAAGGATCCCCGCCCCTGAAAGCAGGAAAGAAATGAAAAGAAAAAGCCAGGTCCCAGTGCGGCAAAAAAGACTAGACCTCAGGAAAGTCTACCACGCAGGACTGTGCATACGTAACATATCAGGGGCTTAGGTGCATGGCGTTTCGCTGCATGGTCTGGGCCTTTGGACCCTGGGTTTAGAACAGTGCATACCCGCTGCTGAACGCACTGTTCTAAACCCTGGGTCTTGTGCACACATGGCTGGCTGCCAGTCAGACAATGGACCGGATTGGTGTTCTTCTCCTTCTTTCCCTCTTACCCACTTTTCCCTCCTCTCTTTTGTCCTGCCCCCTTGTGTTGTTTCCATCTCTCCTCCCAACTCTTTTTAGTCAGGCGCCCACGAGGCCAATCCTTTTTGAGCAGGGCCCAGAGGTGCCACGTCATTGACAATGGACCGGATTTATGTCCTCATTGGTGTTTAGAACGGTGTATACCCACTGGGCCCTGCTGAACGCTCGGCCACGTGGGACTGGTAGGGAATGACTAGGCTCAATTCCAGCTACCATGCACAGCCTGGGCCATGGTGCAGCCATGCCATCCTCCTATGTGAGGGGGCAGGAACATGGAACCCGGCGCTCTAGTCGGGGGGAGAGAGAAGATCGTTTGGCGGGTCCGATCCCTCAACCTCTGGGTATGGATGCCACCAGCGTTATACCACTGGACCATTTCCCCACCTCATTGGTGTGATACTGCCTGCTGATGTGCCCGGTGCCCTACAGATTTTACATCTTAGTTGTGTGCAGGCCACTGAATACTGAAGCAGGGATTTAAGCTATCCAGCAGATCTCATATCTCCACGGCAGAGAGCAAAATTGTCTCCCTCCCCAGGCGCAGCCATGCATCTCTGCCATGCTTTATAAATTTTGCTGGCCGGCAGTCCTGCACGTCGGTGCACCGACATCTGACCAGCCTTAAATCCATGTTAGACCATTCCTGGTCACTAGTATTATTCGACACTGGCTGCTGGTTGAGGAAGGGTTGAAATCCCCAAGTTCATGCTATAGGCGCGGGAAAAAGAGGGAACGCTTATGAGAAGGGGCCTTGCCCGATCACACTGTCTCCGCTCCCTTGCTGCGAACAGCTCTGCCCCATGCCCCATCAATTGATGATACCGGGGCCGAGGGGGACGTAAATGTCAAAGTTATTTGCTGGTTCACACTGCTCTCCCTCACTTTGCATTCTTGGGAGACGAGGGTGGACAGTCTTTGTGTTAAAAGGCCTTGCCCGGTTACATCGTATCCGACTGATTGCTGCATGCAGCTTTATTCGCCCCTGCCTAGTCAGGTAACAGGTGCGGGGACCTGGGGGGGGGAGCTACTCCGCTTATGGCAATGACAGTACACCTCTGGCCCATGCCGCAAAGGCTTGGCCGCATGGGCGCCCGACTGTCTGGTCGGGAGGAAAATAAACTAGGGACACAGGAGAAAGGAAGGGAACAGACGGAAAAAGGGAAAATACCATCCCATGTGAGGGGGCATTGACTGGTCACACTGAATCTAGTCAAGAGTGCACTAGGACAAATACTAATGCCCGTCGCGTCTGCCCAAACGTGGCCTGGTACCAGCACATAAAATGAACGACCTTCGGCAACGCCCTGCCACCTCCTTAAGGTGGTCTGGCGCACAGTAAATTGATGACCAGCGGAAATGCCCAGGCGCTTCCCAAGGGTGGCGTGGGGCACTGTAAATTAAAGATTTCTTACAAAACCCAGCTGCTTCCTAAAGGTGGTCTCACTGGTGCACACTGAATTTAAGCTAACGGCAATACCCAATGACCCAGCCGTGTACCTGAGGTAGTCTGGTGGACACTAAATTTAAGACTGGAAATGTCCAGCCGCCTCCCATTGGTGGTCTGATGCACCAGAAATTAATGACTTATGGTAAAAACGAAACCCAGCCGTCTCCCAGAGCTGGTCTGGTGCTCACTAAATTTAAGACTACTGGCAATGCCCAGCAGTCTATGAAAGAGGGTCTGGTGCTCACTAAAATAATGACTCACGGCAAAACCCAGCCTCCGCCTTTAAATGGTCACGAGCACAGCAAATGAATGACTAACGGAAATGCCCAAGCGCCTCCTAAAAGTGATGTGGCGCATACTTAATTAAAGATCGCCGGCATTATTCAGCCGCCTCCCGAAGATGATCTGGTGCACACAAAATAAACACTTGTAAGCATGGTTCTTGGTTCTTGGTTCTCGGCGGCTGCAGCAGCCCCGGTGGCCCCGGTGGTTACGGCAGTCCCAGTGGCCACAGTGGCCCCCATGGCTACGGCGGCGCCGGTGCTGGCGCAGGTCCTGGGCCAGCAATGGGAGCAACTTCCCGACAATGCGCAGGTGACCTTCGTGCCAACCCTGGGGACCCGCAGCTACCCGCCAACCCGAGGGTGACCTTCCCGCCAACGCTGCAAACTTTCGAAAATAGCGTATTTCTTCTTGGGCACTGGCACTTGAACAGCCTTCAGTAAGGCCGTCATCGGTTTGACTCGAGCATCTGCCAGTCCCCTTGCAATGACTACATCAATTTCGCGCCCGGTGTCCTCATCTACGACTGGCTCGACCTCTGCAACTGCCACACCCATGTTCCGGATCACTCCGTCGGCCCTTGCATGACGAATGCAGACGTGCAACAGGTGTCCAGTTTGAACATCAGGATTGAAGTCTGGGCAGTCCTTCACCACTGCAGCGGCACTAAACACCTTAAAAGTGCGCTCGGCCTCACCCTCGCAGCGACCGCCCACCTGTAGCCCAGCCTTTGGCAACGAGAAGCCCATGCACTGCCCTTCTGTAGCATCCGGAGTTTCATCGTGCTTCCAGACCTTAGGCTCGAAGAACAAGGCTGTGCTGCCATGCTCACCAACCAGCCGGAGGTCACCGTGGTGCAGCTGCTTGAAGTACGTGTCCTCTACGGCTTTAGTGGCATTTGCATTAAGGACGTGGCCGGTTAGGAGGGCCTGGCAAAAGTGGTGGCGGGCCTTTTCCAGATCGGCGAGCGCTTGCGTGACCTTGGCCAGGTTGCCTCTTGCCGATAAGAAGCGTTTGAGGCTGCCACAGCAGCCCGGTTCTGCCAATGTCTTGAAGAATTCTTGAGCATCTTCCAGGGCCTGAGACATTGAAGAGGGACGCGGTTTGTGTGTTGGTTGAACCTTGATCCTTGCAATGCCCACCCTATACCTAGTAGCATGCCAGCAAAGTCGTGAAAGGAACTTTATTGAACCCAGCACCCCATCTCCTACATCGAATACATGGTCCCGTGGGATGGGTAGTGGGTACCCTGGGCTCCCTGAGACCTGAGTGGGGTTCCCATTCCAAGCTCACCATCTGAAGCATAGCTAGGTGTAGCTTGCCAGCTGCTTTTTTCCAGAATTCATTGGTTTCTGAAAACCCTCGCTCCTGTTGAAGGCTGCCAAAAATCTCCATGATCAACGCCACGTCAATGGCCAGGACCAGTGATTTCAGGCCTACAGCCGCTTGCGCTCTGAGCTGAGCAAAGACGCCGCCGGCAACCCCCATGACGGCGCCAGCACCCCATGGTAGGCCTGTACCCAAGATGCAGAATGCAGAGAGGGCTCCTTAAGCAGCTGTTATGTTGGCCGTATTTCTCGTTTTAGATCGGAGAGACGCCACAAGAACTTCCACTTGTTTATCTGGAAACGATCTGAGAAGTTCTGCATTTTGTGCCAGACGCTCTGCTTCTGGTCCTTCGAGAGCATCCTCTTCACCAGGAGCCACCTGCAACCATTGTATCAGGCTACGATATCAGCTTGTCATTCATTTGTCAAATACAGCTAGAGGATGTGATGATGCGGGTGCAATGCGACTACTCTTAACCCTACACAAACTCAATCCTGACTGATATCAAAAGATTCAGGGAGTGCAGATCACTATAGGCTTCATTTAGGGAGGTCATCATCTAGTTGCTGCATGCTGCAGTATTATCGACCTTGCCTTAGATGGTGAGCACCCCATATTGCCAAAAATCCGTGTGAAGGGATGTCAGAAGTCAGAACCCCGAATCTACAGAAACAGAGGTTTGATGGATGACGAAAATCGGACTATCTTGTGCGCCTTTCGGCAGCAAACAAGTGTAAAGTGAACGAACCGTGCAATACGACTGGTAACTAACAGGATAGGGAGCACCGGTAGCCACCGCGGTGGGGAGCAGTAGCCGAGTTGTCTTAATGTCTCCCTTCAGAGGAGAAATGCCGCAATCGACACGAGCTGTGTTACAAAGTCCAAAGAAATGTGGCAGAAGTAGTATGGTCCATTTTGGTTGTGCAGAGCCACGAAATATAGAAGGCAAAGGTCGATCTTTGATCGAAGGGAACATAGCACTACACGTAAGGTAAGGTACGGTACGCGTTCATCAGTCATGCATACACGGGTGCGGGTGGCGTCCGACAGCAGGAAATCTTGTGCCGACTGAGGCAGAACATGCTGCAACTTGTTTCTCGAGGAAACATTCATTACAAGAAGGCACGATAGCGCATTTACCTCGCATATTTTGCCAATATGCAGGCTGGGTGGGTGGCCAAATCCCACCGTCAATTTTTCATTTTCGGCGCAATTTACCGATTTCCCCACGAGCGACGGTCGGGCTGATCACGACAGGAATGCAGATTGACTGGAGAACTCATCCGCTGGCATGCAGAAATCAGGTAGAGGCAAGGGGATGTGCTGGAGGGGACGAGGGCAGTGGGCATGACCTGCAGATCCACTACACCTTCCTGCAGTTCATGGAAGCGGATGGTAGCTGGCAGGGTAGGCAGAGGGTCAGGAGGTTTGTGCTGATGGCAGGGTGAAGGCGACATTGGGCGTGAACTGCAAAACTCCTGCCCTTCCGCCCATGCACCGACCTCTCGGCCCATGCCCATGTGCCTGGGAGGGCCTCTTCCTTCGGGAAGGTATCTGGCAGGGGTCAGGAGGTATGTGCTGATGGCAGGGTGCAGGTAACGGTGGGCGTGAACTGCAGAAAGCTGTCATGGAGTATGCACTTCATGACTTCATGGATGCTAGGCAAGGGGGCAGAATCTCTGTGTCGGTGGCAGGGTAGACGACAACATGCAATATTTAGTGCATCGTGGGGTGGTCTCCATGCACATGCATGGTGGGGTGGTCTCTATCTGGATGTGGGCAGATCCTTCCCGAGCCCACACAACATTTCAGGCCTTGTCTGCTAATAGGCAGGTGCATGCGCGTGTGTCCGCGCTTGTGCGTGGGAGGGATCATGCGCCCTAGGGCATGCACAATGAAGGTCAAGTGTGCGCATGGGCATGCTGTCGGCCCAGGCAACGGTGGGCATTCACTACAAAATTCTATAGAGGAGGCTGTAAATCACTGTAGCGGCTGACAACAGGTGATGGGCAGGAGTTCTGTGTGGGTGAAGGGTTGAAGGTATCGATGGCGTGTACTACGGAAAGCTATTGAGGAGTTTGCAGTTCACGGAAGAATGCAAGAAGCAGGCAGGGGGGGGGGGGAGGTTGTGGGAGGGAGGGTGGTGGTGATGGTGCGTATGGACTGCATAATGTTTTTGAGTTATTTGCAATTCATGGAAGCGGCCGAAAACAGGCTACGGGGAGGAGCTTTCTTTGCGTGGGGGGGTGAAGGCATCGGTTCGCGTTGACTGCAGAAATTTGTAAAGGAGTTTGCAGTACTCATGCGCAGGCAGGAATCAGGCATGGCAGGGCCGGCCGAGGGGGGGGGGGGGCGGTATGTGTGGGAAGTGGGGGGGAGGTGACGGTGGGTTTGAGCTGCAGAACGCTGTTAAGGAGATTGCAGTTTTCAAAAACAGAAGGAACTTGGCGAGGGGCAGGAGGTTGATATTGATGGCAGGGTGGCAGGGTTCAAGCAACAATGGCATGAACTACATAATTATCTTTAGCGTTGTGCACTTTCCGGAAGTGGAAGGAAGCTGTGAGGGGGGCATTGTTTTGTGTTGATGGCGAGGTACAAGCAACGGAGGGCGGCCTGAAGCGCTATCAAGGGTACAGAGTTTTGTGCTGAAGGTTATTGCAAGTAGCGGTGGGAGTGAACAGCAAAGTGTTGTAAACAAATTGTGTACGTCCGCTTTCTGGGTGCTGGATACCCCCGAGCTTTGCCTACACGAGCCTGTCCATGCTGTTATCGGCATGTTTTATGCTTCGCAGGCTGATATCGGTTCTGTGTGTGAACTTCACTGAGATCGATGCCACTCTCGGTCGATTGGGGATTGCAGCAGTGTTAGCGATCGGTCATTCGATGCTGACCTGTCAATTGTCACCTATCATCGCAACGAACGGTGCACAGGCCGCATGCTCAGACCCTGGCTCCCTCAGCGCCCACGCTCGAGGCCCAGCGACTGGAACTCTCTAGAGTCCACACGCTTTGCTCCACGGTTGGCAAAGAGTGTCGCAGACACGTGTCAGCGACACAGTGAAGCCAAATGGCATAAATTTCTACGTTTCATTGCTCTCATTATTTCCGTTTTTTCGATGCCGAGCTCGCGGCCCCAGGGGCCCTCCCCAAGTTTCACATGTTTGGTGCAGACACGTGTCGCTCGAGGCTTGCAACCCAGAAGCCACCGTCAAGTGTAGCAAACGCGACAAATCCCTCTCGTAGTTTGGGCCTCTGGGCCCGAAACCCCGTGCGGCCTCTGCGAGACGCATCCCTGCCGAGACCAACAGAGTGAAAACTTGGTCACTCAAACTGCAAAAACCTCTGTAGTAGCGGACGTAAGGAATCTGTGGTTCACGGAAAGCGGCAAGAGACTGGCAGGGGGGGCAGAGGTTAGTGCTGAAGGTTGGTGCAAGCAGCGGTGGGAGTGAACTACAAAGTGTTTTAAAGGAATTTGTGGCTCACATACAGCATCAAGAGACTGGCAGGGGGGGGCAGAGGTTAGTGCTGAAGGTTGTTGCAAGCAGCGGTGGGAGTGAAGTGTTGTAAAGGAATTTGTGGTTCACAGAAAGCGGCAAGAGACTGGCAGGGGGGGCAGAGGTTAGTGCTGATGGTTGACTGCAGACAGCGGTGGGAGTGAACTGCAAAATCCTGTAAAGGAATCTGCGGTTCACGGAAAGCGGCAGGAGGTTGGCAGGGGGGCAAAGGATTATGTTAGGTAGCTTCTGAATGTTTGACAAAATGTATGGCATGTATATCTTCGAGTGTTTGAGTACCTCTGAATCGACTTCAAACCCCTATGTCTGAGATCTCCCACATCCCATTGGGAATGAATAATTTCTTCTGCATAAGTAACTTGGCACATGTCTCGTGGCAAGCTCCAATTTTATGCAACATAAACAAACTTCACAACCGCGCATATTGATGCCCAAGCACTTTGCCTCTAGCCTGCCGCAGTGCCGCGTGTCGATGTCTGCAGAGGAATGTGATAAGCAATACCTTGGGATGTTCAAGCAACATCGATAACACGGATACAAGTAACTCTATTATAACATTAAGACAAGTAAATATATAATTGCATACCGGTAGAGACAAGCGTCTTTTCTCCTTTTCCCCAGCCGTTTGCGTACCCTTGACATTCCCCCCCTTGTCTTTGACTGGTAGATTTTGTGAAGGGATAGAGCATTGCTAGGGTCTTCAAGGGCTGAAGATTCGGATTACCTTTTCCCTTGGAGCATCCTTTTGTTCCCCTCTTGCTTCTGTCCTCACTTCGTTTTTGCTAATTTGAGAGTAAAGTTCTGAACGGGAAAGGGAATCTTCATACTTCATTTCCTTTTGGGGGTGATCTTTTCCTTCTCCTTTTCCGCTGAAAACGTGCGGTGCATATCTTTGATGTCTCCTCTACCTTTCAGGTTTTCCCCTCATGACCAGCGTCCGAGCCTCTTTTGAGCATGGCCCATAGGTGTAACGTCATTGGCATAGAGACGAGTGCAAGGTAATCAGTTTGAATCCCCACATGTTGGGGCCCGATCCTGCAGCGACACATTTTAAGCCATCCACACATACCAGAGCTTCGGTATAGACGAGCTTCCTTTCTCCTCCCCCCCAACCTTTTTAAATGCCCCTTCACCTTATTTCCCCTTTCCAGATTATCCGACTTTCTGCCTAATGTGCTTATTTCATTTCTCTGTGTTGAGGGCTAGGATCTAGACGGCATAGGGTTTCGACAGACTTCCTCTCATTTTTGGGATGGATTTTTTGGTCTCCTATTTCCGTTTGCTCTTTTCCTCCCTCCTGTAGCCTTGACTGCCTTTTTCTCCGGACCAGACTGTAGGGCGCCCATGCAGCCGAGCTTTATCAGCATGGCCCAGAGGTGAGTGTTATGTCATTGACATGTCTGACCGTCCAGCAAGGCCTAACGGGTATGCACCGTTCTACATATGTTAAGGGCTCTTGTTCTAAATCCTCTCATGATGTCCCCACAGTTACCGCATGTCCTCAGCTTGCCTCGTACAACATTGTGTTTGTGGTCAGATAAGATACCAATTTCTATCAGACATTTGAAGGCAAAAACGTCTGCAAGTTAATTAATTGGGCAATGCTCAGAAATAAAGCTCGGCCACGTCGGCAGACAAAAATCTACTATGAAAACAAGAGAGAAGGCAAGAGAGAAGTGAAAGGAGGTCTCCACCCTCCAAACAACAAACACGGCGAAAAGACAGACATGAAGACCGAATCCCCATGCCCTCAAGAGACTACTAGCACTCAACAAAATCGACCACAAAACCTAGGGTCTCCCACCCATGCATGACCCGGTACAGCTGGTGAAAATCTATTGCAGCGTTCTGAGGACCAGCCCACCCCCACTCGAGCGCCCCCTGCTCCAAAAGTGCCGCCTTGATGCATTGGAGGCAAGAAACACTGGCAAATAAGCTCAATCGCTGCCGTATGAAGAAAATAAAGTACAAGGTAGTCCTACTCATGTAATGTTATTCAAAATATATGAGATCCGTCTTCTACCGGTATTAATTTACTATTGTTGATTGTGGGGGGAACACCAGTCCCAGGTATTGACATTATATGACTGAATGGGGGGGGGGGCATTCCTTAACCTCCTGTCGTGAAACCCCTAAATAGCAATATGAAACGAACTGATTATTTTACCACTTCAAAACCTGCAACAGAGACTTCCCTACACTACATGACATCGTATGGCCGTCCCTGTCATGTACATAGCTGTCTCCCATCTCCCACATGGGCCTACCCCTTCATCACCCTCACTCGGTCCCTATCTCTGGGTTGACCGACGTCCTTGGCCCCCCCGACCCCGACAGAAGGGCGGCAGCGGCGGCTGCCTCTTTGCTGGTGTTGCCGCCCTGACAAACTCTTTGCCATCTTTTAGCACTGCCCAGGCCATCGTGACTTGGAGGGTCAACGTCCTTATCAGTTTTGCGCTGCAACAACAACAACATAATCAGTTTGTATTCCTCTTCCAACTTGATATTTCTTCCGACTTTATGCACAACAAATTGGGTACAAATAGGAGGCGTCAATAAGTATGACAGCTAATGTACTGTATTCAAAGTGTGGATATGTGTGGGAAGCGATTGGAATCGTTCTCATTTGCTAATAAAGCATGAAAAAACATTGGATGATAGCATTGTGAGACCTTGGATGGACCCGAGATTCACAGTTTAATAGCATGTTAAGATTCGCGAGAAACATGTGATTTATATGTGTCCACTTCATGAAGCATGGTATAGACTCGAGAGAAGCATGCAATTATGTGTCCAGTTCGATCATGAAACATGGCAAGACTCAAGAGAAACATGTGATTGATATATGACCAGTTCAGGCTAAGGAACGATGTCGGAAAATTTGTCTAGAGGGTAAAGTTTGCGTGTTTGGAGTATGTACCTCGACATTGTCAGTTTTTCCACTGGCTAGACAAGTGCGCCCAATTTTTCTCATAAATTGCTTGCAACATGATAAATAATCAGTGTTGTGCCGATTACGGTCCTTACGGAGGTTGAGTTAAAGTTTCCGCAGAGGGGAGGGATGGCGTCCACGGAAACATTTGAACTCATTGCCAGCGTGGCAGAAATGGTTTTCAGCCAAGCCCCCCCGGCGTCATTACCCCGCGTTTGTCTGTCTGTCTTTCTGTCCGTCCTCATTGACTGGGCCACCTCGCCATGGAAACTTTGTGCCCTACAACGTGGCGCCTGAGGTGTATTTTAAAATAGTTATTTGATCAATTATCTAGAGCTCAAAGATAAAGTATTGAGCTACACAGGTGTAGCTGAAAGGTATGCGGGCAGGCAGAAGTTGCGAAGCAAGCACTAGAAGTTCATGCGCTTTCGTGTTTATGAATTACCTTCATTTAAAAACAGCTCTCCTGTGAGAGCTTCAAGGATGAGGCAACGACTTGAATAACTCGTTTGATAGCTGATGGTATTGTGCACATGACGCCTGTGTCACCATGTGCCTTCTGTAACAAACAACGTTGTTTTTGTTGATGCGTCATGTCTGAAGTTCAAAATACCTACTTCAAAATACCTACTGGTTATAAATACTTGGTTTGGGCACAGCAATCTAGCGTTTTGCGCAAAAAAAAATTGCATCGGTGGCGTGAGGAAGCAGAACCTTGGTCTCAAATGAGGTGAACGGTACGGGGTGGGTCTCTATGTAATGCCTAAAACTGCCGCAGAATCCCTATCGTTCCTTTGTTCTACCAAGTCTCTCGGGTATTGCCATGTTTCAGAATGTGAAAACTCACCTTGACGAACACATCGGCATCTGCAGCAGTGTCCTTATCCCGCCGGATCAGCTCCTTGTTCTGGATCTGGCTGATCAGTGTGTAGATGGCCTCCAGCCCCTCTTCCTGCAGGGAAATTCAAGTTTGATTTTTAGCTTTTTAGTTTTGTCAGGAATGGGCTGGAAAATAGACATGTTTGTTGTCGCTGGCTGTCCCACACCAGGAGTTTCTAGCATGTGATGCCCATCAAGTAAGGTGCTTCCTAAAGTAAGAGATCGGTCACACGGAGTCGCAAAAAGGACAAAGAGCTTCCGCGACGCCGGTCACACTTGCCCAAACGCCACACGCTACGTGTTCACACTTAAGCCTCCTTCTAAGTGGTTGCTGAAGTTTCTGCAGCCACTATTTCATTCTTACCGTAAAGTGCCATAGACTTTGCTCATAATTAAATAATTATTGGGGTGCGCGAACATGGTGCGTGCTAATATTAATTCAAAACTTGCTGGTGCGCGGCGTGTCAGTCAGGTGTCCAAACAAATATTCTGGGGGGTGCGCGCTACGAATTAGAAACAGCGAATATCAAAAAACTGCGCGCTCGCGCGCGACTGTTTGATTTGACATCCGTCGAGTGATCCTTACTCCAGTCCCCACAGCGAAGCTCGATCCTGGAGGCAGAGACGGGTGCTGACGACTGCTGACGTTTCGGGGCCCCAGCAGCCACACGTTTCCCGAGGCCAGGAACCGGCGAAGGAGGAGGATGACGACTATGCTGAGTATTGATGACCGTTTACTATCCTTGCTAGCATCAAACGAGGTTTTAACTGAGTTTTACTGCACTGGCTGAAAGTGCTGCACAGAAGGAAATTTAAATTATTTTGACTGATGCGCGATGTTAATTTATTTTCCTGCTGCACGACGTTAAATGAAATTGTTTTTTGCCGCCGCGCGGCCGTTTTTTTTAAATTCTTTTGGCCGCGCGACAAAAAAATATTTTTTGTGTTTGGGGTGCATGGACCCTAAGGCGTTCTACTGCACTTGAACTCCTGAATACGCTCTTTAGCTTTCCGAGAACACTACTTTTGAGTCGAGCACTTCTAATTGCTCACCGTAATTGAGCCAGCACTTACACCGCTCACCTTAATCGAGATAGCTCATACACTACTCGATTACTGCAACCTGTCAACCGAGTTCAGCACTTCTAAGTGCTCGCTCATACACGTTATCCCTTCTGTGAGAGCGACATAGATCGACTCTTCTCAAGTGAACTGAGCACCAGTCACTGATATTTTGGCCCTTATCAGGCATTCTCCAGCCTTTATTTACAGCTGGTTTACCACCACCAACTCCACCAAGCAACCCATCATCTACAGCCAGTCCAGAGCGAGGCTACAAGTCGACTCCCTGATAGCTTATCAAGGCAGTCTCCCCATCTGAAGATCGCGACCAGCGACTTATCACCAGAGATCATCGCACCCTGCCGCCCAGAGTACTGCATCTCCCAACAACTGCTACAGTCACCTTCGGAAGGGTCGATCCATCAGGCACTCTTGTCAACAGTATAGAATAGTCAGGCAATTAGCCTAGGGGGTACTTGTCTAAATCGATCGACTGATTCCCAGGTTTACAGCTGGGCATTCGAGTCTAAACAGCAGTGATCAGGAATCAGTCATATTCCTGAAGTCATAGCACCTTCATATTTTCCCGACATTCTTACAAGTTTCCCAAAACGGTTTGAAGTGCCCCAAACTTGCTAGCAGTAGACCTACCACTTCATTCTCCAGCAGCTGTTTCTGGTCCAGCCAACTAAGGTCCTCCCATCCAGAACCAATATCAAATCTATCCACGAGGAACCTGCAGCTCAACATGCAAGATCAGGGGTATTCAGAAAATATTGAAGGAAACACAGACGCCTGGGCATTTGTTTTGAATGTCGGACTGATCAAGCGATGAAAGAAATAAAGAAAACGCCCTGAGCATGGCTTGAGGAATATCGTACGGGATGAATCCTTAGTTACCGTGGGACCCTGCTTGTGACCCGCTGGCCTGCGGGGTGACCCGCGACATGTCCTTCTCGTGCTCGATATAGAGGTCCTCCAGTTTCTTCAGGAGACTTCCCTTCAGTGCGATCGCATTGTTTGTTTGCGACTCTGACCAGTTGCAATGGAAAATATCCAACGCTGCACTTGCGAAATGTTTTGCATTGTGCTGTGTTCGAAACGATTCGAGATCAGGCGGTTCAGGCCCCACTTTGCTCTCATTTTTCAATCCAAAACGTTCTGACAACCAATTGAACATATAAAACGTGACCCGTTGTAATGCCCTTTGAAAGGATATTGCTTGTTGAAAGAAAGAAAGCGCCTGAGCGTGGCTTCAGGAATACGGGATTTTAAATGCCGTACGCCGGAATCCGCTGACAGCATGGCAGCACTCTCGTGAGTCTCTACAACGACATCGAATCCGACCCTCGTGCACCCCAGACCCCAGCGGTGGACCCCAGGTGCACATTCTCCTCAAGGGACCGGGGCTTGGACTTTCTTAAACGTCTCGTCAATTTGTTCTTCCCCAAATCCTCGCCGCACTACCTTTCCAATTTTTCTTATCTACCTGGTATCTCAATTGAATGGGTCGAACAGAGGAACAGGCCTTTACAGACGAAGCCTCCGACGAGGCTACTTTCGTGGAGCATTTGTAGGTCCTTCTCTTTCTTGCCACCTTCAACATTGCCGTTACGGCGTAAATAAAGCTCGATTTTCATGCAGGGCGCTGTTGAAGGAGGAGGAGAAAGAGGCAAGAGCTGCCTATAGGGAGTCTTTGGCTCCAGTTGATGCGGCAGTCTGTCGAGCCGGCGGGTTTCGTGGATTGGGATACCCTGCTTTGGAGAAAAGCCAGGAATTTCAGAGGCTTGTGGAGCTCTATAAAATCGAAAGTCATCGCATGTGCCTCGCCTCAGGTGTGTGCACCCTTCCAGAAAGTCAGGGAAGAAGTCAGTTCGCACGAGAGGCGATTGACATGGCCGGAAGAGCAAACTCCACTTTCATGCCTCCGCAGATAAGATTACCTCATTTCATCTCCGCCGGTGCGCTTACTTACACCCTGAGCTGTCGGAAGTGAAGCCTGTCGACGGCAGCATTGGCGATACCTACTCTTCCTCCCAAGTAGACGAATCTGCATTGGACGAGTCCCATGCATCCCAGGCGTCGGGCCCAATATGCGACATGCCTGGCCTAACATGCAACATGCCCGGCCCAACATGTGTCATGCCCATGCGTGGAGCACAGACAGGACAAGGCTTGAGACGACGTAGACATCCTTCCCGAGCATGACAAGCCACAGGTCAGTTACATCAGTCCACCCTTGCACCAAACCACTGAGCTGATTAATATGGCTAATTGCGCTCCTAATATAGCTCCTTGTGCACCTAATTGTACACGTACAGTAACCTAACCGGCCTTCCCTGCAGGTTGTGACCTCGTCCTTCAATATAGCTTAAACCTGTCATAATTCCGAATCAGAAATACAGCCCTGCAAAAATACCAAAAGTAGCGCCCATACTGAGTACGTAATGAAAATGCCCTACGATATAGTAGGTATCATGTACTAACATATCAACACCTGCGTTAGCAAGTACTACACCTGTTACTCCACCAATAGTGAATAAACAGATGAAGCCTAAAGCAAACCACATGGGTGTAGTTAACCAAACGCTACCACCGTATATAGTAGCTAACCAGCTAAATATTTTCATACCAGTAGGTACTGCAATAATCATAGTAGCTGAAGTAAAATAAGCGATAGCATCTAAATCAAGACCTACTGTGAACATGTGATGAGCTCAGACTATAAAGCCTAAAATACTAATTGCAGCCATTGCGCTAATCATAGAAATAGTACCAAATACTGGTTTTTGTGAAAAAAGCTAACAACATGGCTAACTATTCCGAACG
Source organism: Limnomonas spitsbergensis (assembly GCA_037349105.1). NCBI lineage: Eukaryota > Viridiplantae > Chlorophyta > Chlorophyceae > Chlamydomonadales > Limnomonas > Limnomonas spitsbergensis. The sequence continues at coordinate 1,484,853 of JAYJMM010000042.1, forward strand.
CTGGTATAACTAAGATGTAAACCTCGGGATGCTTTTATTACATTATTATAATAAATTGGGCCATATCTTAACCCCATTTATTCACAAATGATAACCAAGCCTTATATTGATACTGGCTTCTGCACCAAATTCGCCTAATCCTACACTAACCATCATATACCCCAATTGGCTACATGTACTAAACGCTATAACACGTTTTAGATCTGCTTGAAAAAATCCAAAGACACCTGCCATAAATGCTGTACAACATCCTACAAAAATAACTAAATCTGAACCCGCCATAAATGGACCTAATCGCACCATTAAATAAATGCCTGCTGTTACTAAAGTAGCGGCGTGAATCAAGGCTGATACGGGTGTTGGGCCCTCCATTGCATCCGCGAGCCAAACATGAAATAAGATTTGAGCGCTTTTACCCATAGCACCAATTAAAACACTAATAACAATAAACATGCTAATGGAACTGGTTTCATTTAATAATATTAAATCATATTCTAAACTTCCTGTATAATACCACCAAAGGTGGAGTGACCCCGGGGTTCCCCCAAAGGGGGGCTCCGCTTCTTCACCTGCTCTTTAAAGAGCAAGGACTATGGAGTTTCCAACGTGAGGAATGAGCTATGGGCGGAGTGGATTGTCTTATCAAGGAGCAGATGGAGAGACTTTGTAGCAGAGGGTGGGCTCACCACAAGCCACACAGCTGGAATGTTCATGAAGCCCTGTGCTTGTTATTGATTCATACGGAAGAAAGAGGAGCACCTCAAAATGTTCTGTATGAATCCAGCTGGTTTTTACTCGGCTTATGTATTTCAATATTCGGCCTGGTACACAAGACGGCTTGCTTTTTCGGATCAACAAGGTCTGGGCATGGGTTTTATCGCCATAAATGACCCCATGTACAACGTTTCGCCCTCCTATCCTCTCTTCCGAGGTTATTAGGTTCTGCTTTCAAATCGTGACGTAACTGACACCTGACAAAGGGGCAAAAAAAAGTTAATAAATAAAAGAAATAGTTTCAAGTGAAAATCCTTTGCTTCCTCTCTTATCAGCTCGAGTCCCGGGCCCTCCACCCGGAATGACTCCATCAGTCAATGTTTGCAAGTCAATGACATGACACCTCTGAGCCATGCTCGAAGGCTCTATCAAACAATGTTTGCATACTTGCATGTTTATTGGTCCGCTGCCGTATCCTTTTCGGTAGAGCTTTCCCCGGCCAGTCTTTCGGGGTGTGGGAGAATTCAGAATTCGTTTCTAAGATCTCAGGCAGGGATTAGAAGTGGATTTATTACTTATTAGTACCGAGTTTTGAAGGCTAGTCTCTTTAGGGGCAGGGGATACGGGTTGCCTGACCTTTGTGTTCTTGTTGTTTGGTGGGTGAACTTGCTATCCTTTCTTACCTCTTGTGCCTTCTCCCTTGACTTTCTTAGCTGACTTTTTGTTGCCGACGAGGCCGAGCTTTTTTCAGCATGGCCCAGAGATAAAGTGATGTAAATCATTCCTAAATGTTTTCCCTCCCTCCCCCCTCACCTCATTAGCATGCAAAAAATGTACCACTCGCACATGGCCCTGCCTTTTTAAAACGACGTTGTGCAATTGTTTCTGTTTTAGGGTTCCAGTTCTTCCAGGTATTTTGCATACCAGCGTACTTTAGTGGATTTCTTCCCTCACAGATTGTGGCTTCTCTAGGATTTTGCCCGTTTCGAATTTGTCTTATAACTGTTTGATCCATACCTCATTGCTTGTAAAACATTTGTTTTAGAATGGAGTCCTCCAGCACAGTCGACTTTTCGTAGGGGGGTCACCCTTTCTCTCAGGCGCTTCCTTGGTTCATACTTCATACTGTCCGCGTGGTAGCTTCAAGGATGTCTCAGCGTGCTATGGCCAACACACAGAGATAGTACAAACTGCAGAGCACAGGACACTGCAATAACTATATTAAGATCATCCCCATTCGGTTGGGAACCTCTGGCACCATCTGTAAAGAGCACACCATGAAAGCAGTGTTTATTTTAGTGGGTAAGGGACCACCTTTGCTGGGCCGCCCTGGGCCATTCCTGGGCCGAGTCAAACCAAACCTGGACCGGCCTCCGGCTGGTGGCCCAAGAAGCAGGGCTGACCGAACCAGGGGCTTGTGGCTGGGGGCCACGGTGCAGTGGTAAAGCACTCACTTCAAAAAAGTGCATGCAAGGCATACTCTCTTGGCGTCAGCATACACCTCGCGAGGAAGTGTGCTAAAAATGCACGTGCATGCTACACAATTTCTACACAGCATACCGCAGTGCAAACCAGACGTAGGTTAGAGTACCTCCTGGCATTAGGAACCACCAATCAGTCAGACATAGCTGAAAGCACAAGCTCACCCACCATAATTGTTTTGTACTTCTTTCTTGTTATCATGGTAACGGTGCGGATGAGGCCTCAGCCCATGCCGCGTTGTTTCCTTAACCCTCTTGGTTTCCTTTATACTCACGGCCCTGCAGGGCGTAGTTTTCTTTCTATCAAGGATGTACCCAGATCTTTGTGAGCGGGCGTCATACTTTCCTCAACTGAGTCCTGCCCACCGTCGGACTTGAGGACACATGACCCTCCTGACTCAACTTAACAATGCGACAAACTCAGACAGAGAGGGCAGTAGAAAACGAGGTGGAAATCACAAAATATGGAACATCGAAGTGGATGCCAACATGACTAAGCTCAATCCCCTCTCGGAACTACCTTGTCTCCACACCCATAAGTCCATGACGTCCCCAACAACCAACTCCAACTCAAGTGCCTTCCCAAGCACGGCCAAAAGTCTGTCCAAGTTATTCCGGTGCCACATTAAATAAATAGTGGTCTTCACGTCCTCAGGTGTCGGACTTGGTCTTCTTTGCCTTCCCGGCCTTTCCTTTTGTTCCTTTCCCCCCTTCTCCCTTCTGAACAGTTGGGCGCCCACGCGGCCGAGCTCTGAGCGGGCCCAGAGGTGTAACGTCATTGACATCCTCATTGCGTCCCGATCACCTCCTCTAGCGCCTTCTCAAACACCGCCAGAGCCAGGTCAACTTCCGCCTCCGTCACGTTAAGCGCCGGCAGGAAGCGAATGCACTCGCGAGCACCCGCTGACATGAGCAGCATGTCATGCTTTGCGCAAGCCTTGGTGATTGCCTGCAACAAGAATGAGGCCAAAGAGGCATGCTTGTTATTGTAGAGCACATCTTGCATTCCATTGTCCTTCTTAATTTTCCTAGGAGGCATCCAACCGAACTCTTTTGCACCCACGTCATGTTTTATGGCTGGGGCTCATCTTCTGCACTATGGGGTTCATTCCCACGCTACTGCTCGGTGGTTGTGTGTTGGTTGCTTGCCCAGGGGGGTCACTGGTTTTCGCTCGCTGTCCTAGCGTATTTAGTGCCTGTACCGGTTTACGGGCACAACTCCCTTGCATCAAATGTGATGCCCCGTTCAACTGTAAAAACTTCACAAACTTCACAAACTTCACGTTGCGAGCGCTTGCTGACATGAGCAGCATGTCACGCTCTGTGGAAGCCTAGGTGACTACCTGCCCTTGAACGGGGCAGCAACAACAGTAACGTGCTAGCCATTTGTGGACCAAACGTGTTTTTAGCAAAACCAAAGGGCAAGTTGCAGAGTCATACAATGGGTCTAGGATCTCAGAGGCTGAGCCGGAGTCCATTTTCGTCCTCCGTTTTTTTCTTCGAGCTGGAGACGAGTTACATTTCTGTCAGGTTTCCCTGTTAGTGTGAAGAGTGTGATGTTTTGAGATATGACTTGCTAACTCTTAACCATGTATGCATCACCCGAGGCCTCACAGCAACTGAGCGGCAACAATTATAAGCTTGTCATTGGTGGACCAAGACTGTCCCCCAAGAGTCAGCCAGATGCATGACGTGAGGGCATCGGGCTTCACCATGCTCATCTCAGAATTTCAGTCCCTCAGGATCTCAAGAACAACCCAGGAGACAAAGCACAGATGCATAGTATTGTTTGTTGTGGGGCAACAAATCTCCAATTCTGCTCCATCACAGCGTACGACCGTGACAGCCTAGTGCCATTATTTGCTTTAATATAACTTGCATGTGTACTCTAAACTTTTTAATCAAATTTCGTTTATTTTTACGTTAGGTAATATTATTTATTTATTTGCGTTACTGTGCAGGGCAAGGTGATTGCTGCTTGTGCCAGCGGCTGTAAGCCAGCTCAAGTTTAGTCCCTGTGGTTTCACCAGTGCTTATCCAAAGGCCTACCGGAGTGGGTCTGGTGCACCCAACAAAAAACACAATAAACACAGCTTCGCCACCTGTAATGGTCACCTGCCTCCTGCGGCCTGTCCCTCTTTTCTGGTTAGGAGATTCTCATGCATTTAAGGCCCGATAAAGGCCCGTTGGACCAAACCTGGACGGCCTGCAGCCCGATCAGCATGGCTGGCCGCTGTTGGGGCCTCCAGCCGGAGGCTGGAAAACGACCGGTGCGCAGCTTGCAGCGATTCATAGGTATAGCCTCCCCAAGGCTGAAAGATAAACCAGAACTGGAGAGGAAAATGTATAAAAAAACTTAAGCCGAATAATGTGCATCTCATAATCGCACCTTTGATAAATCCAGGAAAAAGAGCTTGCCTGGGTGCAAGGCCTTTCATGGTCACATGCCCCATGGGATGCTATGTGGACACGGGTGTCCCAGTGCTTCTTTTAGCGCGCTTCAGCTACAATTCAGCTACATCACGGCCTACGGCCGTGGGGGCCTGGGGCAGCAAGTCCTGCTGCTTGGGCCACCGGCCCTAGGTTGGTCAAGATAATGTCCCAACTGGCCCAGTGTTTGCGGCCCCCTACGGGTGTTCCCGTGCCCACTAATAGAAACACTGGGGTATCCCCCTAGACCCAAGGCTGATGTTTGAAATTAATGTGCATCTCATAATCGCACCTGTGATAAATCCAGGAGAAAGAGCTTGCATGGGTGCGAGGCCTTTCATGGTCACATCCCCCATGGGATGCTTAGTGGACACGGGTATCCCCCTAGAGGCCTAGACCCAAGGATGAATTTTGAAAATAATTAATGGTCGCCAGAAGTAGTGATTCCCTGGGAGGGATCATGCCGCAGGTGCCGAAATTTCCCTGATCCTAATTATTTTGAGTTTTTTCGTTACTGTGCGACTAAACCCCGGCTTCACCGAATCAATTTTTTCCTTACCACTACGACTCGTAACCAATAACCACCTGAAGAATCACTGAGGATAACCAAGACAGAAGTACAAGAAGTACTAGAAAGGTGCAAGAGGCAAAGCTTACCGATGCCAAGCCCTTGGTGGGGGTCAGTGAGCCGTCCTTGCCTCCAAACTCAATGCCGATCATCAGGCCTCGGCCACGCACATCAATAATGGTGGGGAACTTTGCCGCAAGTGCAAGGATACCTGTCCACAAGACAATACGGACAGAGGGTGGTAATAGGGTGAGAATGGGGTGGGATTAGGGTGGGATTAGGGTGAATTTGGGTAGGATTACGGTGAGAATAGTGTGCGTGGTGCATGGTCTCAACCGCTTTCCCTGGCCCTTCCTCCAGCAGCTCAGCATCACTCATGCTGCCCTATGTGAAGACCAGGCCCCATGCACCTTGCACCGTCCCCTCGCCCCATGCTCCAAGCACTGTCCCCATGACCCATGTGCCATGTCACGACCTAAAGACCCACAGTTGTGAACCTGGTCCCTTCGTTTGGCCACATTCTTCAGCAAGTCAGCATTACTGACGATGACCCATACCCCATGCCCCATGTGCCATCCCCATGCAGCCATGCACTCACCCTTTGGAAGTTGGACTCTTTGTTCAGCCGCATTCGTCTGTAAGTCGGCATAACTGATGCTGCCCCATGCCCCATGCCCCAGGTTCCATGCCTCAAAGGCCAAGCGCCATCACCAAATGGCCATGCACCCACCCTTACGTACATCGGACTGCTTGGTCAGCCGCATCCTTCAAAAAGTCTGCATTGCCCTGTGCACCGTGCTTCATACATCGACGCCATGCACCCACCTGCGTGATCTGAAATCAGCCATCGCTGCATTCTTTAGCATGACACAAGATGCCCCATGAGCCATGTGATGCACCCATGTACCCGCCCTTTGTACACATCATGCCCCATGCGGCCCTGCCTCATGCGCCATGCATCCTCCCCATGCACCCACCCTTTGTGAACTGGACCCCGCGGTCGGTCGCATTCTTCAGCAAGTTCTCCTTGTCGATCACATCGATGGTTGCCACAGCCGCAGCGCAGGCAACAGCATTCCCGCCGTAGGTGCCGCCCTGATCACAAGAAAAGCAGGGTGTGCAAGTTCTTTAGCATTGGCCCCAAGTGTGTCGTAAGCGCCCCCATCTTAGGAAAGGAAGGTGTGCAAGGGTCGTGGAAGTGGAACATTCCCGCCACATGCGCAGAAGAGAACAGCGGGACACGTTGTTGACTAGGCCTAAGGCGGGCAGGCTGGGCGTGCATGTGCTGACTGCTTAGGGAGCTGCCAGGATACTTGCCGGTCCCCAGGCGAATGTATCATACATTCATATATTCATATCCCTGAAATGCCGCCTGACACACCGGCCACCAGGTAGCAAGGAAGAGGAAATACGGCTCGGTCAAACGGTCAAAATGGCCGGACTGGTCAGGAAATGGCCGATACAGTGTTGTAACATGGTACGGTACTGGTAAACGGTGAAGAACAGTACGGGATTTGGGCCCAAACGGTCGTACTGAGTAACCCTGCCGCCCACCGGGTAGCAAGGAACAGGAAGTCTGCACAGGGGGATGGCTCTCGAGCAACGGAGCAGCGAGGGGAAGTGGGCAGGGGTTGTACGGTTTCACCCAGGCAGAGTGATTCGGACCACTCATTGGGCATTTAGTAAAACTTGCCTAGGGACATTTTGCAGAGCTGATTAAGGGTAGGCCCTCATGGGGGCTTGTGGATGACCTGGCTGATACATGCAAGCTGCTTTGCACCCAGACGGGTTTAGGGTTGAGGACTTTTAAGGGTGCAGGATCTTGACCCGGCTGAATGCCTTGTATGCCAGCACATGCAGGAATTGGGGTTCAGGGTTACGACCTGAACCCTATCAGAGATTGACTTGCGGGCCAGTGCAAACAGGGTTTAGGGCTTCAATCCTCAACCCCAAATCCTGAACCCCCTTGAATGTGCAAAATGGGTGCAAAATCAAGATCCTAAACCCTAGAAGAGCTTGCATGGTTGCAGGACTAAGATCCTGTACCCTAGAATTGCTGGCATGCTTGCAGGACTAAGATCCTAAACCCTAGAAGTGCTGGCATGCTTGCAGGACTAAGATCCTAAACCCTAGAAGTGCTGGCATGCTTGCAGGACTAAGATCCTAAACCCTAGAAGTGCTGGCATGCTTGCAGGACTAAGATCCTAAACCCTAGAAGTGCTGGCATGCTTGCAGGACTAAGATCCTAAACCCTAGAAGTGCTGGCATGCTTGCAGGACTAAGATCCTAAACCCTAGAAGTGCTGGAATACTTGCAAGACTAAGATCCTAAACCCTAGAAGTGCTGGCATGCTTGCAGGACTAAGATCCCAAACCCTAGAAGTGCTGGCATGCTTGCAAGACTAAGATCCTAAACCCTAGAAGTGCTGGCATGCTTGCAGGACTAAGATCCTAAACCCTAGAAGTGCTGGCATGCTTGCAGGACTAAAATCCTAAACCCTAGAAGTGCTGGCATGCTTGCAGGGCTAAGATCCTAAACCCTAGAAGTGCTGGCATGCTTGCAGGACTAAGATCCTAAACCCTAGAAGTGCTGGCATGGTTGCAGGACTAAGAACCTAAACCCTAGAAGTGCTGGCATGCTTGCAGGACTAAGATCCTAAACCCTAGAAGTACTGGCATGCTTGCAGGACTAAGATCCTAAACCCTAGAAGTGCTGGCATGGTTGCAGGACTAAGATCCTAAACCCTAGAAGTGCTGGCATGCTTGCAGGGCTAAGATCCCAAACCCTAGAAGTGCTGGCATGCTTACAGGGCTAAGATCCTAAACCCTAGAAGTGCTGGCATGCTTGCAGGACTAAGATCCTAAACCCTAGAAGTGCTGGCATGGTTGCAGGACTAAGATCCGAATCCCTAAAAGTGCTGGCATGCTTGCAGGACTAAGATCCTAAACCCTAGAAGTACTGGCATGCTTGCAGGACTAAGATCCTAAACCCTAGAAGTGCTGGCATGCTTGCAGGACTAAGATCCTAAACCCTAGAAGTGCTGGCATGCTTGCAGGACTAAGATCCTAAACCCTAGAAGTGCTGGCAGGGACCCCGCATCCCCACTTGCAGGACTAAGATCCTGAACCCTACAAGTGCTGACATGCTTGCAGGACTAAGATCCTAAACCCTAAAAGTGCTGGCATGCTTGCAGGACTAAGATCCTAAACCCTAGAAGTGCTGGCATGCTTGCAGGACTAAGATCCTAAACCCTAGAAGTGCTGGCATGCTTGCAGGACTAAGATCCTAAACCCTAGATGTGCTGGCATGCTTGCAGGACTAAGATCCTAAACCCTAGAAGTGCTGGCAAGGACCCCACATCCCCACTTGCAGGACTAAGATCCTAAACCCTAGATGTGCTGACAAGGACCCCACATCCCCACTTGCAGGACTAAGATCCTAAACCCTAGATGTGCTGGCAGGGACCCCACATCCCCACTTGCAGGACTAAGATCATAAACCCTAGATCTGCTGGCATGCTTGCAGGACTAAGATCCTAAACCCTAGAAGTGCTGGCAAGGACCCCACATCCCCACTTGCAGGACTAAGATCATAAACCCTAGATGTGCTGACAAGGACCCCACATCCCCACTGGCAGGACTAAGATCCTAAACCCTAGAAGTGCTGGCAAGGACCCCACATCCCCACTTGCAGGACTAAGATCCTAAACCCTAGATGTGCTGACAAGGACCCCACATCCCCACTTGCAGGACTAAGATCCTAAACCCTAGATGTGCTGGCAGGGACCCCACATCCCCACTTGCAGGACTAAGCTCCTAAACCCTAGATGTGCTGGCAAGGACCCCACATCCACACTTGCAGGACTAAGCTCCTAAACCCTAGATGTGCTGGCAAGGACCCCACATCCCCACTTGCAGGACTAAGATCCTAAACCCTAGATGTGCTGGCAAGGACCCCACATCCCCACTGGCAGGACTAAGATCCTAAACCCTAGATGTGCTGGCAAGGACCCCACATCCCCACTTGCAGGACTAAGATCCTTAACCCTAGATGTGCTGGCAAGGACCCCACATACCCACTTGCAGGACTAAGATCCTAAACCCTAGATGTGCTGGCAAGGACCCCACATCCCCACTTGCAGGACTAAGCTCCTAAACCCTAGAAGTGCTGGCAAGGACCCCACATCCCCACTTGCAGGACTAAGATCCTAAACCCTAGAAGTGCTGGCAAGGACCCCACATTCCCACTTGCAGGACTAAGATCCTAAACCCTAGATGTGCTGGCAAGGACCCCACATCCCCACTTGCAGGACTAAGCTCCTAAACTCTAGAAGTGCTGGCAAGGACCCCACATCCCCACTTGCAAGAATAAAATCCTTAACCCTAGAAGTGCTGGCAAGGACCCCACATCCCCACCTGTTTTTTTCCGGAGCTGTCACCTGCGGCATGGTTCCCCCAGCCTCCAAATACTTGACGCGTCATCTCACGGGTTTGTTTCCAGGCAACACACTGCCCTGATAGAGACCCCCTCCCAAATCCTGGAGGAGCATGACCCCTTCCTTGCATTGACAACAAAGCACATATTCAACCGGACTGAGCTTCCCTTTCACACAAACCATGGTGCCGGGTTGAGGGTTTAAGGTTTACTTGAACCCTAAACTCTTCACGGACTTGGGGCACAAGTTTTCCTTTGAGGCACTCTTACCATGGTGCCCGGCGCCATCTTGTCGAAGGCATCTGCACGCGTTGCCAAACCTGCCAGGGGGTACCCGCTTGCAATGCCCTGTGTGCGAGGGGGGGAGGGAGGGAGGGCGCGGAAGGTTCAAGGTTCAGGATGAGCGCGGAAGTGATCAAAGTGTTTTCGGCTTTGGAGATTCAGAGCCAGTGTGGGAGGTTTGGAAAAGTGTGTGAATGTTTGAAAAAATGTGGGAGGTGTGGAAAATGTGTGACTGCAGTGGTTGTGAAGGGTGGACAGGGCTCGATGTTAGGGGCTTCGTGGTTTAGGGTGGCAAAGAGTTTAGGGTTAAGGGTGAAGGGTGGTAAACAAGCTTCCAAAGTTGGTAGCATTTTGGAAGCTCACCTTGGTGAATGTCAAGAAGAACACGCTAAAGAGCTTGACAGATACTTCCAGCCCTCCATTGCATTGAGTATTCATTCAGTCCACTTTTTGAAGTTACAAAAGTCACGGGGGTCGGCAGCAGTGAGGTTACTGAGGTGGTTTCAGCCACCCAGGCAAAAAGCCTGCCATTGCACATCCAAGGCAGACTTTGACATAAGAGACTTGGGCTAAGCCCACCAGTAAAAACACAGAGATTTCCGAGGGGGGGGAACTTTTCAAAGACAAAGACAAACAAGCTTTTGTAGCAGGGAGGTGGCCTCAGCCCACCTTAGCAAAGATCAGGATGTCTGGGCGCATGTCACCGCCATCGAACTGCTGGTGTCCCCACCACTTGCCGGTCCGTGCTGCGCCCGACTGAACCTGCACGCCCACAATTGAGAAGCATTGGGTGCCAGTACTGCGCCTGATTAAACCTGCACACCCGGAGTAAATAATCATGTGTGTGTACTGCGCCTGATTAAACCTGCACACCCGGAGTAAATAATCATGTGTGTGTACTGCACCTGATTAAACCTGCACACCCGGAGTAAATAATCATGTGTGTGTACTGCACCTGATTAAACCTGCACACCCGGAGTAAATAATCATGTGTGTGTACTGCACCTGATTAAACCTGCACACCCGGAGTAAATAATCATGTGTGTGTACTGCGCCTGATTAAACCTGCACACCCGGAGTAAATAATCATGTGCCAGTACTGCGCCTGATTAAACCTGCACACCCGGAGTAAATAATCATGTGTGTGTACTGCACCTGATTAAACCTGCACACCCGGAGTAAATAATCATGTGTGTGTACTGCGCCTGATTAAACCTGCACACCCGGAGTAAATAATCATGTGTGTGTACTGCGCCTGATTAAACCTGCACGCCCGGAGTAAATAATCATGTGTGTGTACTGCACCTGATTAAACTTGCGCACCCGGAGTAGATAATCATGTGTGTGTACTGCGCCTGATTAAACCTGCACACCCGGAGTAAATAATCATGTGTGTGTACTGCACCTGATTAAACCTGCACACCCGGAGTAAATAATCATGTGTGTGTACTGCGCCTGATTAAACCTGCACACCCGGAGTAAATAATCATGTGTGTGTACTGCGCCTGATTAAACCTGCACACCCGGAGTAAATAATCATGTGCCAGTACTGCGCCTGATTAAACCTGCACACCCGGAGTAAATAATCATGTGTGTGTACTGCGCCTGATTAAACCTGCACACCCGGAGTAAATAATCATGTGTGTGTACTGCGCCTGATTAAACCTGCGCACCCGGAGTAAATAATCATGTGTGTGTACTGCGCCTGATTAAACCTGCGCACCCGGAGTAAATAATCATGTGTGTGTACTGCGCCTGATTAAACCTGCACACCCGGAGTAAATAATCATGTGTGTGTACTGCGCCTGATTAAACCTGCGCACCCGGAGTAAATAATCATGTGTGTGTACTGCGCCTGATTAAACCTGCACACCCGGAGTAAATAATCATGTGTGTGTACTGCGCCTGATTAAACCTGCACACCCAGAGTAAATAATCATGTGTGTGTACTGCGCCTGATTAAACCTGCGCACCCGGAGTAGATAATCATGTGTGTGTACTGCGCCTGATTAAACCTGCGCACCCGGAGTAAATAATCATGTGTGTGTACTGCGCCTGATTAAACCTGCGCACCCGGAGTAAATAATCATGTGTGTGTACTGCGCCTGATTAAACCTGCGCACCCGGAGTAAATAATCATGTGTGTGTACCGCCTGATTAAACCTGCACACCCGGAGTAGATAATCATGTGTGTGTACTGCGCCTGATTAAACCTGCACACCCGGAGTAAATAATCATGTGTGTGTACTGCGCCTGATTAAACCTGCACACCCGGAGTAAATAATCATGTGTGTGTACTGCGCCTGATTAAACCTGCGCACCCGGAGTAAATAATCATGTGTGTGTACTGCGCCTGATTAAACCTGCACACCCGGAGTAAATAATCATGTGTGTGTACTGCGCCTGATTAAACCTGCGCACCCGGAGTAAATAATCATGTGTGTGTACTGCGCCTGATTAAACCTGCACACCCGGAGTAAATAATCATGTGTGTGTACTGCGCCTGATTAAACCTGCGCACCCGGAGTAAATAATCATGTGTGTGTACTGCGCCTGATTAAACCTGCACACCCGGAGTAAATAATCATGTGTGTGTACTGCGCCTGATTAAACCTGCGCACCCGGAGTAAATAATCATGTGTGTGTACTGCGCCTGATTAAACCTGCGCACCCGGAGTAAATAATCATGTGTGTGTACTGCGCCTGATTAAACCTGCACACCCGGAGTAAATAATCATGTGTGTGTACTGCGCCTGATTAAACCTGCGCACCCGGAGTAAATAATCATGTGTGTGTACTGCGCCTGATTAAACCTGCGCACCCGGAGTAAATAATCATGTGTGTGTACTGCGCCTGATTAAACCTGCGCACCCGGAGTAAATAATCATGTGTGTGTACTGCGCCTGATTAAACCTGCACACCCGGAGTAGATAATCATGTGTGTGTACTGCGCCTGATTAAACCTGCACACCCGGAGTAAATAATCATGTGCCAGTACTGCGCCTGATTAAACCTGCACACCCGGAGTAGATAATCATGTGTGTGTACTGCGCCTGATTAAACCTGCACACCCGGAGTAAATAATCATGTGCCAGTACTGCGCCTGATTAAACCTGCACACCCGGAGTAAATAATCATGTGTGTGTACTGCGCCTGATTAAACCTGCACACCCGGAGTAAATAATCATGTGCCAGTACTGCGCCTGATTAAACCTGCACACCCGGAGTAAATAATCATGTGTGTGTACTGCGCCTGATTAAACCTGCACACCCGGAGTAAATAATCATGTGTGTGTACTGCGCCTGATTAAACCTGCGCACCCGGAGTAAATAATCATGTGTGTGTACTGCGCCTGATTAAACCTGCACACCCGGAGTAAATAATCATGTGTGTGTACTGCGCCTGATTAAACCTGCACACCCGGAGGAAATAATCATGTGTGTGTACTGCGCCTGATTAAACCTGCGCACCCGGAGTAAATAATCATGTGTGTGTACTGCGCCTGATTAAACCTGCACACCCGGAGTAAATAATCATGTGTGTGTACTGCGCCTGATTAAACCTGCACACCCGGAGTAAATAATCATGTGTGTGTACTGCGCCTGATTAAACCTGCGCACCCGGAGTAGATAATCATGTGTGTGTACTGCGCCTGATTAAACCTGCGCACCCGGAGTAGATAATCATGTGTGTGTACTGCGCCTGATTAAACCTGCGCACCCGGAGTAAATAATCATGTGTGTGTACTGCGCCTGATTAAACCTGCGCACCCGGAGTAGATAATCATGTGTGTGTACTGCGCCTGATTAAACCTGCGCACCCGGAGTAGATAATCATGTGCCAGTACTGCGCCTGATTAAACCTGCGCACCCGGAGTAGATAATCATGTGTGTGTACTGCACCTGATTAAACCTGCACACCCGGAGTAAATAATCATGTGTGTGTACTGCGCCTGATCAAACCTGCACACCCGGAGTAAATAATCATGTGCCAGTACTGCGCCTGATTAAACCTGCACACACGGAGTAAATAATCATGTGTGTGTACTGCACCTGATTAAACCTGCACACCCGGAGTAAATAATCATGTGTGTGTACTGCGCCTGATTAAACCTGCACACCCGGAGTAAATAATCATGTGTGTGTACTGCGCCTGATTAAACCTGCACGCCCGGAGTAAATAATCATGTGTGTGTACTGCACCTGATTAAACTTGCGCACCCGGAGTAGATAATCATGTGTGTGTACTGCGCCTGATTAAACCTGCACACCCGGAGTAAATAATCATGTGTGTGTACTGCACCTGATTAAACCTGCACACCCGGAGTAAATAATCATGTGTGTGTACTGCGCCTGATTAAACCTGCACACCCGGAGTAAATAATCATGTGTGTGTACTGCGCCTGATTAAACCTGCACACCCGGAGTAAATAATCATGTGCCAGTACTGCGCCTGATTAAACCTGCACACCCGGAGTAAATAATCATGTGTGTGTACTGCGCCTGATTAAACCTGCACACCCGGAGTAAATAATCATGTGTGTGTACTGCGCCTGATTAAACCTGCGCACCCGGAGTAAATAATCATGTGTGTGTACTGCGCCTGATTAAACCTGCGCACCCGGAGTAAATAATCATGTGTGTGTACTGCGCCTGATTAAACCTGCACACCCGGAGTAAATAATCATGTGTGTGTACTGCGCCTGATTAAACCTGCGCACCCGGAGTAAATAATCATGTGTGTGTACTGCGCCTGATTAAACCTGCACACCCGGAGTAAATAATCATGTGTGTGTACTGCGCCTGATTAAACCTGCACACCCAGAGTAAATAATCATGTGTGTGTACTGCGCCTGATTAAACCTGCGCACCCGGAGTAGATAATCATGTGTGTGTACTGCGCCTGATTAAACCTGCGCACCCGGAGTAAATAATCATGTGTGTGTACTGCGCCTGATTAAACCTGCGCACCCGGAGTAAATAATCATGTGTGTGTACTGCGCCTGATTAAACCTGCGCACCCGGAGTAAATAATCATGTGTGTGTACCGCCTGATTAAACCTGCACACCCGGAGTAGATAATCATGTGTGTGTACTGCGCCTGATTAAACCTGCACACCCGGAGTAAATAATCATGTGTGTGTACTGCGCCTGATTAAACCTGCACACCCGGAGTAAATAATCATGTGTGTGTACTGCGCCTGATTAAACCTGCGCACCCGGAGTAAATAATCATGTGTGTGTACTGCGCCTGATTAAACCTGCACACCCGGAGTAAATAATCATGTGTGTGTACTGCGCCTGATTAAACCTGCACACCCGGAGTAAATAATCATGTGTGTGTACTGCGCCTGATTAAACCTGCGCACCCGAAGTAGATAATCATGTGTGTGTACTACGCCTGATTAAACCTGCGCACCCGGAGTAAATAATCATGTGTGTGTACTGCACCTGATTAAACCTGCACACCCGGAGTAAATAATCATGTGTGTGTACTGCGCCTGATTAAACCTGCACACCCGGAGTAAATAATCATGTGTGTGTACTGCGCCTGATTAAACCTGCACACCCGGAGTAAATAATCATGTGTGTGTACTGCGCCTGATTAAACCTGCGCACCCGGAGTAAATAATCATGTGTGTGTACTGCGCCTGATTAAACCTACACACCCGGAGTAAATAATCATGTGTGTGTACTGCGCCTGATTAAACCTGCGCACCCGGAGTAAATAATCATGTGCCAGTACTGCGCCTGATTAAACCTGCGCACCCGGAGTAAATAATCATGTGTGTGTACTGCGCCTGATTAAACCTGCACACCCGGAGTAAATAATCATGTGTGTGTACTGCGCCTGATTAAACCTGCACACCCGGAGTAAATAATCATGTGTGTGTACTGCGCCTGATTAAACCTGCGCACCCGGAGTAAATAATCATGTGTGTGTACTGCGCCTGATTAAACCTGCGCACCCGGAGTAGATAATCATGTGTGTGTACTGCGCCTGATTAAACCTGCACACCCGGAGTAAATAATCATGTGTGTGTACTGCGCCTGATTAAACCTGCGCACCCGGAGTAAATAATCATGTGTGTGTACTGCGCCTGATTAAACCTGCACACCCGGAGTAAATAATCATGTGTGTGTACTGCGCCTGATTAAACCTGCACACCCGGAGTAAATAATCATGTGTGTGTACTGCGCCTGATTAAACCTGCGCACCCGGAGTAAATAATCATGTGTGTGTACTGCGCCTGATTAAACCTGCGCACCCGGAGTAGATAATCATGTGTGTGTACTGCGCCTGATTAAACCTGCACACCCGGAGTAAATAATCATGTGTGTGTACTGCGCCTGATTAAACCTGCACACCCGGAGTAAATAATCATGTGTGTGTACTGCGCCTGATTAAACCTGCACACCCGGAGTAGATAATCATGTGTGTGTACTGCGCCTGATTAAACCTGCACACCCGGAGTAAATAATCATGTGTGTGTACTGCGCCTGATTAAACCTGCGCACCCGGAGTAAATAATCATGTGTGTGTACTGCACCTGATTAAACCTGCACACCCGGAGTAAATAATCATGTGTGTGTACTGCGCCTGATTAAACCTGCGCACCCGGAGTAAATAATCATGTGTGTGTACTGCACCTGATTAAACCTGCACACCCGGAGTAAATAATCATGTGTGTGTACTGCGCCTGATTAAACCTGCGCACCCGGAGTAAATAATCATGTGTGTGTACTGCGCCTGATTAAACCTGCACACCCGGAGTAAATAATCATGTGTGTGTACTGCGCCTGATTAAACCTGCGCACCCGGAGTAAATAATCATGTGTGTGTACTGCGCCTGATTAAACCTGCACACCCGGAGTAAATAATCATGTGTGTGTACTGCGCCTGATTAAACCTGCACACCCGGAGTAAATAATCATGTGTGTGTACTGCGCCTGATTAAACCTGCACACCCGGAGTAGATAATCATGTGCCAGTACTGCGCCTGATTAAACCTGCGCACCCGGAGTAGATAATCATGTGTGTGTACTGCGCCTGATTAAACCTGCGCACCCGGAGTAAATAATCATGTGTGTGTACTGCGCCTGATTAAACCTGCACACCCGGAGTAAATAATCATGTGTGTGTACTGCACCTGATTAAACCTGCACACCCGGAGTAAATAATCATGTGTGTGTACTGCGCCTGATTAAACCTGCGCACCCGGAGTAGATAATCATGTGTGTGTACTGCGCCTGATTAAACCTGCGCACCCGGAGTAAATAATCATGTGTGTGTACTGCGCCTGATTAAACCTGCGCACCCGGAGTAAATAATCATGTGTGTGTACTGCGCCTGATTAAACCTGCGCACCCGGAGTAGATAATCATGTGTGTGTACTGCGCCTGATTAAACCTGCACACCCGGAGTAAATAATCATGTGTGTGTACTGCGCCTGATTAAACCTGCACACCCGGAGTAAATAATCATGTGTGTGTACTGCGCCTGATTAAACCTGCGCACCCGGAGTAAATAATCATGTGTGTGTACTGCGCCTGATTAAACCTACACACCCGGAGTAAATAATCATGTGTGTGTACTGCGCCTGATTAAACCTGCGCACCCGGAGTAAATAATCATGTGTGTGTACTGCACCTGATTAAACCTGCACACCCGGAGTAAATAATCATGTGTGTGTACTGCGCCTGATTAAACCTGCGCACCCGGAGTAAATAATCATGTGTGTGTACTGCACCTGATTAAACCTGCACACCCGGAGTAAATAATCATGTGTGTGTACTGCGCCTGATTAAACCTGCGCACCCGGAGTAAATAATCATGTGTGTGTACTGCGCCTGATTAAACCTGCACACCCGGAGGAAATAATCATGTGTGTGTACTGCGCCTGATTAAACCTGCGCACCCGGAGTAAATAATCATGTGTGTGTACTGCGCCTGATTAAACCTGCACACCCGGAGTAAATAATCATGTGTGTGTACTGCGCCTGATTAAACCTGCACACCCGGAGTAAATAATCATGTGTGTGTACTGCGCCTGATTAAACCTGCGCACCCGGAGTAGATAATCATGTGCCAGTACTGCGCCTGATTAAACCTGCGCACCCGGAGTAGATAATCATGTGTGTGTACTGCGCCTGATTAAACCTGCGCACCCGGAGTAAATAATCATGTGTGTGTACTGCGCCTGATTAAACCTGCACACCCGGAGTAAATAATCATGTGTGTGTACTGCACCTGATTAAACCTGCACACCCGGAGTAAATAATCATGTGTGTGTACTGCGCCTGATTAAACCTGCGCACCCGGAGTAGATAATCATGTGTGTGTACTGCGCCTGATTAAACCTGCGCACCCGGAGTAAATAATCATGTGTGTGTACTGCGCCTGATTAAACCTGCGCACCCGGAGTAAATAATCATGTGTGTGTACTGCACCTGATTAAACCTGCACACCCGGAGTAAATAATCATGTGTGTGTACTGCGCCTGATTAAACCTGCACACCCGGAGTAAATAATCATGTGTGTGTACTGCGCCTGATTAAACCTGCACACCCGGAGTAAATAATCATGTGTGTGTACTGCGCCTGATTAAACCTGCGCACCCGGAGTAAATAATCATGTGTGTGTACTGCGCCTGATTAAACCTACACACCCGGAGTAAATAATCATGTGTGTGTACTGCGCCTGATTAAACCTGCGCACCCGGAGTAAATAATCATGTGCCAGTACTGCGCCTGATTAAACCTGCGCACCCGGAGTAAATAATCATGTGTGTGTACTGCGCCTGATTAAACCTGCACACCCGGAGTAAATAATCATGTGTGTGTACTGCGCCTGATTAAACCTGCACACCCGGAGTAAATAATCATGTGTGTGTACTGCGCCTGATTAAACCTGCGCACCCGGAGTAAATAATCATGTGTGTGTACTGCGCCTGATTAAACCTGCGCACCCGGAGTAGATAATCATGTGTGTGTACTGCGCCTGATTAAACCTGCACACCCGGAGTAAATAATCATGTGTGTGTACTGCGCCTGATTAAACCTGCACACCCGGAGTAAATAATCATGTGTGTGTACTGCGCCTGATTAAACCTGCACACCCGGAGTAAATAATCATGTGTGTGTACTGCGCCTGATTAAACCTGCACACCCGGAGTAAATAATCATGTGTGTGTACTGCGCCTGATTAAACCTGCGCACCCGGAGTAAATAATCATGTGTGTGTACTGCACCTGATTAAACCTGCACACCCGGAGTAAATAATCATGTGTGTGTACTGCGCCTGATTAAACCTGCACACCCGGAGTAAATAATCATGTGTGTGTACTGCGCCTGATTAAACCTGCGCACCCGGAGTAAATAATCATGTGTGTGTACTGCACCTGATTAAACCTGCACACCCGGAGTAAATAATCATGTGTGTGTACTGCGCCTGATTAAACCTGCGCACCCGGAGTAAATAATCATGTGTGTGTACTGCGCCTGATTAAACCTGCACACCCGGAGTAAATAATCATGTGTGTGTACTGCGCCTGATTAAACCTGCACACCCGGAGTAAATAATCATGTGTGTGTACTGCGCCTGATTAAACCTGCGCACCCGGAGTAAATAATCATGTGTGTGTACTGCACCTGATTAAACCTGCACACCCAGAGTAAATAATCATGTGTGTGTACTGCGCCTGATTAAACCTGCGCACCCGGAGTAAATAATCATGTGTGTGTACTGCGCCTGATAAAACCTGCGCACCCGGAGTAAATAATCATGTGTGTGTACTGCACCTGATTAAACCTGCACACCCGGAGTAAATAATCATGTGTGTGTACTGCGCCTGATTAAACCTGCACACCCGGAGTAAATAATCATGTGTGTGTACTACGCCTGATTAAACCTGCGCACCCGGAGTAAATAATCATGTGTGTGTACTGCGCCTGATTAAACCTGCGCACCCGGAGTAAATAATCATGTGTGTGTACTGCGCCTGATTCAACCTGCGCACCCGGAGTAAATAATCATGTGTGTGTACTGCGCCTGATTAAACCTGCACACCCGGAGTAGATAATCATGTGTGTGTACTGCGCCTGATTAAACCTGCACACCCGGAGTAAATAATCATGTGTGTGTACTGCGCCTGATTAAACCTGCGCACCCGGAGTAAATAATCATGTGTGTGTACTGCGCCTGATTAAACCTGCGCACCCGGAGTAAATAATCATGTGTGTGTACTGCGCCTGATTAAACCTGCGCACCCGGAGTAAATAATCATGTGTGTGTACTGCACCTGATTAAACCTGCACACCCGGAGTAAATAATCATGTGTGTGTACTGCGCCTGATTAAACCTGCGCACCCGGAGTAAATAATCATGTGTGTGTACTGCGCCTGATTAAACCTGCACACCCAGAGTAAATAATCATGTGTGTGTACTGCGCCTGATTAAACCTGCGCACCCGGAGTAAATAATCATGTGTGTGTACTGCACCTGATTAAACCTGCACACCCGGAGTAAATAATCATGTGTGTGTACTGCACCTGATTAAACCTGCACACCCGGAGTAAATAATCATGTGTGTGTACTGCGCCTGATTAAACCTGCGCACCCGGAGTAGATAATCATGTGTGTGTACTGCGCCTGATTAAACCTGCGCACCCGGAGTAAATAATCATGTGTGTGTACTGCGCCTAATTAAACCTGCGCACCCGGAGTAAATAATCATGTGTGTGTACTGCGCCTGATTAAACCTGCGCACCCGGAGTAAATAATCATGTGTGTGTACTGCGCCTGATTAAACCTGCACACCCGGAGTAGATAATCATGTGTGTGTACTGCGCCTGATTAAACCTGCACACCCGGAGTAAATAATCATGTGTGTGTACTGCGCCTGATTAAACCTGCGCACCCGGAGTAAATAATCATGTGTGTGTACTGCGCCTGATGAAACCTGCGCACCCGGAGTAGATAATCATGTGTGTGTACTGCACCTGATTAAACCTGCACACCCGGAGTAAATAATCATGTGTGTGTACTGCGCCTGATTAAACCTGCGCACCCGGAGTAAATAATCATGTGTGTGTACTGCGCCTGATTAAACCTGCGCACCCGGAGTAGATAATCATGTGTGTGTACTGCGCCTGATTAAACCTGCGCACCCGGAGTAGATAATCATGTGTGTGTACTGCGCCTGATTAAACCTGCGCACCCGGAGTAGATAATCATGTGTGTGTACTGCGCCTGATTAAACCTGCGCACCCGGAGTAAATAATCATGTGTGTGTACTGCACCTGATTAAACCTGCGCACCCGGAGTAAATAATCATGTGTGTGTACTGCGCCTGATTAAACCTGCGCACCCGGAGTAAATAATCATGTGTGTGTACTGCGCCTGATTAAACCTGCGCACCCGGAGTAAATAATCATGTGTGTGTACTGCGCCAGATTAAACCTGCACACCCGGAGTAAATAATCATGTGTGTGTACTGCGCCTGATTAAACCTGCGCACCCGGAGTAAATAATCATGTGTGTGTACTGCGCCTGATTAAACCTGCGCACCCGGAGTAGATAATCATGTGTGTGTACTGCGCCTGATTAAACCTGCGCACCCGGAGTAGATAATCATGTGTGTGTACTGCGCCTGATTAAACCTGCGCACCCGGAGTAAATAATCATGTGTGTGTACTGCGCCTGATTAAACCTGCGCACCCGGAGTAAATAATCATGTGTGTGTACTGCGCCTGATTAAACCTGCAGACCTGGAGTAAATAATCATGTGTGTGTACTGCGCCTGATTAAACCTGCACACCCGGAGTAAATAATCATGTGTGTGTACTGCGCCTGATTAAACCTGCACACCCGGAGTAAATAATCATGTGTGTGTACTGCGCCTGATTAAACCTGCGCGCCCGGAGTAAATAATCATGTGTGTGTACTGCGCCTGATTAAACCTGCACACCCGGAGTAAATAATCATGTGTGTGTACTGCGCCTGATTAAACCTGCACACCCGGAGTAAATAATCATGTGTGTGTACTGCGCCTGATTAAACCTGCACACCCGGAGTAAATAATCATGTGTGTGTACTGCGCCTGATTAAACCTGCGCACCCGGAGTAAATAATCATGTGTGTGTACTGCGCCTGATTAAACCTGCGCACCCGGAGTAGATAATCATGTGTGTGTACTGCGCCTGATTAAACCTGCACACCCGGAGTAAATAATCATGTGTGTGTACTGCGCCTGATTAAACCTGCGCACCCGGAGTAAATAATCATGTGTGTGTACTGCGCCTGATTAAACCTGCACACCCGGAGTAAATAATCATGTGTGTGTACTGCGCCTGATTAAACCTGCGCACCCGGAGTAAATAATCATGTGTGTGTACTGCATGTGATTAAACCTGCACACCCGGAGTAAATAATCATGTGTGTGTACTGCGCCTGATTAAACCTGCGCACCCGGAGTAAATAATCATGTGTGTGTACTGCGCCTGATTAAACCTGCACACCCGGAGTAAATAATCATGTGTGTGTACTGCGCCTGATTAAACCTGCGCACCCGGAGTAAATAATCATGTGTGTGTACTGCGCCTGATTAAACCTGCACACCCGGAGTAAATAATCATGTGTGTGTACTGCGCCTGATTAAACCTGCGCACCCGGAGTAAATAATCATGTGTGTGTACTGCGCCTGATTAAACCTGCGCACCCGGAGTAAATAATCATGTGTGTGTACTGCGCCTGATTAAACCTGCGCACCCGGAGTAAATAATCATGTGTGTGTACTGCACCTGATTAAACCTGCACACCCGGAGTAAATAATCATGTGTGTGTACTGCGCCTGATTAAACCTGCGCACCCGGAGTAAATAATCATGTGTGTGTACTGCGCCTGATTAAACCTGCACACCCAGAGTAAATAATCATGTGTGTGTACTGCGCCTGATTAAACCTGCGCACCCGGAGTAAATAATCATGTGTGTGTACTGCACCTGATTAAACCTGCACACCCGGAGTAAATAATCATGTGTGTGTACTGCACCTGATTAAACCTGCACACCCGGAGTAAATAATCATGTGTGTGTACTGCGCCTGATTAAACCTGCGCACCCGGAGTAGATAATCATGTGTGTGTACTGCGCCTGATTAAACCTGCGCACCCGGAGTAAATAATCATGTGTGTGTACTGCGCCTGATTAAACCTGCGCACCCGGAGTAAATAATCATGTGTGTGTACTGCGCCTGATTAAACCTGCGCACCCGGAGTAAATAATCATGTGTGTGTACTGCGCCTGATTAAACCTGCACACCCGGAGTAGATAATCATGTGTGTGTACTGCGCCTGATTAAACCTGCACACCCGGAGTAAATAATCATGTGTGTGTACTGCGCCTGATGAAACCTGCGCACCCGGAGTAAATAATCATGTGTGTGTACTGCGCCTGATTAAACCTGCGCACCCGGAGTAAATAATCATGTGTGTGTACTGCGCCTGATTAAACCTGCGCACCCGGAGTAAATAATCATGTGTGTGTACTGCGCCTGATTAAACCTGCACACCCGGAGTAAATAATCATGTGTGTGTACTGCGCCTGATTAAACCTGCGCACCCGGAGTAAATAATCATGTGTGTGTACTGCGCCTGATTAAACCTGCGCACCCGGAGTAAATAATCATGTGTGTGTACTGCGCCTGATTAAACCTGCGCACCCGGAGTAAGTAATCATGTGTGTGTACTGCGCCTGATTAAACCTGCGCACCCGGAGTAAATAATCATGTGTGTGTACTGCGCCTGATTAAACCTGCGCACCCGGAGTAAATAATCATGTGTGTGTACTGCACCTGATTAAACCTGCGCACCCGGAGTAAGTAATCATGTGTGTGTACTGCGCCTGATTAAACCTGCACACCCGGAGTAAATAATCATGTGTGTGTACTGCGCCAGATTAAACCTGCGCACCCGGAGTAAATAATCATGTGTGTGTACTGCGCCTGATTAAACCTGCGCACCCGGAGTAAATAATCATGTGTGTGTACTGCCCCTGATTAAACCTGCGCACCCGGAGTAGATAATCATGTGTGTGTACTGCGCCTGATTAAACCTGCGCACCCGGAGTAGATAATCATGTGTGTGTACTGCGCCTGATTAAACCTGCGCACCCGGAGTAAATAATCATGTGTGTGTACTGCGCCTGATTAAACCTGCGCACCCGGAGTAAATAATCATGTGTGTGTACTGCGCCTGATTAAACCTGCGCACCCGGAGTAAATAATCATGTGTGTGTACTGCACCTGATTAAACCTGCACACCCGGAGTAAATAATCATGTGTGTGTACTGCGCCTGATTAAACCTGCGCACCCGGAGTAAATAATCATGTGTGTGTACTGCGCCTGATTAAACCTGCACACCCAGAGTAAATAATCATGTGTGTGTACTGCGCCTGATTAAACCTGCGCACCCGGAGTAAATAATCATGTGTGTGTACTGCACCTGATTAAACCTGCACACCCGGAGTAAATAATCATGTGTGTGTACTGCACCTGATTAAACCTGCACACCCGGAGTAAATAATCATGTGTGTGTACTGCGCCTGATTAAACCTGCGCACCCGGAGTAGATAATCATGTGTGTGTACTGCGCCTGATTAAACCTGCGCACCCGGAGTAAATAATCATGTGTGTGTACTGCGCCTGATTAAACCTGCGCACCCGGAGTAAATAATCATGTGTGTGTACTGCGCCTGATTAAACCTGCGCACCCGGAGTAAATAATCATGTGTGTGTACTGCGCCTGATTAAACCTGCACACCCGGAGTAGATAATCATGTGTGTGTACTGCGCCTGATTAAACCTGCACACCCGGAGTAAATAATCATGTGTGTGTACTGCGCCTGATGAAACCTGCGCACCCGGAGTAAATAATCATGTGTGTGTACTGCGCCTGATTAAACCTGCGCACCCGGAGTAAATAATCATGTGTGTGTACTGCGCCTGATTAAACCTGCGCACCCGGAGTAAATAATCATGTGTGTGTACTGCGCCTGATTAAACCTGCACACCCGGAGTAAATAATCATGTGTGTGTACTGCGCCTGATTAAACCTGCGCACCCGGAGTAAATAATCATGTGTGTGTACTGCGCCTGATTAAACCTGCGCACCCGGAGTAAATAATCATGTGTGTGTACTGCGCCTGATTAAACCTGCGCACCCGGAGTAAGTAATCATGTGTGTGTACTGCGCCTGATTAAACCTGCGCACCCGGAGTAAATAATCATGTGTGTGTACTGCGCCTGATTAAACCTGCGCACCCGGAGTAAATAATCATGTGTGTGTACTGCACCTGATTAAACCTGCGCACCCGGAGTAAGTAATCATGTGTGTGTACTGCGCCTGATTAAACCTGCACACCCGGAGTAAATAATCATGTGTGTGTACTGCGCCAGATTAAACCTGCGCACCCGGAGTAAATAATCATGTGTGTGTACTGCGCCTGATTAAACCTGCGCACCCGGAGTAAATAATCATGTGTGTGTACTGCCCCTGATTAAACCTGCGCACCCGGAGTAGATAATCATGTGTGTGTACTGCGCCTGATTAAACCTGCGCACCCGGAGTAGATAATCATGTGTGTGTACTGCGCCTGATTAAACCTGCGCACCCGGAGTAAATAATCATGTGTGTGTACTGCGCCTGATTAAACCTGCGCACCCGGAGTAAATAATCATGTGTGTGTACTGCGCCTGATTAAACCTGCGCACCCGGAGTAAATAATCATGTGTGTGTACTGCGCCTGATTAAACCTGCGCACCCGGAGTAAATAATCATGTGTGTGTACTGCGCCTGATTAAACCTGCACACCCGGAGTAGATAATCATGTGTGTGTACTGCGCCAGATTAAACCTGCGCACCCGGAGTAAATAATCATGTGTGTGTACTGCGCCTGATTAAACCTGCGCACCCGGAGTAAATAATCATGTGTGTGTACTGCGCCTGATTAAACCTGCAGACCTGGAGTAAATAATCATGTGTGTGTACTGCGCCTGATTAAACCTGCGCACCCGGAGTAAATAATCATGTGTGTGTACTGCGCCTGATTAAACCTGCACACCCGGAGTAAATAATCATGTGTGTGTACTGCGCCTGATTAAACCTGCGCACCCGGAGTAAATAATCATGTGTGTGTACTGCGCCTGATTAAACCTGCGCACCCGGAGTAAATAATCATGTGTGTGTACTGCGCCTGATTAAACCTGCACACCCGGAGTAAATAATCATGTGTGTGTACTGCGCCTGATTAAACCTGCACACCCGGAGTAAATAATCATGTGTGTGTACTGCGCCTGATTAAACCTGCGCACCCGGAGTAAATAATCATGTGTGTGTACTGCGCCTGATTAAACCTGCGCACCCGGAGTAGATAATCATGTGTGTGTACTGCGCCTGATTAAACCTGCACACCCGGAGTAAATAATCATGTGTGTGTACTGCGCCTGATTAAACCTGCGCACCCGGAGTAAATAATCATGTGTGTGTACTGCGCCTGATTAAACCTGCACACCCGGAGTAAATAATCATGTGTGTGTACTGCGCCTGATTAAACCTGCGCACCCGGAGTAAATAATCATGTGTGTGTACTGCATGTGATTAAACCTGCACACCCGGAGTAAATAATCATGTGTGTGTACTGCGCCTGATTAAACCTGCGCACCCGGAGTAAATAATCATGTGTGTGTACTGCGCCTGATTAAACCTGCACACCCGGAGTAAATAATCATGTGTGTGTACTGCGCCTGATTAAACCTGCGCACCCGGAGTAAATAATCATGTGTGTGTACTGCGCCTGATTAAACCTGCGCACCCGGAGTAGATAATCATGTGTGTGTACTGCGCCTGATTAAACCTGCACACCCGGAGTAAATAATCATGTGTGTGTACTGCGCCTGATTAAACCTGCGCACCCGGAGTAAATAATCATGTGTGTGTACTGCGCCTGATTAAACCTGCACACCCGGAGTAAATAATCATGTGTGTGTACTGCGCCTGATTAAACCTGCGCACCCGGAGTAAATAATCATGTGTGTGTACTGCATGTGATTAAACCTGCACACCCGGAGTAAATAATCATGTGTGTGTACTGCGCCTGATTAAACCTGCGCACCCGGAGTAAATAATCATGTGTGTGTACTGCGCCTGATTAAACCTGCACACCCGGAGTAAATAATCATGTGTGTGTACTGCGCCTGATTAAACCTGCGCACCCGGAGTAAATAATCATGTGTGTGTACTGCGCCTGATTAAACCTGCACACCCGGAGTAAATAATCATGTGTGTGTACTGCGCCTGATTAAACCTGCGCACCCGGAGTAAATAATCATGTGTGTGTACTGCACCTGATTAAACCTGCGCACCCGGAGTAAATAATCATGTGTGTGTACTGCGCCAGATTAAACCTGCACACCCGGAGTAAATAATCATGTGTGTGTACTGCGCCTGATTAAACCTGCGCACCCGGAGTAAATAATCATGTGTGTGTACTGCGCCTGATAAAACCTGCGCACCCGGAGTAGATAATCATGTGTGTGTACTGCGCCTGATTAAACCTGCACACCCGGAGTAAATAATCATGTGTGTGTACTGCGCCTGATTAAACCTGCGCACCCGGAGTAAATAATCATGTGTGTGTACTGCGCCTGATTAAACCTGCACACCCGGAGTAAATAATCATGTGTGTGTACTGCGCCTGATTAAACCTGCGCACCCGGAGTAAATAATCATGTGTGTGTACTGCGCCTGATTAAACCTGCGCACCCGGAGTAAATAATCATGTGTGTGTACTGCACCTGATTAAACCTGCGCACCCGGAGTAAATAATCATGTGTGTGTACTGCACCTGATTAAACCTGCGCACCCGGAGTAAATAATCATGTGTGTGTACTGCGCCTGATTAAACCTGCGCACCCGGAGTAAATAATCATGTGTGTGTACTGCGCCTGATTAAACCTGCACACCCGGAGTAAATAATCATGTGTGTGTACTGCGCCTGATTAAACCTGCGCACCCGGAGTAAATAATCATGTGTGTGTACTGCGCCTGATTAAACCTGCGCACCCGGAGTAGATAATCATGTGTGTGTACTGCACCTGATTAAACCTGCACACCCGGAGTAAATAATCATGTGTGTGTACTGCGCCTGATTAAACCTGCGCACCCGGAGTAAATAATCATGTGTGTGTACTGCGCCTGATTAAACCTGCGCACCCGGAGTAAATAATCATGTGTGTACTGCGCCTGATTAAACCTGCGCACCCGGAGTAAATAATCATGTGTGTGTACTGCGCCTGATTAAACCTGCACACCCGGAGTAAATAATCATGTGTGTGTACTGCGCCTGATTAAACCTGCGCACCCGGAGTAAATAATCATGTGTGTACTGCGCCTGATTAAACCTGCGCACCCGGAGTAAATAATCATGTGTGTGTACTGCGCCTGATTAAACCTGCACACCCGGAGTAAATAATCATGTGTGTGTACTGCGCCTGATTAAACCTGCGCACCCGGAGTAAATAATCATGTGTGTGTACTGCGCCTGATTAAACCTGCGCACCCGGAGTAAATAATCATGTGTGTGTACTGCGCCTGATTAAACCTGCACACCCGGAGTAAATAATCATGTGTGTGTACTGCGCCTGATTAAACCTGCGCACCCGGAGTAAATAATCATGTGTGTGTACTGCGCCTGATTAAACCTGCACACCCGGAGTAAATAATCATGTGTGTGTACTGCGCCTGATTAAACCTGCGCACCCGGAGTAAATAATCATGTGTGTGTACTGCACCATCATTTGAATCTGAACTGTACCCGACTGAACCTGCGCGACTGGAATTTCAAATCATTCATGAGTACAGGTGCTGCACCTGCCAGGACTTGCACAACCAGAATTAGCAAGCCTGTTGGTGTGTGTGCGGCCCTGACTAGACATGTGCACCACATTATTCATTATCCCAGCACCTCATCCCCCATCTCGTACCCCTGCTCCCCTGGCCCTGCCGCCCACCTTATCCTCAACCTTCCGCCCCAACCCTCACCCCCCTGCCCCTCTGCCACCTACCTCGTCAGCTATCAGCATGATTCCGTGTTTGTCGCAGATCTGCCTCAGAGATCGCAAAAATCCCGGCGGCGGTGACAGAAAGCCACCCTCGCCCAAAATCGGCTCCAGGATGACAGCGGCCGTCTCGAATGGCGCAGTCTGCATCTGCAGCATCCACTCCAGGGCCTGCAGGTGGGGGTGAGGGAGCAGGTAGGAGGGACAGGGAGCAGGGCCCCGTTGCCAGCAGGGGAACGAACGCTTTAAGATCACGAAGGCCGTCTCGAACGGCGCAGTCTGCATCTGCAGCATCCAGTGCAGAGCCTTCAGCTGGGGGTGAGGTAGCTCAATTGGTACAGCATCATTCTGCGAAGAATGGGGATGTGGGTTCGAATCCCATTGGAGTCACCTAAACGATCGGTAAAGCCTCTCGGCGTGAAATGCCGTAGCTGGTTGTGAGGGAAATCGCTAAAAAATACTGAGGTACCGTCGAGTGATTGATCCACAATTACAATGACACGGGGAAGAATGCGCGTACCCTGTACGGGAAGGTCTGTCCCTCGGGATCGCCTACACCTAGGGATTTGTTAACACGCACGAAGGATTGGAAACCACACGTAGTTCCTACTTCTTACTTGCTACAGGCCATCTCAGCTTTGGCCATAATCCCATGATGCAGCTAAATTTGACAACAACAAACTAAATTTAGACAGGAACAGTGTTCGTCACAAGCTGTTCTCTTGCCCTGCACCCACTACCTCCCACTCAACAGGGAGGAACACTCTCAATACCTCACGCATATCATCACAAACAAACTTTGTGGTTTCCATTTCCGAACCTGCCTGGACTCAATTTGCATGCCCCTGTGTGGTGTGGGTGGAGCAGTACAGCAGGTACCGCAGCACGTGCAGTGCTCAGCGCAGGCCATTCCCTTGCCCCACACCTTGCTTCCCACTCAACACAACAGGGGGGACCGCTTCTCCCCTTACCGTATGAACATTATGACAAAAATATATGTGCGCCATTTATTTGCGAGTGTGCCAGGGCTCCAATCGCATGCGCCTGTGGTGTGGGTGGAGCGGTACAGCAGGCCACACAGTACCTGCGGTCCAGCATGCCCCACAGGACCTGCGGTACAGCAGGCCCCACAGGACCTGCAGTACAGCAGGAACGACAGGACCTACGGTACAGCAGGCCCCACAGGACCTGCGGTACAGCAGGGACCACAGGACCTGCGGTACATTAAGTACCACGGGACATTTGGTACAGCAGGCACCACAGGACCTGTAGTACAGCAGGCACCACAGGGCCTGCGGTACATAAGGCACCACAGGACCTGCGGTACAGCAGGCACCACAGGACCTGCGGTACATTAGGCACCACAGGACCTGCGGTACAGCAGGCACCACAGGACCAGCGGTACAGCAGGCACCACAGGGCCTGCGGTACATTAGGCACCACAGGGCCTGCGGTACATTAGGTACCACAGGACCAGTGGTACAGCAGGCATCACAGGACCAGCGGTGCAGCAGGTATCACAATACCTGCGGTACATTAGGCACCACAGGACCTGCGGTACAGCAGGCACCACAGGACCTGCAGTACAGCAGGCACCACAGGACCTGCTGTACAGCAGGCATCACAAAACCTGCGGTACAGCAGGCTCCACAGGACCTGCGGTACAGCAGGCATCACAGGACCTGTTGTACAGCAGGCTCCACAGGACCTGCGGTACAGCAGGCACCCCAACACCTGAAGCACAGAGCAGATGCACACCCCTCCATACAATCAAAGCTTCTCAGCTAGACCCCACCTCCACGGGCGAGCCGCAACATTTCCGTGCGTCTGGCGAAGAGAAGGGCGGGTAAGAGGGCTGGAGGGCGTACCCGGAGCGGCCCCACTCAGCTTGAACCTGGAGGCAGCAGGAATTGCACCAGGAGTTGGAGCAGGAATTGAAAACAAACCGCTGTTTTCAGGGTTTGGATTTCAGGGATTGCAGCAGGGATTGATCATTAAGCGAGGGGCTTAACAAATTAGTTAAGTGCTGGGTTTAGGGTGAAGGATTAGGGATTGAGCAGTAATCAAGACTTCAGCGCTGGGTTTAAGTTCAGGGTTCAAGGATTGCAGCAGGAATTGGTAACTAAGGGAGGGTTTAAGGTTCAGGGGCCAGGGATTGAGCAGGAATCAAGACTTCAGCGCTGGGTTCAGGGCAGGACCCCTTGAGGTCACACATAATACTACATCACACCGCAGCCAGGATTGTTTTGGTGGATATTGGTTATGAGTCGTAATCAAAGTGGTAACCAAACAAGGACTTTGGTGAAGCTGAGGCTCAGTAGCGCGGTAACAAATAACGACGAAGACAATTAGGATCGGGAAGATTTCGGCGCCTGCAGCGAGCTCTTCACCAAGACCTCCCTCAGAACTCCCTGCTTCTGGTAACCAGCATGGATTCCGTGTCGCTAAAAACAGGGGGCCTCAGCAGCCAGCACCTGCTACAACCTGTTCCAACAGGCCCCCTGAGGGTAACACGTAACAGTGCGTGTCCCTCTAGCGCTCTGCTCCCCCACCAACTCACCTTGTTATGCAGGCAGTTGGGGTACGGAGCGACAAACACGCCAGGCATGAGCAATCCCAGCAGCAGGTAGCTTGCTGCAACCGGGTCACAATCCCCCCCCACGCCCAGGTCATAAACATTGCATGTCCCTCTACACTCTGCTCCTCCCTCCAACTCACCTTGCAATGCAGGCAGTTGGGGTACGGAGCAACGAATACGCCAGGCATGAGCGGTCCAAAGCCCTGCCGGTAGATTGTCTTGCTGGTGGTCAACGACATGGAGCCGATAGTGCGTCCGTGATACCCGCCCTGGGGGTGGACAGAGCAAATAAATAAATAAACAATAACACCGAGGGTGGCGGCAGGCATGAGCTGTCCTATGTCTAGCCAGTTAATCGCCTTGCTCATTCACAGCACCATGGCGCCGATATGGCGGCCGTGACACCGGCCCTGGGGGTGGGCAGAGTAAAACAAAAATCAACAATCAGCAACCAATAGTCAATCATCAATCATCAATCATCAATCATCAATCATCAATCATCAATCATCAATCATCAATCATCAATCATCAACAACCAATAGTCAATAATCAATAATCAATAATCAACGGCACCAAGGGTGGTGGTAGCAGTCCTATGCCTAGTCGGTAGATTGTCTTGCTCGTCCTCAACGCCATGACGCCAATGGTAACGATACGATGTACAACCTGCTTGCAGACTACGTAAATAAATAAATCTGGGTTAAGGGCTGGGATATCTCAAGGGAACGGGGATGTCTGTTTAGGGGAGATTAGGGTGGCTGAGGTAGGGGTACGGCCGTGACACCCAACCTGCATACAAAGGAGGGGAATAACGCTGGGGTCAACGGATGGGGTGGATGTGCAGGGAGGGGAGATTAGGTGGGGCCGAGGAAGGGGTATACCCAATACCCATGACACCCAACCTGCAAGCAAACAAATAAAATAACGCTGGGTTTAAGGGATAGGGTTGATGTGCAGGGGCCTGAGGGAGGGGGAGACTAGGGGGGGCTGAAGGAGGGCTGCAGCCGTGGTCCCCAGTATCTACCCTGAATTGAGCCCCTTGCATCGCTTGCCTAATTCCTAAGCCCCGCTCGCCTAAATCCAAAGCCCCGGTTGCGTTAACCTAGAACCCCGCTCGCCTAAGCCCTAAGTCCTGCTCTCACATCAAAGGCGATGATGTTGGGCCGCCCGGTCGCCGAACGTGCAATCTTGATCGCGTTGTCCACGGCCTCGGCGCCGCTGCAGGCGGTGTGGTTTTTCAAGTATAATTTATACACTTCAGCCACAAGAAAGCTACGATAAAGCTAATATAAAGCTTCTTCACAGCTAGTCCACCGCCTAGGCGCCGCTGCAATAGAGGCCGGGCGGGACGGTCATGTAAATGAATCCTTCTTACAGGTGGGCATGCTACCAACAAATTTCAAAGTCATTTAGCTACGCATATATTATCATGCAGCCAAACCCCGTTGTCACCATGCAAGCACCCATCCCCCAATGCAGACCCCCATGCACCATGCAAGCACCCATGCAGACCCCCCCTTTGATAACATGCAATGACCCATGCAGCCACCCCCATCGGTACCATGCAGTCACCCATGCAGACCCCCCTTTAATACCATGCAAACAACCATGCAAACACCCCCCTTTTTCACCATGCAATGACCCATGCAGCCACCCCCATCGGTACCATGCAGTCACCCATGCAGACCCCCCCTTTAATACCATGCAAATCCATGCAAACACCCCCCTTTTTCACCATGCAATGACACATGCAGCCACCCCCATCAGTACCATGCAGTCACCCATGCAGACCCCCCCTCTAATACCATGCAAACACCCATGCAAACACCCATGCAAACAACCCCCTTTTTCACCATGCAATCACCCATGCAGCCACCCCCCTTTGGTACCATGCAAGCACCCATGCAGCCACCGCCCTTTGGTACCATGCAAGCACACGTGCAGCCAACCCCCTTTGGTACCATGCAAGCACCCATGCAGTCACCCCCCTTGGATACCATGCAGTCACCCATGCAGCCACCCCCCTTTGTCGCCATGCAAGCATTCATTCAGTGCCCCCCTTTAGTACCATAAAAGCAGTAACCCCGTATGGTACCATGCGCACACCCATAGTTGTCCTTCTGCCAAACACTTATGCGGAAATTCAACCTCTTAGCTGTTGCAGAGGAATTGTGTTGAAAGGTGTGAGGGCATGCTGCAGCCGTAATTCCCAGTAATTTGCAGCCAATCATTTGTACTCTTCAATCACCCTTTAATCACGACCCCTTCCTCCCTACGCAGCTATCCACACACACCTGTTGCAGAGGAAGTATCTCGAGAGGTGCGAGGGCATGACGCCGCCGGAGAACTTATCGTAAAGCTCGACCTGCGTAAGATTTAAAAAAGGTCAGCATGTACCATGTACCGGTAATTGAAATCCATCAATGAAACAATATTTCTAGTTTTTTAAAAGAAAAGGAGGTGCACTTTGGTGTAGTTGCTGTTAATGCTGTGATGTCCCTGTGATACTTCCAATGGCTTTACTGTTATTAGTAATGAATATTTGCGCTGGTCTGAGCTCGTATCCTTGCAGTCGAAAATGTGGCGAAAGTATGAGGATATGGGCAGGTGTGGCCGAGTTGCACCGTCTCTCGCGCTTTTCGACCTTTAAAGACCTAAAATACCGGTGTATAAATATAAATGACCAATTATTGGGATAAAGTTAGCATCAGGTACAACATGGCCTACAGCAATGACGGCTGTGAGGGCATGCTCACTACAGAGAAAGTGTCGTGAAGCTCAACCTGCCTCCGTCACGTCGGCAGCATAGTTTCCTTGTGATTCCATAAAACCCTAAACCCTTTGTGATTCCCCTAAGATTCAGAAAAGCATCGCCTGTGTGTGGGGTGGGGGGGGCTGGCGCAGTCAGGTGCGTGCTGCCTGGGCCAGCACCCACAAGCCATGCTTGGTCAGGTCCCCAATGGGCCTCTGGAGGTCAACCAAAGGGTTTCCGCAGGTGCTCTCATGCACCACGTACATTCAAATAAACAGTGAAGGGGAGGTGACAAACCTACACACCTAACAGCCTAATCCAGAGCTGGCAAAGATAAACGCTGACCAAAGACCTCGTTCCCCTGTTAGTCCTGCAGGGTTCATCGGGGATCCAGCGCCTCACCGCCTTTTCGTGCGCCCCGAATATGTTTTGCTGCGCATGCACTATGTTTGCCGCCTGGTCCTGCACTGCTTTCACGATGGCCGGGTGGCAGTGCCCGGTGGAAGTCACACCAATACCTGCGGTGTGGCACGAGCAGCGGCACTCAGTTGGTTTTTGGGTCAAGGTTAAGGCCTAAACCCTCAACCTT
Source organism: Limnomonas spitsbergensis (assembly GCA_037349105.1). Taxonomy (NCBI): domain Eukaryota; kingdom Viridiplantae; phylum Chlorophyta; class Chlorophyceae; order Chlamydomonadales; genus Limnomonas; species Limnomonas spitsbergensis. The sequence continues at coordinate 1,519,795 of JAYJMM010000042.1, forward strand.
ATCCGGGTGGCAGTGCCCAGGGGAGGTCACGCTGTTGCCTGTGGTATGACAGGAGCAGCAGCACTTCGTTGCAAGAAAGTTACTTTCGAATGGTAGTTTTATGGGAGGGACCAGGCTGTCATGCAAGCGGGGCAATACAGTGAGGCAGGACCTGCGGATCTTGGTTGCCGCTGCATTGTCAACTGAAGGGCAATCTCAGCTCCAATTCAGCCACATCACGTTTTACTAGGGGCCTTGGCGCAGCAAGCCGTGCCGCATGGGAACCACCTCACAGGCCGAAGGCTGCTTATTCTTTCCTCCTTCTCAACAGCCTAGTGGTGGTTGCCCAGCAGCCTGCCAAAGGAGGCGTGGTGCATGCAAAATGATCACTCTGTAGCCAGCTGGGTACTGGTATATTCAGTCATGTGAGTGGACCAGGCTTCCATACAGGCAGGGCCATGCGGGGAGAGCCATGCAAGCGTCGTCATGCCGCGAATGCCTAGCAGTAGTGCAGTACGAGTCTTTCTTGCACGTGTGCCATGCAAGTGTTTCGAGCAAGTGCATCGAGCAAGTATACCACGCAATAGTGCCGCACACTTGCGCCATGTCATCGTGCCATGCAATTTGCCGTGCCACTTGCCATGCAAGCTGATCGTACAAATTATAATGCCATTGTGTCAAGCATGTGCGCCATGCGGGTGTGATATGCAAGTGTGCCGAGCAAGTGTATTGCACAAGTGTGCCATGCAAGTGTGTCATCCAAGTGTGCCATGCAAGTGTGCCATGCAAGTGTGTCATGCAAGTGTGTCATGCAAGTGTGTCATGCAAGTGTGTCATGCAAGTGTGTCGTGCCAGTGTGTCGTTGAAGTGTGACATGTCAGTGTGACGTGCAAGTGCGCCAAGCAAGTTTGCCATGCAAGTGTGTCAAGCAAATTTGCCATGCAAGTGTGTCAAGCAAGTGTGTCATGCAAGTGCGCCATGCAAGCGCCAACCTGAGGTCATGTCTAGCAGCTTGCGCCCCTCCGTTGTCCATACCCATGAGCCCTCACCACGCTTAGCAATAATATCCTGAAAATTGGTCAGACGGTTAAGAGGCACAGGACAGGTCAGGAGTGTGTGGAGCACTATCTATTTTACAGTGTTTCAGCTACAATTCAGCTACATCACGGTTGGCCATAATTTGCTGTCCGGATATCAGCCGTTGTGTGGGCAAAAGAAAGGGGGAGGGTCAGGGGAAGTAGGTATGAAGCAAGTGATTTTTTAGGGAGTGTCAGCAACTGTTATCTTCATTTACATCATGGCCTACGGAGGAGCAGCGCTGGTGCAGCTAGGTGACTGCTGCTTCGTTGCTTGGGCCCCTGGCCATGGGCTGGTCCAGGTTTGGTACCCTGTAGCCCTGTGGGCCCCCCCACATATGGCCTGATGCTCAATCAAGTAAACACTGGTCCAGGTTTGAAGGTGGTTGGTGCATGGGGGGGCCCAACAGCTAGGACTTTTTGCAGTTGGAGGAAAACATTTGGAGTCTAGTGCGGTGATTTATGGTGCGGCAGTGATGGCAGCAGGTGGCAGGCTGTAGGAGGCATATGTGACGTGGCACATGCTGCAGACATGACTCGGATCCTTGAAGCGCCGGCTTCACCCGGACACCGAGAGTGTCGGAGAGGGGGGGATCTCGCGAGAAGGTATGATATGATGGGAATGTATGCCACTTCTCATGATATTTGCGTAGCTGGTATCGGTGACATGTCCACGTGAAGCGCAAGTGTCTACCCTCACCCCTTGGCAGCAGGCACTAGGAATACGGTGGAGCAGATCGGATCGCCGGCCAATGCTTCAACGGTTCGCTTTGGAGGATTTCAAACGTATGCACATGGGAACAACACTCACATTGAGCTTGCCCACTGCTGCTGGCGACTGCGTGTAAAACTTGGACAGCACCTGAGCCACACCCTTGGCCGTGCTGGATGACATATTGCCCTTTTCTGCAAAATAAACGTTATGCCCAGCTTGATTATGGCCTAGCGGTTCGTAATGGATACCGATACCGTTGCAGAAGGAGGCCTCGCAAGTTTGCAAGGGCTCACCGACGACGAAACCCTCTGTAGTCAGTCTCCTGACTTCAGGCCGGGGGGCGAATTTCAGTGAGGTGTGACCAGACAGTCTCTGGGTGTGACTGCCGGCAAATCATGAATTTTGTAACGCATCGAGGGGCAAATGATAATTGGAATAACTCGTCACCCAAAGTTAAGGAGCTCTATGAATGCATTCCATATCTGATCTTAAAATGATTTTTGGCATTTGGGAAATGTGAGGCATGAGTGAGTGAGTGGGTACAGACAAAAACGTACCGGTATTTTGGGGGAATCTTATATTTCTTGTAGACATCATATTCAAACCAAAGCTACGCCATTGCAATCCTCATGTAAATTGCTGTCCATCGGCATCATACAACGTACAACAAGATAAACAACCAGGCCCCTCTTAGCCCTTAGCATGCAATATTGACGGCAGTCAGTCAGTAAAAAACGTTACACCTCTGGGCCCGCTCAAAGCTCGGCCGTCAGTCAGTGAGGGGGGGTGTCATCATTCATCAAGACACCGCAACCATATTCCACAAGTGCCCATTCTTGAGTCAAACAGTGTACGGTGCCTGCCTCAGCAGTTGTTGTAAATTAAGCAATGACAACTTGTGTACAATTGTGTATGGTCTCAACAGTCACGTACACATCAGCGGCCGAGCTTTGCAGCATGGCCCAGTGGTGTAACGTCATTGACATCAGGGGCTGCTGCTGCCAGGGACTCTCACTCTTGCAGCATGAACAGCAGGGATTTTATTAGAACTCTATCAAATCTCGCTGCTTCTGGTAACCAAAATATAATTCCAAATCTTGCTAAAAAAAAACTGATGACCAGCAGCAGCTACTGAGGCGACACCTGAGTTCCTATGCCCTATTGCCCTATGCCCTATGCCGAGTTCCTATACCCTATGCCCTGTGCCGAGTTCCTATGCCCTATGCCCTATGCCGAGTTTGTATGCCCTATGCCTTATTCCCTATCCCCTACTCCCACAAGAGAGTTCCTATGGCCTCTGCAGATAAGAGCCATGTGGTGCTGTGAAATTTCGACAGTCCAGCGGGGCATCACATTTGATGCATGGGACTTGTGCCCATAAACCGGTGCAGGCACTAGTAAATACGCTAGGACAGCGAGCGAAAACCAGTGACCCCCCCGAGCAACCACCACACAGCCTCCGAGCAGTAGCTTGGGAATGAACCCCAGAGTGTAGAAGATTAGCCCCAGCCATGAAACATGACGTGCTGAGGCCTGCGGCTGCTGAGAAGGGTTCTGTTGCCAATCCATGTACCAAAAGACTTGCACCATATGCACCATCAGCATGGGGTTTATGAGGGGGCTGCAGATCCACCAAATTACAGCGAGGTTGGTGGCAGCACGTACTTCGCTTCTACAACGCCGCGGTTACACTGGCAGCTGCCATGGCGGCCGACATGCAGCTCGCTGTCACACAGAGCATGGAAGGGGCAGCTGGTATAGGGGGATTGATTAGTGCCTTGGAGGACCTGGAGCAGGGAGCAGCCGTCCCCAAACTGAGTCAGACAGTGACTGTTCTGCAGCATCTTCCCGTTACTGAGGTCCATGACATTACACCTCTCACCTCTGGGCCCTGCTCAAAAAGGCTTGGCCGCGGGGGCGCCCAACTGTCCCGTTGGGAGAAAAGAAAAGGAACTTGAGGTAAGAGGTAAAGAAGGAGAAAAGAAAGGAGATAGAAATACCCCTCCCAAAAGGAAAAGGCAACCCAAAGTGTCCTTGCCCCTTTCAAGCCTATTCCCTAAGAAGGCAAAGAAAAGCAACAAATTAGGCCTCATTGCCTCAACCAGGGCAACCCCTGGCAACCCCAGGAAACCTCTGGCCTCAACAATGCGCACTACGTCCTCAAAAAAGCCAGAGCCTCCCACCAAAGCCTGCCCCGGGGGCCTGTCCAACCTCCCTACTTAAGCCTCTCCTTAGTTCACACTAGGGCACTGGAAGCAGACATGCACTCATGCAGCGCATCCTCCACATACTCGCCATCTCCCCCTGCCGAACACCTCTGACAGCTGCGTGTCTCACGTTGTTAGCCGCTCCGCCGTCCTCTCGTGTCAGCCTTGCTAACCGCACCGAGCCGCAGCTGTAAGTTCGCGCGCACACAAGCGCACGCCCTATGAAGGTGCGGCTCCCAGCTTGCGCCAACACGGCGCCTGCCGTAGACTGCAACCAAGCGCAGTAGGCGGCCGCAGGCCTGTGCTCGGTGGCGGGGTCCCTGGGATCTTCTCTGCCAGTCGCCTGAAAATGCACCTGCTGGTAGGCTGCGTCCACTAGGTCAATGACAATATGACAGAACCTCTCTTGGCCCTGCTCGAAGCGTCCCTTAGGTGTAGTCCATCTGGAAAGGGGAGTGGCTACAGGTCAGAGACTCACACAGTTTGGGGGCAGCTGCTCCACGCTCCAACTCCTTCAACGCCTCCATCAGCTCACCGCACCATGTGCGCCCTCCGATGTTGTGTCGAAGCACGAGCTGCATGGCGCCCGCCATGCCTGCTGCCATGAGTTGGCTGTATTGCTGTGCTGCATATCAATGACGTTACACCTCTGGGCCCTGCTCAAATAAGGCTCGGCCGCGTGGGCGCCTAACTAAAGAGTTGGAAGAAAAGTTGGAAAGGAACACAGAAGGGGGCAGCACAAAAGAAAGGGGGGAAAAGTGGGGGGAGAGTGAAGGGACAAAACAAAAGGCTGGAAAACACAAAATACAAAGGAAGTTCCAACCTGCTGCTGTGCTGCATGTGCCACCGCCGAGTTGTAGAAGCGGAGCACGTGCTGCCACCAGTCTCGTTGTAAGTTGTAACGGCTGGATCTGCAGTTCCCTCAAGACCCCCCAGTTGGCAGCGGAGACAAGCAGCCCCGCAGCCTGGCGCAAGTGCTGAAGCAGGCTGGACTGCGTCCTGCTCAGGAGGCAGTGGTGCGGCTGGAGGTGACCAGTGGTCCACACCACATCTCCGTGGCTGGCCGCAGGCGCTGCATAGACAGCCGCTAGCCAAATGTGCGTAGGCAGATGATGCCTCAAACGCGCCCAAGGTAGCACGACATAGATATGATATGATATGAATATGATATGATATGATATGGTGTTTTGACCATATCATATTTTGCAGTCAAAAAAACATTTTAACCTAAAATCTGCAGAATTGACAAAGGACGTGCCCATGCATTTGGCAGGTGCATGACCCTTAACCCCATTCACATACATACTGACATGGCAGCATGCAGCATGCAAGCGCTCCCACTGACCCCTACGGCCCAAGGGTCACCATGCGTCCATGCATCCAAATTTCCCATGGTAAATGCCCTATTTGTCGCAAATTCTTGCAACAACCAGGCCCATTCTGGTGTAGCATGGTCGGCATGGCAGAAGAGCCCTTTTCCCAACTCATTACCAATTCACCATACCCATGCCCATGCATGGAGAACTTAATACCATATCATATCAAATATTATTATATCATATCATATTGCTGATATGATATGATATGATGGCTCCAAAGACTATATCGTGCTACCTTGAACGCGCCCTAGTGGCGGCCATGCAGCGAACACGATGCAACGCGGCAGCCAGACAGACGCGCTCTCTGCCTTGAATGGCCTTCCACATGCTGCTGCTTTCATGCTGAATGATGCCCACGAATCTGCATTCTTGGACACGCTTCAGCACTGTCCTATTCGAGCCGTACACGCAGACATGGGCAGGCTGACGGCGTTGCGCTGCTAACAGAAGTGCTGGCGCTAGTGGACGCAGCCTACGTGGGCGCAGCTGGGGATCACCGGCCTAGGGGATCCCAGAGACCCAGCCATGGAGCATAGGTCTGCCGCCGCCTACCGTGGCTGGTTTCAGCTACGGCGGCAAGGAGCCGCACCAGCAAGAGGGAGTGTGTCCTGTGTGCGCACAGGCTTAAGACTGCACCTTGGTGCAATCAGCAGGGCCGACACTAGGTTAAGGTGCAGCGGTCAGCAGCGTGACGCCCGCTGTTGTCGGGTAAGGGGAGAAGGCAAGCATGTGGAGGACGCATTATTACATGCTTACTTCATGGCACGGCTGATGCCAGAGGACGGCGCAACGGTCTGCAGCGAGAGGCACGCTGCTGCCAGCGGTGTTGGGCACGGGGGGATAGCGAGCAGGTGGAGGATGCGCTACATGTGTGCTTCCAGTGCCCTAGTGTCAGGGAGCAGTTACGGGAGCGGGGATGGGCAGGTCCTCCGGGCACTGCCACTAACTTCCGCCAGCTGTACCAGGCTGAGCAGGGGTGGGATGCACTTGCTTTTGTGGACTGTGCTGTGGGCATTGTTGAGGGTTAGTCTCTAGGGATTCTGAGGCGCCGGTGTCGTTTGCCTTTCCGGCCTTCTCTCTTGGTATTTTGTTGTTGTTGTTGTTTGCCCCTTTTTTACTTTCTTCTCTTCTCCCTTCTGATCAGTGGGGCGCCCTCGCGGCCAAGCAGGGGTGGGATACGCTTGCTTTTATGGACTTTTCTTTTCTCGGAGGCTTTGTTGAGGGCTAGTCTCTAGTTGAACTCAGGTGTTGGACTTGGTCTTCTTTGCCTTCCCGGCCTCTCCTTTTATTCCTTCCCCCCTCTCTTCCTTTCAGTTTCTTCTGTTCTCCCCTCTGAACAGTTGGGCGCCCACGCGGCCGAGCTTTGAGCGGGCCCAGAGGTGTAACATTATTAACATGCTTCCAATGCCCCAGCGTGCAAGATCACCTTGGGGAGCGGGGATGGGCAGGCCCCCCAGGCGGCGCTAAAGATTTCCTCGTTTTGTACCAGGGCAGGCTAGGGTGGAATGCTCTGGCTTGTATGGTAGCCTTCTTTGAGGCTCAGTCGTTTCAGAGGCCGTGGCATCTTATCTCTCACTTTTTTTTCAGCCATTTCTGTGTTCCCTTCCTTTGTTTCCTATTTCCAGGTTTTCCTGACTTACTGCCTGGTGTGTTCGTTTATTTGTTCTTTGTTGGAGGCTAGGATCTGGACGGCCTGGGGTTTCTTCTGACTTCCTTTACTTTCTGGATGGTCTTTTTCCCTCTCATTTTTCCGTCTGTTCCTTTCCTTTATCCTCTAGACTTGAGTTTATTTTTCTCCCGACTGGACAGCATGGCCCAGAGGTTGTTATGTCATTGACCATCTTCAGGAGCATTGCGGGTACCATCCGCCTTTGTGTCAGAAACGTGACACCTCCATCTGGGCTCATATGCCTGTGTGTAGTACTCGAGCAGTTGCTGATGAAAAGTGCCGGTACGCAAGCAGGTTTCAAACCGGGTTGCAACGGTGCATACCCAAGTAGGTGTTATGTTCTCTTTAATTTTGCTTAGTTGAGGGCTAGGATCTGGGCAGGCTGGGGAATCTTCAGGCTTCCTTTCTTTTTTAGGGCGGTGTTGTCCCTCTCCTTTATCCGTCTGTTGCTTCCTCTCACCTCTTCCTTCTCTTCTACCCATTTTCCTTTTGGGATGGTCTTTTCCTTTATTTTTACCTCTGGTCCTTTCCTTCCTCCTCTAGCCTTCAGTTTATTTTCCTCCCGGCCAGAAAGTCAGGCGCCCATGCGGCCAAGCCTTTTTGAGCAGGGCCCAGAGGTGATATGTCATTGACACATTATTGTAATTTCCCCACGACCAGACAGTCGGGCGCCCATTCAGCCTTTCGAGCATGGCCCAGAGGCGTAACGTCATTGACCCAAGTAAATGTTAGTGCCGGCTGTGGTACCGCCAGTACTGCCAGGCAGGTGTTGGTTCTCCCGCTCCTTCTCTGCGACATGTCGAGAATAAACTTAATTAAAAACGTTAAATAATTTTACAACACAAAATCATAACCATGACTGGCGCCTGCTGCTGATATGCCTTTTTATGGACTGCACATGCCTGCTACGGTACCTTTGCTTCGTCCATCGGGCATGGCTGCATACTTGGCGGCTAGTGCTTTGCCCCCTGCACACCGCTTCGACTGCACGGCTGTATGCCTGCCTCGTTGCAGTACTGCTTTTCAACGGAATGCGCAACTGCGCATGCCTGCCGCTTCTGCCACGTCCACCTAGCATGGCTGTGTACTTGACGGCTAGTCTTTGTCCCCTGTCAATGACGTTACACCTGTGGGCCCAGAGGCGTAACGTTATTGACCTGTAGGCCCTGCTGAAGAAGGCTCGGCCGCGTGGGCGCCAAACTGTTCAGATGGGAGAAAAGAAGAAACTCAAAGGAAGAGTGGGGGGGGGGTGATAAAAACAACTTTGTCCTCTGTGCACCGCTTTGACGCCATGGCTGTATGCCTGCCTGCTGCCTTGTTGCAGTCTGCTCTGTCCCTAGTCCCCGGACCTGTTGTGTAGTCCACCATGCAGCATGGCTTCTTCCACCTGTTTAAATACTTGCTGCTTTGTCCAATTGCATGATTTCCCTCCACCCGTTAGCTGTGCAAGCATGCAGTAATGCTCTACTTGCATGAGATATTCATTGCAGCTCGCGGATATTAATGAAGGTCGCAGGACCACTGTGGTTTCACAAAATGTCCTGAACACAAAAGCACCAGGCCTACACAAAACGAGCTTGATTTAGACGTTCCCGCTCAAGAATAGGCCGATGGTAGGCATCTCGCTGGGTTACTGAGAAGAGAATGCTGGAGCAGGGTTTCCGAGTTAGATAGCCTGTGACATCAAGTACCCCATTCAGACGGCAGGTTTGCAAGGTCTCTGATGCAAAAAATAGCCCCTGACATTGCCCTGACATGAAACATCGCATGTCCGACCCGAGGATTCAGGAGGTGCGCATGTGAGTGAGGTGTGACGGAGAGTGACAACAGGGGGGGGTGATAGCAGGGGCGACAGCTGCTGTTCAGCAGTTGCTGATGACACGTAGTCCCCTGGATCATCCGGGATCGGTGGCATGTTCCATGTCGTCAGGTAAGGTGCATGGTAAGGTGGCACAGGCAAAATAAAGATGCGTAATCGGGCGCCACTATTCCGGTCCTGATTCCGGTCGTAAACGTGCGCACATTCGAAATTCAACATCCTGCAAGGTCAAAAAGAAGCCGTTTCGTGAGAGACGGGGAAGGTAGGAAGTTGCATATGCCGTACTTGTAACAGCAATGCTCTCAAACCGCATTCAATTCACGCGCCAAATTACTCCGCGCCCAAATAGCGAGCCCAATAATAGCGAGTTTCCCCTATAACTTACAATCCCCAACACATTGTTTACACAGCAGCCCCTTCGTCTGCCATCGTATTCAAATATCGACACTTCAACAGACATGTCTTGCAAGCGCGACATTACGGAATTGGAGGCGGATTGCTTCTTGCCAATGTCGTCATCCCCTTCACCAAAACGCTTAAACATCTCGCGCGATGACATGGCCCATCTCCCTCAAAGAGCATCGCCTGAGGAATGCAGTGGCAGCGGGCGAACTTTGGTTGCTTGCGACCTTGGTGACTACGAATGCCCCATCTGTTTGGCGCTGCTGGTTGATCCCGTTGTCGGTGAGCACCATGTGCCATTTGGCTCAAAATCGGTTTCCATGCTGTGCATGATGTCGCCACCCATGATTGCCCCCCCTCTGGTCACTTCTCAGCCACCATTTCACAATTGCCTCTGTCACTTGCATTACTTTGGCGCCTCTTTCTACTAACGCGCATGTAGCTCAGTCTGCTCCGGCGTGTAGGACAGCATCACCTCGTCTCCATCCACGTGTCCCAAAATACATGTTCTGACGCTCATGCCCACCCCTCATGTTTGCAGGTCTCTGCGGTCACGATTTCTGCAAGTCCTGTCTGGATGATTGGCGCGCGTCTAGCTCCAAAGGGCTTGGCGTGAGCTGCCCATCCTGCCGTCAGCTTGCGATGGCGCCCGGCGTGCAGTCCATAGGTGAGGAGGGTGGCCCGAGCGAGCGATTAACCCCAATGTACATGCGTCGACACTCCATGATTCCCGCCTGAAAATTGGAGACCCAATTCCCCCCATGTGTTATGAAGCGAGTTATCTATCTGGCTGAATGCTACCTAGCCCAATGTCACCACTGCCTGGTGACAGGCTTCCTCCGGGGGAGGGAGAGGTCTGTTAAGGGGAGGAAGCATGGCTAGCCAGTTACTCATGCAATGCAAACTTGTCCATCACTTCGAACCATCCACCTGCAAAGGACAAAAAGGCATGCAGCACTGTTGGGCCCTGCTCCACCGAGTGTAGCCTCTGTGTCCCTCCGGCAGAGGCTTGACCTTGCCTTCCACATTTCTCGCTCTCAACAGGTGTCTGTGTAAGACTCCAGAAGCTGATCGAGAAGGCTTACCCAGAGCGGGTGGCTGAGCGCAGAAAGGAGGTCAACGAGCGTGTGTCTGCCCGGGAGGCCGACCGTCAGCTTGCCATTGATGCCCAAATCACCACTGTGAGGGAGATGATGGGAGCGCGTTTCAGCCAAATGTCCAGCATGCTGCAGCCAAACATGCCACACCCAAGACTGCTGGCCACTGCCGCTGCATCAACATCGGCAGCAGGTCCCGAAACACCCTCAACATCCCCAGCTGCTGCCCCACTCCAGTGGTGGCAGCAGGCCACCCAAGTGCCTTCGCCTGCCATGCAAGCAGCTCGAACTGAGCAGGCCGCACCCGAGTGGCGCCATGCCGCGCGCGACGCCATCCACCGTCAGTCCATGGGGCAGAGTCTAGTGGAGCTATTCCACCTCCGACGACCGGCCATGGAAGACGCCTTCAAAGCGCGCCTCCCCCGCCTGGTGCGCAAGCTGGAGCTCGGCCTGTACAGCACCGCCACCTCGCTTGAGCAGTACGTCAACGTCGCGACGCTGGAGCTGCGCGTCCAGGGTCTGGTCAGGCTCCTGATGACTCAGCAGCAACATGTGGACAGCCGAGACCGGCAGAACGTGTCCCGCACGGCTGGTGCCATGGATGCAGCCAATGCACTCTACAGCCACGAGGTCCTCCCGCCCGCCATTGATGCAGAGCAGACTGGCATCACGCATGCTGCTGCTGCTGCTGCTTGGTAGTGAAATGCGCTTTGCCCCTGACGCTCAAGTATAATGACTCGCAATGAGGGCCAGCTGCCCAGACCCAGATCCATTTAATGAGGGCCACCTGCCCATAGCTAGCAATGTCTCGAACGTGTGATGAGTGTGACCTTGACCTTTGCCCCCTTTGGGGCCTTCCATGTTTTTTCTTCAATTTCGATTTACGGTTATAAGCCGTGGCCCATAACAAATTATATTTAGTAGAGCGATCTAGCAGCTAGCCTGAGACCGTACAGATTGCCATTATGCTGAAGTGCATGAAGAAATCAGATACCGTTTTTAGTGTATATCGTTATAGAAGTACTGTCTAGATCTCCTCCCTGCAAACAGGGGGGCCCAAGATGAAACATATAATCATCACCGGGATCATAAAGGTATCCATCTTCAATTACTTTTGGCGCTCTTGCGCAAACAATTGATGGCTATCTATTGTTTGATCCCGATTGGGAATGCAGGATGAACGAAAACCGGGTAACATCAGCAATGATGTTTGATTTGTAAAGAAGATGAAATCGAATCTCACTTCTACCGTATGCCTGGCAGCATCCCCAAACAACCCATTGCCGCAAATTTCAGACCCTGTCATGCGGCTTATGTTATATGTACTAAGGAAACAGTGAATGGACAGAAGAGAAGATTATCGGTACTGATGAAAGTACCACAAATGTCATCTAGACTCCTGTTCAAAAAGTCATAACTGGATGCAAAACGGTAACGGACTTCCTTGGTGTAACCCTTATTGAGGCCTGCACATGGGCTGTGAGGATCCTGATCCCATCATGATTAGGACCTGGCGGCATGAAAGTGATGCCACCATAAGCCATTTAGGTAATGTGCACAGGGGCTTACTGGAGTCACTCGGTACGCACAGTAACGTTGGTGCCTGGTGTGCATTCTCTGGCATTGTCATTGATAACCAGTACTGTACGATGTACTGTATTGAGACATTGCATACCCATTTCGTGGATCCATGACCCACTGATGCGCCATGCTGTGCTTAACAGGTTGGTGGCCACATGAACTCGCTCTAAACATTGTTGGAGAATACCCGCCATGGCAGAGGAAAACTTGTATGCTCCCAGCCCAGGCTGAGAAAAATTACACATTCCAGAGGCAGAAAATAGTGGCTCAGAGGAGAGAGATTGTCTGGTAAGAAGGGCGGTATGTGGCAAAACAGCAGGCAGGTGCATCGTTGACTTGAATTAACTTAGTCAATGACCTGACACCTCTGGGCCCTGCTCAAAAAGCTGACTTAATTCAAGTCAAAGATGCACCTGCCTGCTGATTTGCCACATACCGCCTATCCAGTGATCGCCTGATTGAGGAAGGTCGTGGCATATCAGCGTATAGGGGTGTGCCATTGCTGCCCAACAACTGGAAGGGTCCCATGTGACGGGTTGGCGCTTGCAGTCAACGTGACTCCTAGGTGGCAGTTGGCAAAGGATGAATGGAAACTGCTGCTACAAGCAGTGTGTAGCCCATGATCGGAAAATGGAAATTTCTGGATATCACTGACAAGAAATATCGGTAATGGCATTTCCCTCGCCCGACATCCCACCCCCCCGAACCAAACCTGAACCCTCGTTGTGTGCAGCCCCTGTACCCTGCCTCTGAATTGGCTCTCCTAGTCACCCGCATTTCCCACGTCTAATCCTCACTGCCTCTCTCTATTTAGCCCCGCGCTTGAACAGGGCCAAGAAATATATTTGAAAAGGCCGACATGACCATCCAAATCGTAGAGACGAGTGAGGAGAGCTCGTACGTGCTCGTGGTAGATCACATCGCGACGCTTCTGAATGAGGGGGATGTGAGTCAAGAGATATCAAACAGCCGCCAGTTTTGTTTGTCGCAGGCTCTCGCAGGCCTCCTCCGAAGACGAACAACTCCTGGACACCTTGTTCAGTTTTGCCCCCACCTTTGGCCAACGCGGCGCATTATCATGCAACACGAGTAATGCCAGCGCAATCCGGCCTGATAACCATCCTTGCCCAAAACAGGTTAAGACGGCTCTGGCTGAGACTCTAGGATCCAAGTTCCTAGAAGAGTGCACTGCTCTGATCACAGCGGAGAGGTTCGACTCGTTCCTCACCATGACACTGCCGCACCTGGATCTGGTGTTTGCCAAGTCCACTGACAAGGGTGAGCAAAAAAGGACGGCGCGTGGGCAGGGCAGGCGCTGACTCCGACGCCGCCCTACAGCAGTGCGTTAGCCGAAGTCTAGCAAATCGTGGCCTTTTGACAACTGCTAAATTTGTCAGATTGCGTTGAGCGTAGCCCTGTATTATGTACCGGCTGACCAGTGGATGGGCCCCAGCAAGTGGGCCACAGACGTGTTGCTCCCTGGCCCCACCTCACGAGCTTGCATTGAATGCCTGTGCAAGGTCACTTCCTTTATATCTCATACCTGCATGATCTACTGGCGACACTCGTTTTCAACTATGGCCAGCCATGCAGACGCATGCGTCTTACACGTGTCATTACAAATACTGCCTCTGCACCATGCGCATGCTGTCAGGCGACCGCATCTCAGGCGGCCTCATTTATACTAAATTGGTAGTTGAACCAACATAACCGAGTGTCTGAGTTTATTCTTACGCAACGGCAAAGGCACCATTCATGCCCCTGCCCCATTCAAGTTGCCTTGTAGAAGCCTCCACCTGGAACGCAGTTCTTTGTTTTAGCGAGCACCAGACTATCTTCAACGGGCAGCCTGGGACCATGGGGATCAAGCCATGACTGGCCCATGGCCGGATGCCTAGGCATTAGGGCTTGCTGTATGAGGCCACCCCGGCCTGTGGCCGGGTGATGTCTGAAACAAGCACATATAATAAACTTGATGGCTGCACCACCACCAGCATATATAGCACGTCAATGATACCTGTAGACCTATTCATGCACGCACCAACAGGTGTCCTACTCTTGCCCCTCCCGAACATGTAGAGTGCGAGTGCATCGCAAACGTCCTGGTGCACGCCATCGCGAAGGTGCCTGAGGCTGGAGCACCCGCTGCCGCTCGGTCCCTGGCTGCGGCCCTGTCATCCAAGGTCGATGACCGATCAGAGGAGCGTCTCTCAGCGCTGCTCAACCTGTATGGTGTGACGGCGGTCAAGGAGGTGCAGCTGTTAGTGCTTCTGGCAACGGCAGAGTACGCGAGCAAGCAGCCTCGCATGGCTAGCATGCTCACTGCAGTGGTCAAGGGGCGGGCGGAGACTTGGGTGACGCAGTGGGCACTGCCCGAGGCACAGGCGATAGAGCTGTACCTCTCGCTGGCATCACTAGTCAAGGTGTGGATATGTCCAGGATAAATGCCGCAGCTGATTACGATTGCATTTTCACTCCTGTAGCACGTAACGGTGCCGAGTCTTTTCACTCGCTGTAGAAGGCTGTGTGTGTCTTTGTGTGTGTGTGTGAGCACCCCTTCTGCGGTGCCCTTCTTATGGGGACCCAGAGAGCTGCTTAGAAGCTTCAAATGTTGCGCTCCATTTTACCAACTTGAAAGTAACAAGAATATTTATGCGAGGCGTTGCTTGCATGCATGTGTCATCCCTTGGGCAATGGGCGGCCTTCCTGGCAAAGCGTTTTGTGTGCATGCTGCGCATGCAGCATGTGCAGGATTTCAAGAAGTGATGTATATAGTGTGGACCCGCAGAGTGAACCTGATTTCATGTACGAGCCATGAGCTGATGAGGGCATACCAAGCACACCTTATCTACCTTGCATGGCCCATCGTGGGCCTGATTTCAAACTTTGATCCAAGGTTTCTCGATTCTGCACAACCTCCTATCTCTCTTCTCCATGTACCCCTGAGCAGTGAACGTCACTGTATGCCGACGTGTATGCGTGAGTGTTGTCCGAACCGATGATGAGATACCAAACAAACTTATCTACATTGCATGACCCCTTGTGGGCCTGATTTTAACACATATGATCTGAGGCCCGGCTATTAAACACTTGCGCATGTACAATCCTATGTTGTTTCCCTTGTACTCCTGTATGCATGGCAGCCACTGCCTACGCATGTCTGCTCTGAACCGATGATGAGATACCAATCAAACCTTATCTACATTGCATGACCCCTCGTGGGCCTGATTTCAAATTTGAATCCGAGGTTTTATGAGACCCCTTTTGCACAAATATCCATCTGCACTACTCTATTTACCTCGAGGCAGTGGATGCCACTGTGTGTCGATATATTAGCATGCCTGGACAAAGCCGAACCGATGATGAGATACCAATCAAACCTTATTTACATTGCATGACCCCTTGTGGGCCTGATTTCAACTTGTAATCCGAGGTTTTGTGAAACCATTCCTACTAAAGCACTCCTCTGCTTTCCCATGTATGACCATCATGTAATCACCGATTGTTTTGGCTGGCATGCAAGCATATTTTTGTCCAAACCAATGATGAGATATCAAACACACCTTATCTACATTGCATGACCCCTCGTGGGCCTGATTTCAACTTGTAATCCGAGGTTTTGTGTCACTTTTTTGCAACTGCACCCATCTGCTTCTGCCATCGGTACTGCTATGACGCTGTGCATGCTCGCAGTCGAAACCAATGATGAGATACCA
Source organism: Limnomonas spitsbergensis (assembly GCA_037349105.1). Taxonomy (NCBI): domain Eukaryota; kingdom Viridiplantae; phylum Chlorophyta; class Chlorophyceae; order Chlamydomonadales; genus Limnomonas; species Limnomonas spitsbergensis. The sequence continues at coordinate 1,535,435 of JAYJMM010000042.1, forward strand.
ATCAAACCTTATCTACATTGCATGACCCCTCGTGGGCCTGATTTCAACTTCCAATCCGAGGTTTTGTGGTAGCCTATTTGCAAGTGCACCCATCTGCTTCTGCCATCAGTACTGCTACGACGCTGTGCATGCTCACAGTCGAAACCAATGATGAGATACCAATCAAACCTTATCTACATTGCATGACCCCTCGTGGGCCTGATTTCAGCTTATAATCCGAGGTTTTGTGATAGCCCTCTGCAACGCTTGCACTATACATCCCCATTTGCTAGATTGCATGCAATGCTCACACTTGCACGCTTGAGTTTTGAAACCACACTGGCTGGCTTGCGTTCAAAGTGGCTGTGTGCTGCCCCTGCTAAACCCCTCATGGTGGGAAAATCGCCACCCCTAAGTACCAGCGTCTGGTGGTTTTAACCCTTCTCTGTGATGACACCCGCTCCCCCCTCCTCCTGTACTCTCATGCCTGCAGGCGTCTCAGGACCGGCCTGGTCCCGCCCCTATCGAGTACCTACGCCTGGTCATTGCTGCCTTGAAGCTGGCAGTGGACGGCGACGTCAAAACATTGACGATGCTTAAGCCTCACGCCGCGGCCGCAGTGGCAGAGTACACCAGGTGAGAAAGAGGGCGACACTCGGACATGCTTTGAGATCCTTGGTCATCAAAAAAACAAATGAACAAAACTCCCCTGGGGTTTGGATGTAGGAATAAACCCTACCCGCTGGTGCTACGACCCAACTAGTAGTCCTGGGTAGGATGCAAAGCATTACTGAAGATCTGATTGGCCTTCCCTCAGACATACAAAATGACTTCTTATCATGCTGCCCTCAGGGCAACCAGTCGACAAAAACTCATGATTTCAGACTAAAAACCGGCGACCACGATCGATTAATTAGTAATATCATGGATCCCTCGACCCCAAACAACGTCAATTATGAAGGAAGGCAAAGCAAAGCTACAGTAGGCGTGCTTGTCCCCAGGGTGCTCTGGCACCCGCTTGGTTTTACGGGGCCATTCTTGCGTTGAGGGGGGGCTTCCTTGGGGAGGGGGAGGTCTGACCCAAAGTGTGGCTGGGGCATCCTTGCGGACATCAAATGTGTCCCAGGGAGTGGCTGGCTGGCTGGGGTATCCTCAGGCCTGGAGCTGGAGGGAGATATATGGGGTTGGCTGATGCATGGGGTGTTCAGGCCGGACTGGGAGGTACACCAAGGTGCCATGATGCGCATGAAGGACCATGCGCATCAAAGGAGGGCTGGCTGGCTGATATATTCGCAGCCCTTTTTAACTAGAAACATTTGGGGAACGAGTGCATGGGGTGTTCAGGCCGGACAGAGACGTTGACCAAGGCTCCAGGAGCAGCATGTTTGACCATGTGTCCTGAGCAGCGTAGGTTGGTCCAGGGCTACAGAGCCAAGAAGGCTGAGGGGTGCAGGTCTGAGGAAACTGAGGTGGTGGCTGACTGCGCCTGTGGTAGGGAAGTGCCAGCTAGGCTGGCTACGCGTCTTGCAACAAAAATAGTCGACCCCATCATCTCCCCTGGCACTGGGGAGAGGCTGAGGTAGAAAAGTGTGGAAAGGGACACCCCCTGATGAGTCAACCCCAGTGGTTGTGAAGCCTATGAGGCATGTCCGCCCCTGTTGTCCCTGTATTGTGGCAGAGGCGCTGCTATTAACTCAACCACTCCACTTCAGAAAGCTTGTCTCCCCTGGCTGGAAAGGCATGGCCTATCTGGTCTGAATGCCTCCCTGGATTCCTATTATATCTCCCTGGATTCCCATTTAGTATCTTTTGAGTACCCTCCCTCTCCCTATGACAAGTGCTCTTCCTATTCATGTGAAGGAAGTCCTGTTTCTGCCTGATTTGGACTGAAAGCCTCCCCGGAGTCTATTCTGTTAAGTATTCATTTTCTTTAAATGTTATATAAGTTGTAATCCGCCGTACCTGTTTGTAGGAACCCAGCCTTCTACCAGTCCGATTTGGGGGAGCTGCCTGCGGTACGGAATCTTGCGTCTGACCCGCAGTACGCACCGCTGTACAAGCTCATGACGAGTATGCTTTCTGGTGACATTGCGGGTGAGTTGAGCACCGCATGGGTGAAGACCAGGGGGAGGGAGGCCACCAGCGTTTCAAGGGCGGGAAATTTTGTCCCTGGTGTTGACCTTGAAGAAAAGATAAAGCATAGTGCAGCTACACGCTTATGACCGTATGCTTTCGGGTGACGTTTGCGCGGTTAAATGGGGGGTGGAAGAGGTGTGAACTCTGTGGTTTTTGTTTTACTAGGTTATGTAAATGGTGTTATCTTGCTGCTTGTGCAGCTTATCGGACCGCTGCGTTTGAGCAGGCGCTAACATGCTTTTGTACTGGGTTGTATGAATTGTGCTGTATGTGTGCTGCTTGTGTAGCTTACCGGACAGCAGCCACGCCCGCTGCGTTGGAGCTCGCCGGCGTCTCTGCGGAGGCGGGTCTGTCCAAGGCGCGAATGAGCGCACTGCTGTCCCTGGGGACACAAGCAGGACAGGATGAGGTGGGTGGAGAGCATGTGTGGACCTGGGGGGAGGAGGGCATCAGGGGTGGGGAGGAGGGGGGACAGGATGAGGTGGGTGGAGAGCAACTGGGCCAGTAAGGAGGACGTGTGTGGATTGGGGGGAGGGGGACATGAGCGGGACAGGACGAGGTAGTTGTACGGCATGTGAGGAATGGGGATGGGGGGAGGAGGGGGGATACGATGAGTTTGGTGGAGGGCGTGTGTGAAGCTGGGGGGAGGGACAGGCCCAGACATCCTCCATACACGCCCAGAAGCTTGTAGGGGCAACCTGCCAGGCTATCTGGCTGGATTTCGCTTGTATGCTGACATGACATCTGACCCATACCCATGGACCATGGGTCATATACTCGTAAGACATGTAGTCAAATTTGAAACCGGTTTGTGTGTGTTTGCCCTAATCCTCGCGCATCAGGTGACATTCACGGCCATCCAGACAGCTCTGGACATTCCCGAGGAGCAGGTCGAGCTGTACGTGGTTCGTGCCATTGGTGCCAAGCTGCTGGAGGGGAAGATCGACCAGGTCCGAGGCGCAGTGTCGGTGACGCGCTGCACGATGCGCGCGTTCGGCCCAACGGAGTGGCGGGCGGTGCGCACACGCCTGGCCACGTGGCGGGAGTCGCTGGTCGCGGTGCAGGCGAACTTGGTGTCGAATAAGGCGGGGGCGGCCAGCGCCGGCGTGCCAGCCAGGGGCCAGCAAGCCATCCGAGTTTAAGAGCTGTGGCGAGGGGCGGAGGCGGCGGGCTGGCCATCCATGTGGCAGGAAAAGCTGCGGCAGGAGCTGGATGGGGGATCTATGGAGAACCTGGCAAGCTTCAGACCAGCACTGCCTTGCGCTGCTTCTATGGCTGCCTTTCTTAGCAGCACCTTCAGCTTACTGACCGCCTTCGATGTTGTGGCTTCTTGTGAAGGTTGTGCATGTCTTCTCCAGCATGTGCCTACTGTACCGAATGGGCGAGAAAGCAAGGAAAAAACGACGTCGTTTTTCTGCCTCTTGTCTGTTGATGGGGACGTGGCGAAAAACAGCAGCTGGCCTGTGCTCCGCCTGACTGGCCCCTCCTCTGTAGGCCTTGACCATTGACCACGGGAACACGATTCGACTAGACTAACATGATTTGAGATTTTTTTTGCTGCAATGCAGTATGCTGCTTGTTGTAAATTACGACCCACCTTCTGTTGTGGCCTGCAGGCTGCACCCGATTGTTATGCATGTTAGGGCAGCTGCAGGGCTGCAACCTCCTCTGAGGTCTGTTTGAATAGTTCCTCCAACCTCTTTTCTTCCCCTGGGATGTGCATGGCTGCATCTTTTAGGGCCCATGAATCCACCTCCTGGACGGGTGGAGTGCCTAAATTGAAGGAAAGAGCTTCGAGGATACCAAGGTTTCCACCTCGCATCAATTGTATCGTACTAGCTTGCTGTATATTGTTGTCCCTATCCAAGTGCATGGCTGCCATCGTTCCTCGCTTCGCAAGCGTGTAGCTCCCGAAATACGGTAGACTGATGGGGCTGGACTTCGACGCAGACCAGTCACCATGTAGTCAGCAAAGGGTGGTGCAAGGACGGACAGCACCAGCTTCATAGCAGCGGGCAGTTACAGTAAAGCAACCTGTTGCTTCTTGGGGCAGGTAGGAAAAGGTTGGGAGAGCTGAAGTACCCTAAGGGCGGATCAGATGAGCCTCTCGTCACTGCAACGTTTTGTGCGGGTCTCGACCTTGGAGCCAAAGGTGGCACTCACACCACGATGGTGGATGCTCCGATCAGTTCATTTTGCCCCGTCATATGTTGTCCGTACAGGATGTGAAGACATCAACGAGGTGGCGAAGCAGCTACTGCTTGCACCGAAACACAGATTCAGTAGGGCCAGGGGGTAGACTTTGTTGCGGCCAGTAACATCTTGCCACTCCGTAGCCTCCACAACACCATACACAACGTCACCTCCAGTCCTCCAGAAAACTAGCCTGGCTTAAGTGCAACGAATAACTTTTCGGCAGCTCCAGGCCAATTTCCCTGGCCTGTGTATCCCTGCCCACGGCAGGGCAGAACCAGGATGCTGGACAGTATAACCAGGATGCTGGACAATATGACCAGCACCTGGAGGAATCGTAGCAAGAGACGATGCTGTTCAACTAGGTCAAAGACAACGAGCAATGCGCGGCGGATGTTGCAAAACAGGCAGAAATGCAGCAAGCAGGGCACTGCGGATGCTGTGACACAAGCAGTAAAACAGCCAGATATGCACAGCAGACGCTGCAAAAGAAAGAGCCTGCATGGTGTACCATATGCAGCGTAACAAACAGAACTTTAACCACATTACGCATACCGGCATCCCCAGATGTGCGATTGCACACACATGTGAATAGGATGTCAACACTTATCAGCCCTCCCTCCCTCCCGCATGTGATGTAAGGGATGAAGTTCTGTCCCTATTGGGGTGTCATTGTTCCTGCTTGTGGTTCCTCGTTTGTTGGTTTGGAACGTGATTTTCCGTGATTTTTCTGCAGAACAGTGTAGGGTTTATCAAGATACAGAGGGCCGCGCAGGCATCTGGCATAGCACCGAACAGGCGGTCCTTACAAAAGAGAAGCCGTCTCCTTTTGGGACGAGCCAACTTGCACGGCTGGCCATCAGTTAGGGGAGAGCAGAATAAACCGGGCAAGAAAGTCCCTTGGTCTTGCATACGTCAATTTCAGCGTTCTAGCTCCAGGGGCGCGCTCTAGAGCGTTTCAGCATTTCAAAAAAAACGTGTGAATGATTGTGTAGGTCTGTCCGAGGAGCTGGGTTTGGAGCGCTGCATTGGCACTCTTTATGTGATCCCTCCACCGGTGTACTGCATTTAAAATCCCGTATTCCTCAAGCCACTTTTCTTTCTTTCCTTCATCACGACTTTTACATTTCTTACCCTTGTCCGCATCGCATTCAGCTGCTCGTTTTCGAAATGCCTGCTTTGCAAGCTGACCCCGAAGCGCAGCGACAACAGGATGCCTCTCAACCCCTGCTACGCACCTCTGGGTCCGAGCGGGTGGACTCGGGCAAGTACTGCCCTTTAGGCGACGTGATAACTCATCATTTCTTCTCTACCCCTTTCAACTATGGCATGTCCAAGGCACGAGCTGACATAAACAGCTGCACTCCATGCTTGACACATACACTGCTACTGTCGCTGCTTGCATCATGTGCATCTTTACTTATAATCATTTCAGGGCCTCACTCTCCACCTCCTGCATGAACCACAACAGCTCGACCGCATGCACCCTTCATTCCTCCATGCACCAATCTTTGGTGCCATGCACCAGCCTGTGGCGCCTTATAGCAACATCGAGTGCCATGCAACTGCGCTCGTCAGAGTTTGCTCTTACACGCACCAGGTCGAATCTGGGGGGCTGCTGTGCGTCCACCACTAGGCCGACCCGACCAAACCTGGCCCTGGCCATAGGCCGGCGGCCAGCGCAGCAGGCAGCATGCCGCACCATATTCCCAGCTGCATGCACCATACTGCACCATACCCCCCAGCTGCACCATACCCCCTAGCTGCATGTAGCTGACGCCATGTAGCTGAATTGTAGCTTGAGCGCTAAAAATGGCGGCGGTACTTGCGTGACTGACTTCATTCGCCCGTGCAGAATTTGAAGCGGACCACTGGTCGCGCCGGGCATCCAGGGTTCTGTATACCTCTGTGTGCCACTTGGGCGCCTCCCTGCTGTTTGGCCTGGTGACGGCTATGTGTCTCAAGGTGGGACATGCAGCACTCTGCACAGCCTTAGGCTCATTAGTCTCCTGGGAAACCCCAGACCGGTTTCTAGCAGTGTTTATCTTTTTGTGGCTCCGCTATATATCAGCTGCAAACCAGCTCCCGCCTGAGGCCCCAGGTTTGGTGAGCCATGCTGCTGGGGCCGCTGGCCGCAAGCCGGTCCAAGTTTGGTCCCAGTGGGGCCTTCTGACGGCCGTGGGGTGGTCTGCTGATGGTATCGTCACTGCCGGAAAAATAAACACTGGCCTTTCTTGGGAGGGAGACCGTGAGCACAGCGCCGTGCTGCTGCAGTCGCTGCTATTAAGTTTGAGCTCATTCTCCCGGACCTATGTGTGTCACCTAGGGCTGATAACAGCCCAGGTGCATCAAGGTCCGTGCCGATATTCAATAAACATTATCACCAGTAATGTGCAGTAGGCTCTGTCTTTGGCCGACCACCGCCCGGGTGAGATGGGGTCCACACTCCACAGTTCCACACCTTGATCGTCCAGTGGCCATAGCCAGCATGCACCTCAACGTCTGAGTAATTTGCCCCGCCAATAGTTTGTCCGAAAAGCAAACACTGCTGCCAATGCCTGCGGGCAGCCCGGTATGCGGGAAGAGCAATATGCCTGTAGGAAGACCAATGCAGCTCAATTTGGGTCACAGACGGTTTAGGCGCAAATCGCCCTTACTATCTGGGACACAAATGGAGCTGTAAGGGCAATATTCATTGCGAAGTAGAATTGGGATGACAGCGCTGTTCTGCTGCTGCCGCTGTTCAGGGTTGGTTTGCATTAATATTGACAAGCCTTTTGGGGAGGGTTCCTATCTGGCTGAAAGGGGATCTGCAGAACAGGATCCTAATGCAATGGGTGCTGTGTTGGATGTAGGGTTCAGATGGGGCTGCAGAACAGGATCCTAATACAACGGGTGCTGTGTTGGATGTAGGGTTCAGATGGGGCTGCAGAACAGGATCCTAATACAACGGGTGCTGTGTTGGATGTAGGGTTCAGATGGGGCTGCAGAACAGGATCCTAATACAACGGGTGCTGTGTTGGATGTAGGGTTCAGATGGGGCTGCAGAATAGGATCCTAATACAACGGGTGCTGTGTTGGATGTAGGGTTCAGATGGGGCTGCAAAACAGGATCCTAATACAACGGGTGCTGTGTTGGATGTAGGGTTCAGATGGGGCTGCAGAACAGGATCCTAATACAACGGGTGCTGTGTTGGATGTAGGGTTCAGATGGGGCTGCAGAACAGGATCCTAATACAACGGGTGCTGTGGATTTTCCTGGCATTCAGAAGCATGTGTTACAAGAATGCAGCACAAGCCTGACAGCATGTGTTATGAGCTTGTCTTATTTTTTGATGTTCAGAGGCATATGTTACAGCTTACAAGCATGTGATCCAAGCCTGACAGCACATGCCCATGCTACTTCCGCTGCTGTCCATGCTGCCACTGCTACGGCCATGCAGACATTCGGCCATGCCATCGCCCTGGCCCTGATCATCCTCTTCATCGCGTTCCTGGTGAGTGTGTCCGGGGGACTGGAGTAGGCTTCCTAATAACTATGACTGTTTGGATGGGTGACGTACCCTCGTTGCAAGAACATACAGGTAGGAGGCTGCCAGCATCTAGACGGAGGTTGCTGGTAAACCCCTCAGCAGTCAACCCTCAGTATCCTCTTCATCGCCTTCCTAGTGAGTGTACCCGGGGGAATGGGGCAGGCTTCCTAATGATTATGACTGCTTGGATGGGGAGGCTGCCAGCATCTAGACGGAGGTTGTCGGTAAAACCCTCAGCAGTCAATCCTCATCAGTACCTTCATCGCGTTCAGAGTGAGTGTGTCTGAGGGAATGGGGAGTCTTCCTAGGAATGATGGCTGAATAGATTAAGACTGAGGAGTCTGCCAGTATCTGGGCGAAGTATGTCGGTTAAACCTGTGACCCTCATCAGTGCGTCCCATGCATTCAGAGTGTGTGTGTCTAAGGGATGGGGAGGTTTCATAGGGATGATGGCTGAATGGGGAGACTGCCAGTAATTGTAGGCGTAACCCCAAACCCTCATCAGTGCGTCCCATGCATTCAGATTGTGTGTGTCTAAGGGAATGGGGAGGCTTCATAGGGATGATGGCTGAATGGGGAGACTGCCAGTAATTGTAGGCGTAACCCCAAACCCTCATCAGTACGTCCCTTGCATTCAGAGTGTGTGTCTAAGGGATGGGGAGGCTTCATAGGGATGATGGCTGAATGGGGAGACTGCCAGTAATTGTAGGCGTAACCCCAAACCCTCATCAGTGCGTCCCATGCATTCAGATTGTGTGTGTCTAAGGGAATGGGGAGGCTTCATAGGGATGATGGCTGAATGGGGAGACTGCCAGTAATTGTAGGCGTAACCCCAAACCCTCATCAGTGCGTCCCATGCATTCAGAGTGTGTGTGTCTAAGGGATGGGGAGGCTTCATAGGGATGATGGCTGAATGGATGGGGAGACTGCCAGTATCTTGTAGGCATAACCCCAAACCCTCATCAGTACGTTCATCGCATTCAGAGTGTGTGCGCTTGGTGAAAATGGAAAGCTGCCACCCCCCCTGCAGTCATCCGGGTGTGGGGCATACTAATAGGGTTGAACCTTTTATGCCCTTCCCCTCATCACTGCTTTCTTCATCTTCCAACAGACTGTATGTGCCTGCTTCATGTAAACTCCAACCCTTCCTAGTGAGTGTGCTTCACAGAAAAGGGAGGCGGTGCTTAAGCATCTTGTTTTAGGTAAAGCCCTACCTTTCACCGCCTTCTGCGAACGACCAATGGGCCTCCCCCCCTCTTCCTGCTCCCCCCAATCTAGTCCCGGCCTACTACCGATGGACCCTCCCCTAGGCCCCTCAGGTCCTGGCAAACGACCAATGCACCTCCCCCCCTCTTCCTGCCCCTCCCCTCCTGATCCAATTTCGAAAAAATCCTTAACCCTGGACCCTTGATCCAGGTCCTAGCCTACTACGGCTATGTGAATATGAACTGGGCCAGCTTGGGCACCTCCACACCTAGCACGATCCACGTACGGCCTGGCGGGACCATTAACATTCAGGTCACAGATGGGTGAGGACATGCCACTGATTGTGTTTTTGTGATTCAGCTACTATTAAGCTACATCAGCACCTGTGGCTGTGAGGACCTGCCACTGTTTATTTTTTTATTCCCGTGCCATTCAGCTACGTTACAACCTGTGGCTATGGGGACCTGGTGCAGCATGCCCTGTTGCTTAGATCAGCGGCGGACAAGGGGAGATTTAATCCCTATCGGCCCAGTGCTGGCCGCGCAGCAGCCTGCCAATAGGGGTTGTTGTGCACTTCAGTGACAAAGCATTACAGTATGTGAGTGGGGGGAAGTGAAGTAGGACTCTGGCAAGCTGACCAGCCATATGTGGCAAGCCCTCTGGCAAGCCCTCTGGCAAGCCCTCTGGCAAGCCCTCTGGCAAGCCCATGGGCATGATCTATGGAAAGCAAGCAAATGATGGTCATGAGTTATACCCAGTCATTCCCAGTGTTTCTTTATTCGTGAATCAGCTAAATTTCAGCTACATTCAGGCCTCTGGTCACTGGCCCCAGTTGTGGCCAGCCACGCTGCCGTGTGCATCAGTCGTAGGCCGGTCCTGGTTTGGTCCCAATCGGGCCCTTTGGCAACCGCAGGGCGGCCTTAATTTGGGGTAATGCGCGTGACACGTCTTAAGAGAAACAGCGGGATAGCCCAGGGGCTCTCTGGGCTCTCTGGGCTCTCTGGGCTCCCCTCTATGCCCTCTGGTCGCCCGTGCTATCCCGCTGTTTCTCTAAAGCGTGGATGCGCCTTCGCGTCTTTAGAGAATTGGAGAGGCAAAGGGTCCCAAGAACACTTTGCCTATCCAATTCTCTAAAGACGCATACCTTCAGGGACCCCAATTTTATTCTAGGTGCATAGCGCACTTACCGTCTGGGACCCTGATTGAGCTCGAGGAGGTTACGCCGAAGGTGGACCCGTAGCCGGAAAAAGAAACAGTGGACTCATTCCTTGATTCAGTCACGGCAAGCTCCTTGTCCATCCATCCGTCCCGTGGGGCCCATGATTAAAAGATGACTTGGCCTGCATGTCTGCCATGTCCGCATCTAGCCTGCCATCAATGGTCGCTGCAGCTGCCCCTAGCATTGCCGCTGGTGGGTGGAGTTCGACTGGTCGCACATATTATTTGGACCTAGGGGAATGGAATTAGTAGGGGTGCCAGGTACTGGTATTATGTATTTACCGCGCAGGGTATCTTATCTCCGACTGGGGTTCCAAGCTTGTTTGATTCACTGGCCCCTTTGCCCTCCTGCCCTCATTGTATCCCTTGTAGGAGTGTGGGCCTCAAAGAAGTGAGCAAGGCATTCACGGACATTTTCACCTGGACAATATCGTGGGTGAGTGGCTCTATGTATTGTATGGACATTTCAATGTGCTTCATCTTAATTTCAAACACATCGTGGCCATTGGCAGGGGGGGGGGCTGGTGCAGCAAAATGCTTGCTGCTTGGATCACCGGGCATGGGCCAAATGGCCAATCCAGGTTTGGTCCCCATCAGCCCAGTGGTAGCCGCCCAGTGGCCTGTTATAAGGGGGTATCAGTGTTTACCCCCCTCATGAATCAGCTACACGTCAGCTACACTCCGGCCTCTGGCCGGCGACCCCATATTCGACTAACCATGCCGCTTTAGCCACCAGTCGCAAGCTGGTCAAGATTTGGACCCAATTGGACCCACGGCAGAGGTAAACTGGTAGCAGAAAAAGGAAACAATTAGTGTTGTCGTGCGCGCAAGGCTAGACACTGATGTGCGCCTACTCCATAAAAGGCGCGTTGGAGCATGCGTAGCAGTCTTAACCATGGGCTGGGCGTGAACCCTGAACCCTCGGCCCATGCTGCACTGTTGCCTTGGCCCTCACACCCCGGTGGGGTAAAGCTTCCTTCCTCTCCTCAACTGCCACGCCCCTGCGGTGTAGGTTTTGTTTTTCTCTGACTGGGTGTTGCGATTGCGCAGGGGCTCATGTCTGTCCTAGGCTTTGGACTTGGATTCTACTTCGGCTGGGAAATGTGATGATGTCCACACCAGGTCCACGTCAGATCCACACCAGATCCTTGTCAGATGCACGCCATTTCCATGTCAGAGCCACGCCAGGTCCACACAGGGTCCACATGATGGCACTGGAAAAACATAGGTGGCTGGTGGTGGGGGCTATGTACCCCATGCAGTGTATGGCACGAATAAGGGAATGCCACGCCATGCTTTAGATTTTGGTGGGTACCTTTATGTTGTAGCAAGGGCGTGATGCAACGCCTTAGCTTATGAGAGGGATGCTTAGGTGTGTGATGGAACATGGTGATACTTGGGCCTGGCTGTTGCCTGGCTGTTTTTAAATGATGCAGGGTGAAATTGATGGGAGCGCAATCTCGTTGCACTTGGGTGGGCACGCACATAGGAGTAACCCATGGCTGCACCATGGCCTAGGCTGTGCATTGTAGCTGGAATTGAACTTAGTCATTTATAAGCCCCACGCTGCCGAGCGTTCAGCAGGGCACAGCGGGTATGCACCGTTCTAAACTTAGGTGGGCAATCTCGTCACCTGGTAGATTCAAAAGTGATTGGCAGTTATAACTTACGTGCTTTGTTTTTCTTCTTGGTACTTTGGGCTGTTCTGAACGATCGTAAATGGCAGTTGTTTGCTTTAATTCCATGCATGGCATGCTTGAGCTGGCATTTTTTTCATTGCCATTCGATTGAAGTCCTGAAGCATGCAGGGACGCGTATCTTTGAGTCAAAGTCCAGCAGGGCCCAGCAGGTACGTGAAGTTTTTACAGTCCAGCAGGGCTTCACATTTGATGCATGGGACGTGTGCCCGTAAACCGGTACAGGCACTTGATACACTAGGACAGTAAGCGAAAACCAGCACCCCCCTGGGCAAGCGACTAACACGCAACTACAGCAGTGGCGTGGGAATGAATACCATAGTGCAGAAAATAATCCTCAGCCATAAAACATGACGTGGGTGCAAAAGAGTGCAGTTGAGCACCGCCCGGAAAACTAGGGGGGGGGGCGGACTTTTTAACATTTTTTTTATTTTGCCTCCAAGAGGCCAATTTGGGTACCAGACGGTAAAGTGGATAGTTCTCCTCTCCTCAACTGCCATAAGGTGCCTTGGGCTGACAACAACACCCTGCTCTGCTTCTGCCTGCCAGCAAGCTCATTGCAATAATAATGCTGGAAGTTGGAGGTCCCGACCTGTCAACTAGGCAATAGCTGAGATTCGGGTTCAGAGAATGTGCGGGCTGCTTCGAAGGCGCGGGTAAAGGGCGCAAAAGGCAGCACGGGGGGGCGCATGGCGATGTGCAGCTTGAGGACTTCATCAGGGGCATGGGCAAACCAGCCAAAGCCTCTGCACTTTTGTGGGGAGGCTTCACCCTTCTATGGAGGAGGGAACACCGGCGGGCTGCAACTTCTGCTGCATGTGGGAAGGGGGCACACGAAGGGAGCATGGTCACATTTCTGGAGCTGAGGAGGAGGGAGCTTAATCGGTGTCTTATTTGCGAAGCCTGTCGGAGAGAAGTCACGGGGGGGTCATCATCCCATGGCCTACCGGTATGTGCTGATAGTAAAATTTTCAGGATTATGTCACTTATGGCACCTTCCTGATGTGGCATCTATCTGCGCTCCGTATACATATATATAAATAGGTGCAGCCTTCGTCCTCACACCTGCATGTGCTCTGACTGCATCCTCAAGCATGGCTTTTGCCTCAGGCTTCCCTGAGACCTGGGCTGTGTGTCAAACATGATATTAATCCGGCGTGTGTACGGTGGTGCGAATCTATCATTTGGCACAGATAGAGTGTCTGGGTTATTTGCGCCTTGGGGATACTTGAAAGCACAAGGCACCGCCTTAAGTCAACGAATAGGCGCTCTCGGGCTCTCAGGTGCGCACTCTTCGCTGCACAAGCAGTCGAGCATTGATCCATGAATTTGAGCAGATTGATGCTGCTTACCTCCTGACCTCCCTCAGGTTGATGCTGCTTACCTCCTGACCTCCCTCGACCGAGCCTCGACCCACAGCCCATCCGTGATGGCTACTGATAATCTCGGACCGCGCTTTTACTGCTAGCAAAACCTGTTGCCTCTAGGTGCCTCTAGAGCGATCTATCACATTTCACGTTGGCATATTCAAATCCTGTTGTCAAAACAGCATTTTCCCGATTTCTTCCGAACATGGCACAACGGCTCATGTTTGCTGTCTCATCACTGCCCTGTCGGTAGACGCCTTCCCACAACCACTTGTGTTTGCCCACTCAACAGGTTTTGGAGGGTGATGTGTCGCTGGGGTGCAGCCGGAGGCTGATGAGTTGGGGGAAGGCATATGTTGTGACGCGCATAACCTTGGAGCACGCTCAAGCCCGTACCTCAAATCTTAGCGCGCGCCGCATGGTGGCGGTCACTTGCTCGTGATGCGCGCATGCATACGCGCTATGGCATACCCTCGACATGCCCCTTTACAAGTGGGGCCCAGCCTCCCTCGGAGATGTCGGATAGACTGGGCTGGCAGAGTTTCTTTTTGCAGCCTCACCATGCTCGAGGGGGGGGTGCCTTTGGGCTGCTTGTGGCCCTTGCCAAGTCTGTGCTGGAGAAAGAAAGAAAGCTACGTCCTGTGGGGGGCGTGAGAGTTAAGGAAACAGCGCAGCCTGGGCCGAAGCCGCATCCGCGCCGTTCCCATGTCGTGTGCTGGAGACTACAGTGCAGTGTTATTGTGGAGCCTGCGGGGATTTCTGCAGTGACTACCATGTCACATTTTCCACCGGTGTGTTTCACCTGAAATGGAAAGTCCTGTGCCCTTGGGGATGGGGGGAGGCAAGGTATATATATGTATTTTTTAGTGAAACAAGTGAAACAGGATGAAGGGGGGAGGCAGGGTCAGGAAGTGGGTGCGACACCTGGGATATGTCTAATGTTCTTAGCTGGCAGACGGAGGTGCTTTTGGCAGCCTCACCATGCTCGAGGGGGGAGCACGTTTGGGTTGCTTGTGGCCCTTGCCAGTTCTGCTCAGAAGACTGCGGTGCCATGTTATTGTGAAAGTCACAGGAATTTCTGCGATGACTACCGTTTCACATTTTCCACCACCCATGTTTCACTCATAATTGGAAAGTTCCGTGGCCCTTGGGAGGGGGGGGGAGGCAAGGTATATATTAATTTTCTTTTTAAGTGAAACATGATGAAAGGGGGAGAGTAAGGGAGTGGGTGCGACGCCCGGGAGATGTCTGATGTTCTAGGCTGGCAGACGGAGTTGCTTTGGCAGCCTCAGCATGCTCGAGGGGGGAGCGCGTTTGACCTGCTTGTGGCCCTTGCCAGTTCTGTGCTGAAGACTACGGTCCATTTCAATTGTGGTGACCATGGGATTTTTGCAGTGACTACCGTGACACATTTTCCACCCGCGGGTTTCACCTGTTTGTCGCACCATAAAGCAGTAACTGCAATACTATGGTAAATACCGTAAACTCCGGTCAGGACACCTTAGAGAGGTGTCCTCTACTCACAAACATGGTACATCACCGTACACTCATGCTCCTTGTACTTCAGACAAGAGCTTGTTAACAAGATAACTGTATCTGGAAGTCCCTAACTGGATATCTCTGCCTAGAAGTCTCCGTCTCGTGGGTACCGCCCCTACTACTTTACTCGCGAGGTGCGCTTCAGGTCCGTGGCGGACTTCTTTCCTCACGGCAGTGATGGACGCCTACGGGCAGGCTCAGTGACTATTCACTGGCTGCGAGTGCTCTTCGAGTTAAGCGGCTGGTTGGTTATTTGTGTATATGGCAATTGACTTAGGGGCATAGGCCTTCTGGCCGTCTGGTCGCGATCCAGCAGGGCTATGTTAAGGGCACTTACCGCGTAACACGCGGAGAGACGGACGGGACGAGGCTGCGTACTTCTTCTTCTGCAGAGTCTCGTGTCTCTTACTGGGGTACTTGTCTCCAGCTAGTTCAGCGGAGGCTGAGCTAGTCTTGACTCGAGTTGAGGTACTGACTTATATGGAAGCTGCTGGTCTCAAAGACTGCCGGTGCTTGTTACAAATAGAGGTCTGTCCTTTAGAAAGGGACGAAGTAACTAGCCAAGGCAATTGCCGGGATACAGGGACCCGGCAGGCCCAATACAGAGTACGGTAGAACCTGTCAAACTAATCCTGCGTAAGCGGGTTTCTAGGTCTTAGCTCAAACACGGAGACTCCGCAGAGAAGCTGCGGAGTCACCGATGACGCTAACTGCGGTCTAAACGGTTCTGTCACGTATACTGTAATATACTGTGACAGCTGTCGCACCATAAAGCAGTAACTGCAATACTATGGTAAATACCGTAAACTCCGGTCAGGACACCTTAGAGAGGTGTCCTCTACTCACAAACATGGTACATCACCGTACACTCATGCTCCTTGTACTTCAGACAAGAGCTTGTTAACAAGATAACTGTATCTGGAAGTCCCTAACTGGATATCTCTGCCTAGAAGTCTCCGTCTCGTGGGTACCGCCCCTACTACTTTACTCGCCCCCCGCTCCCCAGCGTTAAGCCCTCCAGGCATGCGCGGGGAGCCGGAAAAAGGGGTGGTACTGAAATAAACTTCTGGAAAAATATGTACGTAGAAGCTCAAATCATCATTAGCAAATATGCCAGGTTCTGGCCTTCTACCAAACTGCCTGGTTCAGGCAATCTACGAATCCGCCTGGTTCAGGCATTCTGCGAATCCGCCTGGTTCAGGCATTCTGCAATTAGGAAAATAAAAAAAAATCAACCGAGTTCCAGCTGAAGCGCAATGCGCAGAATCCTACAAAGTCAAGCTGTTCAGCCCACTACTGGCTAGCAAACAGAGGAATTTCAAAGTGATAAGGTCAAGCTAAGAATAACCGCTGCTCTCGCCCCACTGCGCCATAGCCGCCTGGTCTTTAAAGGCCACAGAAAATGTGCGCCGTAGCAGCGTGATCTGCCCCCTGCTGTGCTATAATTGCTCGAGTTGACTAATTCTCCTCGCTCATCATTGTCATAACTTATGTACTACTGTAGCCTTGTTGCTACGGTATTTGAGAAACAAATTTTCATGAAGCTGCCGTAACTCTACTCCTGCATCTTCCGTCTTCGGCCCGCTGGCTGCCGGCCCGCTGCCTACTGGGTACTAGGACGAGCCGCACTGCGTCTGCATTTCCGCTCTGTAGGTGCCTGCCCGCTCCTTGCCATGTACGGCGTGGGTGACGTCACGTGTTCAGCGGCCCTGCCGCTCCGGGCTTCAGGTCCCGGTAAAATCCTCAAGGGCTGACTCCTCTTCCTCCCTTGCTGCTTCTTTGGCCACCTTGGCCCTTCTTGTAACTGCTCTCGGGGTGACATTGGCCTCTCCCCGGCCAGTGGTGTACGAGATGTCATACAGCCCGTTCGCCATTGGTCTTGCGATGCCCCGCTCCATTTGCCTTGTTGCTGGGTTGGTGGCCATGACTTCCACCTCAGGCCTGTCCATGACGTCAGCCTCCTGGGCTGTTCTGGCAGCCGCTCTGGCCGCTGGGCTCGGTCGCCCCTGGACCTGTAAACTGCGCTCCTCTGTGGGGAGCCCTGCTACTGCTGCGGGCTCAGCTCCCTTGTCTTCCGGCGTGCAGTGTGGGCACAACCACTCGCCCTCAGGCACCTCCTCGAGTACTGGTACCAAGCAGTCCATGTGCCAACCTGTATTGCATGCATCACACAAAAGCATCACCTCTCCGCGATCGGGCAGCTGGCACACCTCGCATGACAGGCTTTTATTGGGTCTGGTTCCACTGAAATCAACCACTCCCCTGAGGTTGGGCAAGTGGCATGGAGAACAATTGACTGCATTCTCTGTAACTGTGAGGCCATCTGCCCCTTCCAGCACCAAAGTTCCCGTCGTCCCCAGTGTTTTTACCCTGAGGATCTCAGGCCTGGCCTTGGGATCGAGGCTGCGTCGCTCTGACGAATACTTCACATACACGTAATCTCCCTCTGCAAAACGCCTGACCTGGGGAACGTACCCTCCCCCACGAATGCGTGCATATCGCAGCTTGTCGCGGTGTTGCGCAATTTTGAGATGCTCACCCGCGACTGGCAGTGCCTCTTTGATCCTGGCCACCCTGGCCAAAAGCAGGTCTGCTGCCTCCTCTGCCGTTGCCACCTTGGCTGTGCTCCAGAGGTCCGCTCCCACTCTGGAAGGGAAGGTAGGTCTCTGTCCAAACAGCACCTCGTACGGCGCCATGCGCGTGGCCTGCTGCGGCGAGCATCGGAAGCCAAGGGCTACCCAGGGCACCATCTTGTCCCAGGACTCGTCGCTGCTGCCCTCCTCGCAGCACTTGCGCAGGCCTGCTTTGAGGGTCTGGACAGCTCTCTCCGAAAGCCCGTCTGCCTGGGGGTGGTTGGCAGAAGTGGTGCGATGGTCAATGAAGCAGTCCAGCAACATGTCCTGAAATTCACCCTGGAACTCTGTCCCCTGGTCTGTCACCACCTCTGCGCATCCCCCGAATCGTGCAACAACATTTTGAAAGAATGCCAAGGCCGTCACATCAGACGCCTTGCTTGGAATGGGGATCAACTCCACCCATTTGGAGTAATGCTCCACACACACCATCACAAACCGATTGCCCCTGGAAGTGGTCGTGAATGGACCACACAGGTCCACTCCCCACCGGAAAAACAACCCCTCAATGGGTAGCGGGTGCAGGTTGGGCTGTATGTGATTGAATGTGGACGCCCTGGCCCTGTCACACACACCGCATTCCTGCACCGCCTTCTTGACCGCTGCTCGAAGCCCCCGCCACCAATGCTGCTGCATGACCATGAAAGCCGTGCGGTGGCTGCCGAAATGGCCCGTACCTGCATGCGCTGTCTGGATCACTGCTAGCCTGTCCTCTGGCCTGGGCACCACACAACGTCTACCATCTGGCATGAGTCTCATCAGGACTCCTCCCCTCTCTGATTCCCACTGGAATGGTGCTGCTCTGCGCTGTATTCTGGTCTGTTCTCCTAGCTCTGTTCCCTGGACATAAGTCTTCTCACGGAGAAACCTCAAGACGGGCTCATCTGCCCACACATCAACCCTAGCCGACGGTCCTGCGGGACAACCTGGCTGGTCCTTCTCACTCTCTATTTCCCTGGTTACTCTGATTTCAACATCAACCTGTGCCTCAGACGCGTTCCCACCTGGTTCCTGTGCCGCGTCGGCCCAGTCTGCCGCGGCGGATTCTCCCAGGCACTGTCTGTATGACGCGGCCACTTCCCCGCTGCCAGAGCACGCGTCTCCTGCAGTGGCAAGGGCATAGTGGCTGGACATTAAAGTCGCCCCCAGCACTGGGTCCCTGTCCTGGCCTGGCAGCTTTGCCCTGCGTGTCAATTCTGCTGGCAAGATCTTAGCACACTCAAGTGCCACATTGAGCCATGCACTCAGTGCCCATGAATCCATGCACCTGCCCAAGGCTGCCCGTCTGGCTGCCTCAGGGAAATCTGGGCGTGGCAATGTGGACCCCACAGCGTACCCCATGGCTCGCTCACGCTCGTTTGCGTTGGGCTCCTGCAAGTCCCCCATGGGCCTGTACACCATCCCATTTTGCCCGTTCCGGAAAGCATATGATGAGGGTGTGGCCATCAAACACGGCAGCACCTTCCTGGGTTGCCCTGTGACATTGATGCGGTACCCCCCATTGTCCGGACACGATACTACCTGGGCCTTGCTGCCCTTGTCCAGAATGTCGTCTACAATCCCCTCGTGGGGTCTGGTTGACGCACGAATCACAAATTCAATATCTGCTGCATGGGCGATATTCCCCCAATAGTTGCGGGTGCGGTGGGCGTAAGACCCCACCTGCGCTGCGTCAAACAACGCCGGTGTCCCTAGAATCCTGCACACTTCCTGAAAAGCCTCAACACTGGCCTTCTCACTCTTCTGATTCAATTGCATTGCTACATTCTCAATTAGGTACGCTGGCGGCCTAGGACCCTGCAGGAACTGCAGAGTACCCAACAGCTTGACTAACGGGAAGAAAGACTTGCTTCTCTCTCCCGCGAGCCCCCGCCCCTTGCCAGCTGACGAAAGGTCCTGGCACTCCCAGCCTGCTACCATGAACCACTGGCGCCCCTCCTGGGCACCCGCCTCCTTGAGGTATTCTGCCGTAATGGCATACACATCTTGTGGCAACGCCCTGAAAGCCTTATCAAACGCTCTGACTGGGAGCAACTGGGGGAATCTCTTGTGCAACTGCAACAGGCGACCCCCTGCGATCTCTCTGACTTCCTCACTGATATCTGCATACAAGTACTGCACGACTGGGATACCTGCCCTGAGTACCATTTCCAGCCCTGAGCACATACCTCCAAAAGGCTCGAAGAGGACGACTCCTTCGGTCTCCATGGCCCGCACAGCCCCACTTGACAGGCAAGCTGTATCCAGGCCTGCAAGGGAATGAGGGGGCGTCACCCGAGGCAAGTCAGCAAGAACATCACTGATCATTGCCCTGGATCGCTCCCTGCTGCTGAACGCCTGCTCTGCTGTACTGACAGGCTGCGCCTGTTCATCATCGTCAGTGGCGGCAGAGGATATCTCCTGCCCCACTGGTGCTGTCACGCAAGCTGCCTCTGCAGCTCGCAACATCTGTACTCTCCTTCTGCCCTCCTGCGCCATGCGCACTATCTGGTCTGCATGCCACTGGTTCACTCTGCCCAACCCTGTGAGCAAAGCTACTTGCTTCCCACTTGCCTCCTCCTTGGCTGCTGGCTCGGGCGCGACTGTATCAAGCCTGGCCCCTGTGCGGTCAACTGAGGATGGGAGGGGTGATCTGGACGGTATATCTGCATTCTGGTGGCATGCTCCTGAGCGGTGGACAATGGTAATGTCTAGCTCTTGAAGCATGAGAGCCCACCTAGCGTGCTGGCCTACCAACGTCTGGTTGTCCATGAGGTAAGTGAGCGGCTCATGGTCAGTGATGAGATGCACCTTGCACCCAAACAGCATGTGGCGGTATGTGCGTGCTGCATACACTGCGGCCAGCATCTCCCCCTGGAACGAGGAATAGTTCCTCTCGCTCTTGTTCAGGGATCTGGATGTGCATGCCACCATATACTCCCGCCCGCTGTCATCACACTGCCCTAGCACTGCGCCTATGCCTTGCTTAGAGAAATCTGTGTACAATAAGAACGGCCTTGGCGGCCCCTTGCCGTCTGGTCCTGTCCCACTGTAATCTGGTCTGCGCAGGACTCTCCCGCCCTCGCACATCTCTGTCTTAATCAACTGGAACGCCTGCGACTGCTCTGGCCCCCAC
This sequence comes from Limnomonas spitsbergensis, assembly GCA_037349105.1. Classification (NCBI taxonomy): domain Eukaryota; kingdom Viridiplantae; phylum Chlorophyta; class Chlorophyceae; order Chlamydomonadales; genus Limnomonas; species Limnomonas spitsbergensis. Next base: position 1,556,051 of record JAYJMM010000042.1, read on the forward strand.
ACAAACGGGACCCCCTGGACCAGCAATGCGTTAATGCATGCTGCCTTTTTCGAGAAGTCCGGGACGTAGCACCGGTAGAAATTCAAGAATCCCATGACCTCCTGAATGTTTTTCACCGATGCGGGCTCTGGCAGCGCCATAACTGCTGCTATCTTAGCAGCGTGTGGCGTGAGCCCCTTGGCCGACACATTGTGACCCAAGTACTCTACTGTTGCACACCCAAACAGGGACTTGTCGGGGTGCGCCCTTAATCCTATACTGTGGAGCATGTCCAACATCAGCTCCACATGCCTGATGTGTTCTGCAGGTGTGTCACTGTACACTAGCAAATCGTCAATGAATGCTACGCAGAACGCACTCAGGCCTGCCCTGGCAATCTCTTCTTCCATCATACGCTGAAAGAAAGGAGGCCCGTTGCGCAGACCGAAATTGAGCTTTGTGTACATCCACAGCTCAGGTCCCATCCAGAAAGCTGTCTTAGGCTGGTCCTCTACCTTTATAGGGATCTGCATGAACCCCGACCGGAGATCAACCTTGCTGAATATCTTGGCAGTGCCCAGGTTCTGAAAAATAGTCTCCATCCTGGGGATGGCAAATTCCTGCTTGGCCGTACGCAGGTTTAACCTGCGCATATCGTGCGCTATTCGATGGTCTGTCCACTCCCCAGTGTCAGCACTCTTCTTGGCTGCTACTACTGAGTTGGCCGCAAACTTGATAGGCCCCCCCTGGGGCACCTTGACTATGATGCCCGCCTCAATCATTGGCTGACACTTTTCCTTAAAAATTGCTGCTTTAGGCGGTGGCATATCCCTGGACTTCTGAAAGCACGAACTGACCTCGTCTTCTAAAGCCAGTGTAAACTCACCCTGCGTGCCGCAGTAGCCTGGTAGATCCTCCATGGAGTAAGCGAATGCTCCTTGGCGATCCCTGAGGCTCTGCTCCAGGCTCTCCTGCTGCTCCGCAGTGAAGTCGGGGTGCTTGCCCAGCAGCCATCCCTCCTTGGTCTTGACGTACTCTGCAGGTGGCTCCACTACTCCCCCCGGCTGAAACATGTCGATCACCACAGCCGCCTGCGGGTCGTCCACCGCGGGCAGCTCTTCCTCGCCAGTGGTGTTGCCGTTGTGCCACTTCTCCTGCTGGTTGCATGCGCCCCTCCCGCTGGTGTCCCTCACGGAGCTGACAGCCGGTGGGCGCAACCATCCAGACGACAGCTTTGCTGCTGCCTCCCTTCCAGAAACAAAAGCACCTTGGCCTGCTGTAAATCCTCCTCCTCGCACTCCTTGCCCGGTAGCTCGCGCCCCCGGCACACACACCGACAGCAGCAGCCATACCAGTATCAGCTGGAGCGCTCCCGTAAGGATCCCTTTAATTGCTGTACAGGTGAGGAGTCCTCTGCACGCTGTCGTCTTCCTCATGGGTTGCTGCGGTAACTGTTCTGCGGGCTGAACGCCTGGCTCTGCAATCTGCTCTGGCGGCTGCTGTCCTCTGGCCCACGTGATCTCCAGGTCTACCTGGCAGACCCTGAGTGGCAGGGCTGGGCAATCCAATCCTGGTCTGCTGCCTCGGTTCCTGTCCGCGGCCGCCCTCTGCGCCTTTCCTGCGCGTCTCCTGGCCTTCTTAGAATTCTTTCCCTGCAACTTGGCAGTGTCAGCCCAAAGTGCACTGGCCCTTGCTGGCCCTGCTCCTGGGATCTGTCCTGTGCTGCACTGTGCCATTCTCTCCTGCCTGTGGTTAGCGCGCTGCACGGCCGTACTGCTGCCTGCGCCCGCGTGCTCATCCTGCCCCCAGCCGCGTCGAATAGCGTCCTGCGCGCCGGCAACCCTGCTGGCGAGGTCCTCGCCCCTGCCGGTTTGGGCTTGTCTGCTGCGGCTGTCCGACGGCTGTTGGGTGCCCGCTCCTTCTGCTCTTCCCGTGTAGAGGGCTGATACTCTCTCCGTCAGCTCCTCCCGTAGCTCCCTGACCGCCCTGCTGTAACCTCCCATCCTGGGGTCCGGATCGGGCTGTGGTAGCATTTTAAGTCGAAACAGCAGGCTAGCCTCCTGGCCCGCCTCTTGCTGCCCCATTTCCTGCCTTCGCAGCACGTCCAGCTGATCGACAAAATTCCTGAGCACTGCGACCCAGCGCCTCGTGCTGTACGCCGCTGGGTCACCCCAAGGCCCCTGTGCCGCTGTCTGTGCTGGCTGGCTGATTTGGGGATATCCCGGGCGCCCATTGCTCGTCTTGTCTGCTGCTGCCCCCTCGGGCCTGCGAGCGTGCTGGTCTGCTGCCTGCTGAAGGCTGATCCCCGTTGCGACCTGGTTTGCCTCTTCCTCCAGTGTGATTCCGCTACCAAGCTCAATAGCGGCCCTCCTGCTTCTGCGCTCTTTCATTGCTGCCTGCTCCTGAAAGATGCCGCGCACCCACGCGCGCCTCAGCTGTGGCAGCTCTCCCACCATGCCGTACCTTGGACTTCCTGGTCCTGGGCCGCTGTCTGCTGGCACGTAGTTGCCCTCTGCATCCCGAGCCTCTGCTCTGGTGACGCTATCCTGGTCCGAGGGCCCGGCTCCTGCCTCGTGCCACTCCTCATCTGACTCGGTGATCTCAACCAGTGGTGGTGGACCCTCTGAAACGTCGTCGCTGAACTCCGGGGTCCTGCTATCTGAGTCCTCCGCGGGCGGTGTGCTGACAATGTCTAGGGCTGCCTGGGGCTCTGCCCGTCCCCTAGGCTCAGCTTCCAGTGCTGCTACCTCCAAGTCGTCCACATACTCCAACAGCTCCCATGAGGCTGCCGCCGCCCCAAATGTTACAAATGCCGCCTGGGTCCATTCCGGCTCCTCATCCTGGACAGGGCCATCGGTGGCTGCTGCTGGCTCCTCTGCATCGGCGCCTCGCCTGCCCACCGGCCCATGTCCCCTACTCGGCTGGTTCCTCAAGTCCTCCAACTCCTCCTCGATGCCTACTTCCCCTGCCCCTCTGAACAGAGGGTGCAGCGTGCGCACCCCTGCTGGGTGCGCTTGTCTCCACAACTGCGTTGTTATGACGTCAGCCTGCCAATAGGGCAGCACGCTGCTGGCCCTGTTGTCGTGCCACGCCCTCCGCTCCTGACGCACCCACTGGTGCACATATGCTGCCAGGCGTTCTACTGCGAACGGTGAGCTCGCCAGCTCTTCCTCTCCTTCCCACATGGCTCCTGAAGCTGGCGACTGCTGTGGTCCGTAAGGCCATGTCGGACAGGCTGTTACCTCTGTAGGCGCCCACTGGTCCTCTACGCCCCACACATGCCGCATGGCCGCTGATCGCTGTCCTGGGAGCAGGACCCTCTGCAGCGCCATTAGCATGAGCGTCCACACTGTTGGGTCTGCTCCCCTAGCGTAGGTATAGGCATGGAACTCCGCCTCGTCTACTGACGCGCACTTAGTGACGGCCACGTCCTGCTGGTGCCTAGCAAACAGGTAGACGGGCATATCATCGTGAGTCGCGTGCATGTGGATCCATGCCGATGAAACGGGCAACTCCTCATCAGCCATCTCCTCATAGTAGTAAGTTACTAGCTGTTGGACTGGAATGGCTGCCCTGGCGTCCCCTGGCGCTGGCCCCCACGGCACTGCTTGTCCTGCGACCGTCCTGGGGATGACGATGGACGCCTCGATGGTCGCCTCACACCGCCCTGGCCTGCCTGGGTGACACAGCCCTGCCCTCACTGGGGCCTGCTCTGTTGTTTCCACAAATCTCCCGAACTCGCCCATGGCTTGGACTGGCACATAAAATGCGCGGTCTCTGAGGGCTGGGTGCCCCATCAGCTCACGGACACAATCCATCGCCCACGGCGTGCGCATGAATCCTGGCTGCGCGCCCTGCCACATCCCCTCGGCTGGCGCAATGTCTGGCATGTCCGGGTGCGCCCAGCATGCTGCATCCACCGCTGTGATGCCTGCTGCAATGGCGAGACTCACCATCTCGCTAACGCAGTATGCATAGATGGGGTGCCGCGACCATCCCCTCTGCATGTAATCTGCTATATTTGTGCTGGGCCGGATGTATCCTTTGAGAGCAGCGCCCAGCATGACAGCTGTCACTGCGTCCCACGGGCAAATCATCCTGGCAACTGCCTGCATGGCTGCTGCCCTGTCCACACATGTCTGCTCTCCGCCGTCCAGGAGCCTATGGTTCTGTAACCGACATGGCCCGTCCCTGCACTCCCCTGGCATAGTCAGCATGGCCCCGGAGGTGGACGCCTCTGGCATCTCTTCCCCCAGGCGGAAGTACTGCACAAAGGGCTCGCCTGCTGGCAGCGACTGCTGAAACGGCTGTATGTAGATGCGTTCTCTGCTGTAGGACCTGTCTCTGCTGAAGGACTGGTCAAGCTGCCTGTCCTCGCCCCGTGCGTCAGACCTCCCTTCCCTCTCGCTGCCGTGCTGCGTCTCTCCGTCCTCGTCGATTCCTCCCCACGCATTGCACCGAGAGCTGGTGCCTTTATGGGTCCTAACGGGCCCCGCCCGAGCGTCCAGCTGGCTCCCTGCTGCGGTCCCTCTGGCTGCTGGGAGTCGCGACCCCGCTCTGTGTGGCTCCTCTGTCTCGGCGGCTGCTCCCGCTGCCCCTCTGCCGGTGTCTTGATTGCCCTCCGGGGTACCTGGACATAATACGCCGAACGCTCTCTCATGCACGGGTGAGGGTTCCTGAGGCTCATATCTGTCTGCCAAAAAGTTGGACCCCGAATCGGTCTCCCACCCGTCGACGTTGTGCTGGGGTACTGCCTCCCGCTCACGTCTCTCAAACTCATCCCACTGCTCATCATACCGGTCCCATTCACTGTCTAGGAACCTCTGCATCAGATTAGGCCATCCTACACACGGAGCTGGGCACCCCCTCCTCTGGAGATCCTTCAAGAACTCCAACGCATGTGTGACGGATCTGGCCGACCCTGCAGGCATAGTCCCATAATGGTTCATGGCTAACGCCTCTACAGCCATCGCCCAGTGGTTTACCTGACTGGCTACCTGCCCTTCTGGCACCCTCTGAGGGGCCACCTGAACTGGTCCTGCCTGACTGACCTCGGCCTGGTAGGCGTCTCTGTCCTGGCTAATTTCCATGTGGCCTGTCATGAAGCACGTGTGGCCTCCTGTCCCCTCCCACCTTGGTCTCTCGCCCTCCGGTGGTTCCTGTCGCGCTGGCGGTTCTGGCCACGCGCTGGGGCCTGCTGCCCCCTGCTGGAAGTCCCTTGCACTGGGAGTTCCCATGGCGGTATCGAAGGTCCTACGCCTGCTGTCCATGGGCATCCCCTGGCCCCTGCCTGGGCCCCAGGCTCCATAGCCCCGCGCTGGGCCTGCTGGTGCCCCTGGCCTGTCGCCTGTCGGCCCGGCCTGCTCCGGGTTGGTGCACTCGTTGGCAAAGTGCCCCGGCTGATTGCACTTGAAGCACAATCCACCATGGCGCGGTCCCAGGTGACGCCTAGGCTCTGCCGCCCCGCTGCCCTCTGCCAGGGTTCTGTTCGTTGGCCCGGGGCCTGGGCCTCTCTGGTGCTCCTGCCCCTGCCTGTAAGGCCTGGCAACCTCAGCATGGTGCCGTTCCCTGGATCTGCCCCTGGGCTGGTCCCTGCTTGGTGACCGCTGTCTGCGGTCCCTGCTCCTTTCCTCGCTGTTGCTGCGCCTCCCTGCGCCCTGCCGCTGGGTCCTGGCTGCCGGCGTTGGCACCGCCCCTTGGCGCTCCTCACTGATGGCCCTTTGCACGCTTCTGCTGCGCCGTCGTAGCCTTCTGTCCCCTGAGCCACTCTCGTCGCTGCTAGAAGGACTGCGCTTCTTCGGCTCCTCCACGCCTGGATGCTCGTTGTCCACGTCTGGTAGCGGGGACGGAGTCGCCATCATTGCCCTGACGCACCCCGCCAACTCTGGGTCTGTTTCGAATGGGAGCGGCTGCCCGTGGTTTGGCGGGCCCCCCAAGTGCTGTAGTCCCAGGGCCTCCTGCAGCTCGTTCAGCTCCTCTGAACGCAGGATGTACTCTCGCTGGACCGTTGTCATGACCTGCTGACCATCCGTGATGACCTTCCACCCGGCCAGCTGGCCTTTCAGGTAATCCACAATTTCCGCTGACTGTTTCCACATTTGCCGCTCTCTCCATCTCAGAGCCTTTTTCAGCCCGTTGACTTGCCCTGCCAGCCTGTGGATTTGCCTGTCTTGTGGGCTGGTCCCTGGCTCTGGAACCTGCTCTGCGCTGCAATCTTCCTCCTCCTCTGCTTCCTGCGCCTCATCTTCGCTGTTGCTGGCTGATTGCGCGGGGGCCCTTGCCGCCCCTGGCTTTCCCTGCCCCTGCTGCTGTTGCGCCTGCCTATCCTTGCCGTTGCCGGCCTGCTGCACTCTAGGTCCTGCCACCTGTGGTTGCTTTTGCAGCTGCTGCTGTTGCTGCTGCTGCTCTCCCCTGCTGCGCGTTGAAGTTGCCTGTGCAGCTCTATCGGCTGCCGCTGTGCCGTATCCCCTCCTCTGCGCTGCAGGCGGCCCTGCCTGCTCCGCAGGCGCTGTTTCGGGTGTCCTTGAAAAGTCCTGAATCCTCCTCTCGCACTCCTCCACCGAGTGCTTGTCTGGTTTTCCGCACAAGGCGCACGGGTAGGCGGGGCATGCTGGCATGAAGTCTCTGATCGCCCTCTTCTCAACGTCAGAGAGTTCTGCGGCTCTGCGCGCTCTTGCCATTTCCTCTGCGGTTGGCGCTGCGGCCTCTGCCACTGCCGCCTCGACTGGTACCAGCCTGCGCCTTTGTAGCCTGGAGTTTGGCTCGCTGCTGGGTCCTGCGCCCTGCTCGGTCCTCATAGCGGCACCTGCGCGTGTGGCCATGGAATGCTTTAAGAGCTGTTCGTGCTCTGTTTCAACTGTTGCAGCTGGCCAGCCCTCTCTTTCTGCGAATCCGCACTGAATTCCAGCCCATGCCACTGCTGCTGCCTGGTACCCCCCTGCTGGAGATGCCCGCACGAGTGGCAGCGTAAGGTCCTTGACCCCTTGCGCTCTCTGTGCGCCCTCTCTGGGTCGTAAGGTCAGCCTCCCTGCTGCCTCTAAAACCCCGCTATACTTGAGGAACTCTGGGTTCCCTACCAAGTGCTCATATGCATCCGGCGGTGTCTTAACGACCCTGACCACCGTTGGCTCCATAATGGCATTGGGCCCTCCGTATCCATACACCACATAAATGAACAGCACTCCATACAAATCTGCCCCTGCATTGTCTGTGGTACGTATCTTCTCGTCTGTACGCACCAGCTCTGCCCCCATGGCAACTAATTGCTCTGCAATATTGACGGTGATGACATGGCACGTGCATGCGGAGTCCATGAGTGCTTTCTGAGCCACCAGGACCTTCCCATTTACCATAAGTCCCACACACTGCTCCAGGTTGCTTCTGTCATTTTTGAAATACTGCAGCTTGGGTGCAGCTGTCACCATTCTACCCTCTGGCCTGGTGTTACTGGTCTCACCCCTGTGGCCGGAGTTATCTGCTCCCATGGGCATCGTGGTGAAAGACAGCGCTGAAAGCCTCTCGTTCAGCTTGAACACCTGTAGGCGGATGTCAGACATATCGTCAGCAAGTTTACTCAATACCAGCCTCTTTGCCCCCTTCTTGGAGGGAGGTTCCACGAATCCTGGCACTGGTTCCTCCTCCTGCAAAGGTTCTGGCATAAACGACTTAGGACGGGCGTTATGAACCGCCTGTTTGAAACCTGCAGGCTTGGGTACCAGCCCAACCTGCGTCATGAGTGCTACGGACTCGCTGAGCATCTCTGCCATGGTCTGGTGCCATCCTTCAGGCTCAGCCTGCCCCGTTGCATTGCTGAGATGCGACACGTGGGCTGCCTGCTGCACCTGACGTCCCTGGCCAGGCCCAGGCCTAGGATACTGTCTGTTGTTCTGATTCCTGTCATACGGCCTGCCTGCCGCCTGTCCCTGCTGCGGCCTTGGCGGCAGGGGATACTGCTGTTGCTGCGGATACTGCTGTTGCTGCGGATACTGCTGTTGCTGCGGATACTGCTGTTGCGGCTGTCTGGCCGGTCCAGGTGTGATGTCTGTAACCAGGGGCATAGGTCTGCGCTCATCCCTGGCCCTGGGCGCCCTGCAATCCCTGGCGAGGTGCGACGTACTACCGCACTGGTAGCATGCCTTGGCTGCGCTTGAGCCACCCTCAGCGTTGTAATTTGCCGCCCCTGCTTGGTCCGCCCAGGCAACTCCTCTGGGTTTACCCTCCATCCGCGCCTGTGGTACTGCTGCTGAGCCTGTGGGGTGCACAATTCCATCAAGGCGTGTTCGCATCTCCCACTGTCCTGCTCTCTCTCTCCTGCCCCTGCTGGGCTGTGCCTCTCCCTGGCCAGGCCCGCTGTTGGTTATCTGCCTGAAGCCGGTACCTCCCAGGTCACCCATTTCCAGGGCAAACCTCTCCCACAGCACCACCTGCTGCGTGAGTACTGCGATTTGGTCTTCATCACTCATGCTGAGGTACCCTGGCACTGTCATAACAAACTTGCTCAGCTTGGCTCTAGCAACTGCTGGCAGTCCGTCATGGAACATGCGCGAGACCGAGTGGCTTCTGCCGAAGTGATCTACTGCATCCCTTGAGATCTGCAGCAACTCTGCTGTTGTCAGCACTCTGTGGGCAAATGCCTCCACCGTCTCCTCTGGCTTGACATCTGGGTCTAGAGTAGTCTTTACTCCTAACCTGAGGTTGGTGATGGCCGTCCTCTCCTCTGAAGTCGGCTTTCCCACCTCCTCCTGGACCACCCTGATCCACAACGTGAGTAGCGAAGCTTCGCACCCCTGCTGCTCCGCTGGGGCTATCCACTGCTGTCCGATCCGCTCCACCTCTCTGGCAATTCTGTTTCCTGCGTGGGGCGCTGCCCTGATGGCTGCCATCAGCGGCCTCATGCTGGCAGGCTTGCTGTCCCACAGCTTGACCAGCGACTTGATCAGCAACGTCATAGCTGACGGCGACTGGCATGATCCAGCTATTTCACCTGCCACCACGGCCAATGCTGGCTGGTCATCTGACATTGCCAACCTGTTGTGCGATCCCCAGTACCCACACGTCTGGCAATACTTTCTGGCTGCAACCGCTCCTGGGTGTGACATATCCAGGACTGGTACGTTGCCTTGGATGGCTGGGATCTTGGCTACCTTGGCTACCCCTGCCAGCTGCAATACCATCTGTTGCTGCAGCTGCAGGTTCACCCTCGCCTGCTCCCGCTCGAGCCTTTTCATTTCCTGGTCGCTGGACTCCTGTCTGGCCCCCGACCTGCGTCTGTCCGCTCCTCCTGGTCCCGAATCTACTGACTCTGACCGCGACCCTGGTCCTCCACTGCCGCCCCTCGATGGGCTGCGGCCTGAATGATACCTGTCATGTCTGTTATAATCCTCATCCTGATCGTGAGCGCCTTGTGATGGCTGTCTGCCCGCTCTGCCTGCTGAGCTTTTACTCCCTTCGGGTGGCGGGCGTTCTGATTCGCTTCTGCCTGGTCTGCTGTCAGATCCAGGCCTTCGAGACTGTGCTCCACCGGGTTCTGCCTGTCCCCTGGGCAACTCCTGGTTCTGCTGGCTTGGCTGTTCCCTGCCCTCTGCCTGTCCTCTGGGCGGCTCTTGGCTGTGCTGGTGAGGCTGTTCCCTGGAGTATGCCTGCCCCCTGGGCGGCTCCTGGCTCTGCCGACCTGGCTGCGTTCCGCCTGTGTAATTCCTGGCATAGGAATCAGACTGTGTTTCCTCTCTGGCCTCCTGTATTCTTGGACCACTGCTCCGTGCGCTGCCCGCAGGCTCATTCCTCCTGGCTCCCCTTGCTGCGCCTGACTGCCTGTTCCTTAGGAATTCCTTGATGTAATCCACCTGGGTTTCCTGGTATGCGTTCTCTCTGTCCTCGACTATGCGCAGCAACTCATAAGACTCTTGCCTGCTTGCTCTGCGTGTTGCTGTGCTGTGCTCTGCCATCCTGGCGAGTGATCGGCTAGTCAATTCCGCCCTTTCGCTGGCGGCTGGACTGCTGGCTCTGGGCGCTTCCCTGCCCCTTGGCCGTCCTCTGAGGCTGGGCTCGCTGCTGACCTCGAAAGCTGCAGATCTGAGTGTTGGTGTTGGCGCGGCTCCCGCCTGCTGCTGCCACCTTTGCACCTCCCTGCGCCCCTCAGGCCGCTGCGCCTCTGTTTCAAATCCTTCCCACGCCTGGTCCTCCTCATCCTCTGGTTCTGATCCAGGTTCCTCCTGGTCACCCGTGACCTCGTTGCACCATTCATCTGCAAAGGCTTTAACGGCCCTGGCTGCTTCGTGTCCCGCCCTTCCCTTGGATACCTGTCCAAGGGCGGCTAACAGTATCGCCCTGTCCAACCCTGTGTGGGGGATACCTAACATGGCCTTTGTTGCCCACCCCCTCAGATGATGGGCCTTGAACTCCTCAATGGCTGTGACCTGGTCCTGGAAATGCAAGAACGTCCTGGAGCACACTTGCTTCCACAGGTCTGTTGCCCACTGCACAATTCCTGCCCACCCAATTGGCCCTTCCGACTCCTCATTGCCGCACACTACTCCCCCAGCCTCGGAGCGCTCTGGCTCTCTTTGCATCTGGCTGCTAGATCCCTCCTTGGACGTTTGCGCAGGTCTGTTTGCACTGGGTGGAAAACTGGACAGCGGTGTGCCGAAGACTGTGGATCCAGCTCCTCTTCTAACCAGTGCCTTGCGCGGCTGCGGCTGCTGCACGGGACGCAGTTCTGCTGTCGTCTGCTGCCCCTGCTTGTTCTGAGCTGGGTCTGGCTGTTCTTCCTCGGATATTAGGTCAGCCCAAGGCTCCCCTACCGGCTCAACTGATTTCTCCTTTTCCTTGCCTGCCTGCGAGCTCTGTCTGCCCGCTGCTGGCTGGGGCTCAGCTTCCTCGTGCTTGACCTCTGCAGGCACAATCCTGGCCCCATCTCCCTCCGTCTTTATTCGAGGTTTGTCTGTGCCGGTTTTATCACAGCCTGCAAACTTGTCTGAAGCTGCGGCTACCTTGGCCCTTAGATCCGGTTGGCTGGGTTCTTTTTCAACCCGCTGTGCAACACTCGCCATCCTGGGCAGGCTCTGCTGCAGCTCGGCCTCAGGTTCACTGCTCTGTCGCGTGTCACAGCTCTGGGATGCTTCCGTTGCTTGATCCAAGATCAGTTCTGGGGTCCCTGCTTGAGTCTGCCCCTGCTCGAAATTCAGACTGCTGTCGGAACCAGCGGGCAACGGACCCCCTCGACCAATGCCTTTTCGTGTTACTAGTACTGCACCATCTGCTTGCGCCCCTGCCCCTCTGGGTGGTACACGGTCTGGCTCGCGTACCCTGCAATCCTCTGCGGGCTGTTCTACTGGTTCTGCCAGCTTTTCCGCTATCAACAGGGCCTCTGCCACAATCTCAGCACTAGCATTTTTTAGGTCTATTCCCGGCTCCAGCCCCCTCAGACGCCCACTCCTCCGTTGGACGTCAGGGTGCTGGTGCCTATCGGGGTTTAGATCTATGCCTGTCATCTCTACAGGCATTTTACGAACCGCACTGTTCTGCAGGCGTGTTGGCGACACCCCCTACAAAACCTGCTAACGTTTAGGCTTCTGCTCCTTATCCTTACTGCAACCTGGTGAGGATCTGCTAGTCAAGGCTGGACGGCAGGTACAGCAATTGTGCGCGATAGGCCTTGCCCTCTGCTTTTATGCTCACTAATATTTGTATCTGGCGGAATCCTCCTTCGCCCTTTTTAGTCCCTTCCCACCTTTGCTGGCTGGGCTGCCTCTAGCTGGCACACGTCCCTTGCAGATGTCTCGCCTCCAGGCGGATATATCCTCTTGCGCTGTGTCAGTTCCTCTCTGACACCTGCGGGGATCCTTTGGTACACCACAAAATTTTAAACTTGGATGATCTGTCCACAAGTTTACTTCTGTCAATGATGAATGATTGGATCCACCTGATCTCAATCTGCAGTCATACAGGAATTATCTGCTGGGTGTATAAATCCACAGCCAGATCCTCAAGCCTCTCCTGGACTCAACACTAAGTTGCCGCTCTCAGTGATTCTCAGGGCTTAACTTGGCACTTCTCTCTATGGAGGTTACCACAGCAAAGTGCAGTTCAAATGCTGTCCAAGGTCGTTTGCATGCAAACAAATTTCCAACTTCGCTGCACAAGCACCTTTAGCAGGAATTGGCAAATCAGGCTGATCAGGCTAGATCCACTTCGTCCCTTTCTAAAGGACACGCGAGGTGCGCTTCAGGTCCGTGGCGGACTTCTTTCCTCACGGCAGTGATGGACGCCTACGGGCAGGCTCAGTGACTATTCACTGGCTGCGAGTGCTCTTCGAGTTAAGCGGCTGGTTGGTTATTTGTGTATATGGCAATTGACTTAGGGGCATAGGCCTTCTGGCCGTCTGGTCGCGATCCAGCAGGGCTATGTTAAGGGCACTTACCGCGTAACACGCGGAGAGACGGACGGGACGAGGCTGCGTACTTCTTCTTCTGCAGAGTCTCGTGTCTCTTACTGGGGTACTTGTCTCCAGCTAGTTCAGCGGAGGCTGAGCTAGTCTTGACTCGAGTTGAGGTACTGACTTATATGGAAGCTGCTGGTCTCAAAGACTGCCGGTGCTTGTTACAAATAGAGGTCTGTCCTTTAGAAAGGGACGAAGTAACTAGCCAAGGCAATTGCCGGGATACAGGGACCCGGCAGGCCCAATACAGAGTACGGTAGAACCTGTCAAACTAATCCTGCGTAAGCGGGTTTCTAGGTCTTAGCTCAAACACGGAGACTCCGCAGAGAAGCTGCGGAGTCACCGATGACGCTAACTGCGGTCTAAACGGTTCTGTCACGTATACTGTAATATACTGTGACATGTTTCACTCAGAAATAGAAAGTCCTGTGCCTTTGGGGGAGGGGGGGAGGCAAGGTATGTATTTATTTTCTTTTTTAGTGAAACAAGTGAAACAGGATTAAGGGGGGAGGGAGGTTCAGGGAGTGGGTGCGACGCCCGGGATATGTCTGATGGTCTAGGCTGGCAGACGGAGGTGCTTTCAGCAGCCTCACCATGCTCGAGGGGGGAGGGTGTTTGGGCTACTTGTGGCCCTTGCTAGTACTGTGCAGAAGACTGCGATGCCATGTTATTGTGAAACTCACAGGAATTTCTGCGATGACTACCGTTTCACATTTTCCACCACCCATGTTTCGCCTGTTTCAATCAGAATTGGAAAGTTCCGTGGCCCTTGGGGGAGGGGGGGAGGCAAGGTATATACATTTTTTCTTTTTTTAGTGAAACAAGTGAAACATGATGAAGGGGGGAGGGAGGGACGGGAAGTGGGTGCGACGCCCCGGTGGCGGGGCCCTAGGATGGGCGCCGAGGAGTGCTTTCCCTTGTAATTGATCACATCTGCCTACAAGTCCAGAGGCCAGGAGGCGAGGAGAGGGCCATGAAAAACATGCCGCCACAGGAGGTAGTCTGTAGGAGGTAGTCTGAAGGGTGCCCATTGCCCTCGTACCCTTGCACAGTAGCAGGATTCTTGGGTAGGCGCACAAGTTCTTAATGACCCCCTTGTGTCTCGTCGGACCTGCCAGCTCCGTGGCATCCATCTGTTTGCCATATTTCCTCTTGTCCAGTCATTATATGCTAGCACCAGGTCTGAGGTAGATCTGAGCCAGATCTGAGCCACTCACTTTGAGAACGGGTGACACTTCACAACGTTCATATTCTCGGCATAAAGCCCCTCCCATCCCCAATGAAACTGCCTGTTCGATTGGCCTCGTTTATCCTGCTTTCCGCCATAGGTCCCTTGGGCTGAAATTAAAATTGACTAACGTGATTTCGGGACAGGCCGATGTCCATGAAAAAAGCAACAGATCTACCGCTTTCAGGTTCCATGACAGCATCCAGGGAAGTCAAGGGGGTCTCCGGAATGACCGGTTTCTGCCGGGAAGTGTACTTTTTTCGGCCGGCCTAGGCCGGCCGGGGGTCTGATTTCGGCGGGGAGTTTCAGCCCGGAATATTTTTTCACACTTTTGACATTTTTTTCAAAACATAGCTCCTCCCCCTCCTGCTCTTCCACAGCTACTACTGCAATGTCTTTCAGAAAATGAAGGAGAGGCAAACGGTCCTCCTCGTCATAGGAATGCACAGGAGGGACCTCGGGGGGGGCACAAACTCCTGTTTCTGCCAATGGCAGCTCGGGCTACTCATCAGCTCATCCCCATTCTCCACGTCAGTGCCACTGGCCAAATCAATGCCAAGCAACCGGGCGGTAATACCATTTAATTTCCAGTGCAAATTGAAAAGCAGAAGGGGAGACTTGCCCGCGTGCCGTAGAGAGGGGTCTTGAACATGACCGCCTCCGCCTCAGCCTTCACCTCCTCAAAAAAACTTACGGAAAATAGGCTGATTAGGTGAAATTGGAACAATGGGGGTGGCCAATCTGACCCGTAACAAAGAATTTAAAGTAAGCACACGCAACAGATTGCCACAATGCTTAACTTCAGAAGCTTGTTTTCATCTATGGCCCCCTTGCGGCCATCCCTTTGACACTGGTATGAGAGATGGAGGGAGGCCTCCGTTTTGTCCAGTTCCCAAGGAAGGGGGGGGGTAAGTAGATGTAACCCCAGAATCAGGACTTCGGAGATATGTGTGTAAGAGCCTTAAATTAACGTTAGCTTGCTGCGGCTATAGGATGGTGGAGATCTGCAGATGGACAGTGGTACACACTTTTTACAGGTACGGATACTTCGATCAGTCGAGGGGGATTACAAGGAGACCAGCCGCTGAGCAGCCGTTATCCCTACCAAGGCAAAATACCCAGGCAGAAGCCTAGGAAACGGACAGAGCGAGACACCAGCAGGGGACCCTGAGGACCTCACCACCGAAACACGAGGGGCAGGCCTAGGAGCCCACCCCACAGAAGAGGAGCTGCTGCGATAGAGCACAGCCTGAAGCCCTTCAGAAAGGGCCCAAGAGCAAAGAGATACCAGGAACTAGAGCGTCCAGCACGTCCTGAAATAGCAGCCAAAGGGACCAGAAGAAACAGAGCAAACAGCACTGCCCTAAAGCAAAGCTCCAACTCCCGGAAGAGGAAGGAGGCCTTAAAAAGCCGGCAGAAAGGGAACTGCCGTAGCCCCAACAAAAAAACAGGGGAAAAGAGATGGGCCGAAAGCCAAAGCTACACCAAAAAAAAACTCTCTCTATCTAGTAGGTACACCCTTTGGTTTTCAAAAATGGCTCCTGCTCCTAGGCATACCGTTTCTGCGGGGCTTTTAAGAAAAAAGAAGAAGAGGCACACCGTGACACCCCCAGCCTGTGTCTCAGCCTGCCTAGGGCAGCCGCAAATACATAGAAGCGAATTTAGCCCAGACCCAACACCTATACCGTAGTCAATTTAGTAGATGAGACCCACATACTGAGCTTTCGCCTCAGAAACCCCACCGGTGCTGCGAACATGACCATATTGGGCCAAAATCCCAAAGTCTTGTATCATATTTCTAGAAGGTCTCCAGTATCCTGTGGCCAGAGGGAGGAGAGGGGCATGGGGTGGTTGGGGGCTTGTTTCAGGGTTCAGGTATCAAGGGGTACCAGCTGTAGGCATTGGTCGCAACTCCTACTGCTCGCATCTGCAGCTCCGAGGTATTTAGGGCATGCCCCCCTCCCTGCCTGGGATCTGCAAGGGGAGCAGAGGGGAATGGGGTGGTTGGGGGCATGTTTCAGGGTTCAGGTATCAAGGGGTATTAGCTGTAGGCATTGGTCGCAACTCCTACTGCTCGCATCTGTAGCTTTGAGGCATTTAGTGCATGCCCCCCTCCCTTGGATCTGCAAGGGGAAGAGAGGGGGGTGCAGCATGTAGAGCATGCCGCAGGCTTCAGAGTTGAGAGTGTTGGGGGCGGAAATTGGAATTGATAAGCATCTAAATACATTATGACTCTACAAGACACCCGATTTGTCAATCGTTGGATGACCGACAGCTGACTGCCCGAAGCACGACCAACCAGGTCAAGATAAAAGCGGTCAGTAAGGTCCTACGTTTCTGCATCATGCACACTGTTGCATTCCTGCTGGCGTGGCCGATGACCTGCAGAACAGGACCTCTGAACCAAGGACCGGTTGGTTCGCATATCGTTCATAACCTGTCTCGGCTTGCTCTGAACCCAGAAAGCGCTATTAAGGCAGAGAGATATGAAACACCAGCGCTGGCATCTCGAATTGAACATGTTTTAAACCCATTTTCGACCCATGGGACCCATGTTTACAACATCTTGACACATTCGACACATTCAAACTTGCCGAGCCAGAAATATAATGCAGGAGAACAGGCCGCACATGCAAGATCCCCCTCCCCCGGCGTCAACGCGAACCAGGCGTGTTTGAACGAAGCAGAACTACGTGTCCTCTGTCTCACACCCTCCTTCCATTTCGCCTGTTGGCCCCCGGCCGAAACGCAGAAATGCAGGTTGTGGGTATCTTTCCGAACTCACAGGAAACGAACGAGGAAGGCCAGGCTTTCCCACGGCCCTCTACGCATCCCGGATCTGGCAGAAAGAACCTGCCTTTATGATCGGGGCATGTTAATCCACGAACATGTTTTGAACATCCGGATTTGCAGTTTTGACCATAATCGACATACGATGAGTTGCCTTAACCACGCTTTGAAATGCACGAAGTATCATGATGAAACCTTCTCAAATGGACCCAGACATGCTTGCGAATTCAGGGACATTAATCGAACCTCTCAGAACGCGACCGACGACAGCACCCCTCCTTCTACTGGTCAGACGGAGCCAAGACACCAGAGGGAGCATGCTCATGATTTACCTATCTTCCCTGCCCAGAGGCCATGGCCGACCGCTGACCCATCAGCTTGCAACGCTATGCATGCCCGCACGCAGGCTATCCTTGCTCCCCCTGCGCACCTTCTTCCTGCCCAGAGGCCATGGCCGACCGCTGACCCATCAGCTTGCAACGCTATGCATGCCCACACGCATGCTATCCTTGCTCCCCCTGTGCACATTCTTTATGCCATGAGGCCATGGCTGACCACCGACCATCCAACATGCAAAGCCATGCATGCCCACATGCATACAACGCTTACTCCCCCTAAGCAACATCTCCTTGCCTTGAGACCGTCTTGCTCCGTGCCTTTCGAAAACAGTACCGGGAGCGATTACGATGAGCTCGGAGCATTGACCAACTTTGCACTGCCAACCAGTTTCTCGCTAGGATTCCTCGCCATCAGCCTCGTTTTTGTGTTTTTCACTGCCTTCTTGGGACATCGGTGTTGGATAAATGCCGATCTAACTCACAGCGCCCACGACCCCGACACGTCTTATCTCAGACGCCCACAGGCATCAGATCTCTGCCCTTTCGATGTCACTCCCCTCAAACTTCTGACATTTTCCTCCCCAAGACCTCTGATCCCTGCCCTCCTCAGACCTCTCATGACAGCCTAGGGGACCAGTTAAAAGCTTGCTTAAACCAGCACACCGACCTTGTTGAGCTTCTGATCTTGAACGGGCACCAACGAAACAATATAAAAATTATTCCAATCTTGATCGGCACATCGGGCACTATTTATAATAAGCACACAATTGAAGCCATGATCTAGGGATCACCGCGTTCCATGTTAAGAAATGCGCCCAGAAATGCATGTCCATTCGATAGAACTCCTGCATAGCATAGTACAAACCAGTCGCATACTCGAATATTTACCGCCACAAAGCCTGTCACTGAGCCAATAAAGCACAACCATAAGAGAAAACCACCGTGAGGAAGTTACTTCTTTCTTTCTGCCTCATGGTTAGCGTGGATGTGGCTACGGCCCCAAGCTGCGTTGTTTCCTTAACCTCCACGCCCTAATAGGGCGTAGCTTTCTGTCTTTCTTACCGGTACAGTGTTTAACAACCAGACACAAATCTGGGAAAGAATATCTGAAAGTATCCCAACATGGCCGGGTCTATTCATGAACGAAGGTGGGCCCAGCAAGCGAATGCTGGCAAGTCACTCCAAATGAACAAAATTGCAGGAGCAAATGCAGTGGCGGATGCGCGGGAGCAGATGTAGGAGCGGATGCGTGGGAGTGGGCTAGAGCGCTGGCGTAAGGTTAGGCACAGTCCCAGACGCGGGCGCAGGCAAATCAGGCGTAGGCGCGGGCGCGGGCACAGTTGTAGGCTCAGTCGCCTCAGTTGGCCCAGTGTGCTGCACCTGCATCACCTGGGAAGCATCTGTCTGGCTTGCCGGGAGGTAATCCGATGCGGTACCTCTGTGGCTGCTTGCTAGTGAGCTGACGAAGGCCGGCGAGGTCATCCTCGGCCGCTGCGTCTCGACCGCAAAAAGAGAGCTGTGGCCTGACTGTGCAGCCTGGCAGGTAGGTAGGATGTCCACAGCTGTTTTTCCAAAAATGATGACCCGTGCTGTCGGGAGGGTGCCCGGGATGGCCCCCCAGGCATTGGGGACAGCGGAGGGCTCCGGATGCAAACCTGAGAGGCACAGAGGAAGAATGTATTAAGAGTGTACCGTATCTAGAGTGTATTTACAGTGTATTTAGAGTGTGAGACACAGAGGAGGAGGGTGCTGATCTCAGAGGGCATTTCTCGATATGAAAAAGGACAGCAATATCGATACGGCCCTTACACGGTCTTTATTGTTGCCTCTATGACCGGTTGGCTTGGAAATGCCTTATGTGGGTGTAAGGTTCAGGGTCTACGGCTCCTGAGATCTGGTGACTAGTAAGGGTTTCAGATTTACGGCTAAGAGTTAAGGGTACAGGGTCTTGGGTTTACATAGCCACCGCCATCCACACTCTATACCCTTAACCCTATGCATGATGACGACAGTTGGTCGTACCAGACAAGGATTGAGTTGCGGCTGTACCACTGTCGCCGCTGGTACCGCCGCGGTCGCGTTTTAAGGGCATTGCCTTTACGGGCCGCATAAACTCAATGACAAACGGGGACCTGTGCATTGTGCTCCCTGCGTAGCTGCCGTCCCCGGCATGCGGCGGGCCAGGGCCGGACATGCCGGCTGAGAACGCAGCGTCCGAGGACGACGCGCTGCCGCCGCCCTCCGTTCTCCTCTTTCTTTCCGTTAGCTTGACGCAGGCGGCCTCTATCTCTGCAGACATGGAGGCCGAGGAGCGAGTGGCGTCCTGAGGAGGGGAAGAGGTGGGTTCAGGGTTTAGCGGGGGGGGGGGGGGGCGTCCTGCTGGCGTCCTGCAGAAGGGGGGTGGGTAGGGTTCAGCGGTTCGTGGTTTGGCTGTTCGTGGTTTGGTGTTTGGCGTCCTGCGGAAAGGGGAAGGTGGGTTCAGGGTTCAGCTGGGTGGGAGGTTGTTTGGCGGTTGGTGCCCAAGCGTCTGTCAACCAGCCCCACCTGGATACATATGGCCAGGTGCAAGGTTAAGGATATATAGGGTTGAGAGTTTAAGGGTGCGAAACTGAGGATTTAGGGGTTTCGGGTTCAGAATTCAGGGTTTCATGATAAGCGCTTAGCCTCCACCATCCGAATCCTAAAAGCGTCTGTCGCCCAGCCCTACCTGAAGACCTCGGGCCATCTCTTTTGCGCTCTCCAGCAGAGCCAGGACACCCATGTGTACTGTCTTGTACATGCTGGCTAGGTTGCCAGTGCGCATGGAAGGCAGTACGCTGGCAGCAGTACGCATGGAAGGCGTTCCGGGGTTATCTCCCTGGTGGTGGTAGTTCGCGGCAGTTAGAGGTGATTTGAGGCGATTAGAGGCGGTTAGTAGGTGACATGTGACAGTTGGAAGTTGGCAGGTGTAAGTTAGCAGTTAGCCGTCAGTGGCCTTAGTGGGTAGCATGTGAGTATGTGGCATGTGCCAGGTGACTCGTGTTAGGTGTCAGTTGGCAGTTGGTGGCAGTTACTTGCAGTTATTGGGTGCAAGGTGAGTTGGAGAAGCAAATGTATAGAGGAAGGATGAAGGGAGCAACTGCCGGCACGCGGGGTGAAGGAAGGAAGAGAGAACATAACGCCTGATAGGGACATGAGGGTAGAGGGAGCAAATGCAGGATGCGAGAGACCTTTAGTGCCCAATAGACACATATTGCTGTAGAATGGAAGGGCCGTAATAAAAGATAATACCGTATTCAGATATTATTGTATACGGTACGGTAATGGGAGGGCTGTAATAAATGCGGGTACGAGTGGGTCGTATCTGGAGATGGAGATCAAGGACATGAGGATGAGGGGTCTTGGGAAGAAGTAAATTAAGACACAGGGAATCAAGACCTGGGGAGTGGGTACGTGCGGTGAGTGTTTCAAATTTGAATTCAAAATCAGGTGGCACAGGGTATAGGGCACAAGCTCAGGATTTTGGGCTCAGGGATTTGGGGTCTGATGTGCAGGTTGTGTCTTGAGCTCACCAGGAGGTCTTCTGCTGAGCCAAATGTTGCCGAGGCCCGCGGGGAGGCTCGTGGCTGCAAGATCCCCAAACTATCTCGCTGCTCTATGGACAGGCTGAATGGAAACACACAATCTGCCCCTTCCTCCGCCTCCTCCTCCTCACCCCGCCGGCGGCCATTGGCCAGCCGGCTGCTGCCGCCGAGCGGACCGGCACCGCTTGACCGGCCGGCCTGCAGGCGGCGCAGCGAGTGGGAGAGCTCTTCCAGCGAGACGCCGACGCCGCCATCGCGAGCATCAAAGGAAGTCAGCGGCGCGAAAGCCCGCCCGAGCGGCGACGAGACTTTGGAAAGCCTAATGCCAGCAGCCAACGAGGCGCTGCCGCCGTTGCCGCCCGGCATGTGAAGGATTTTCCGGCGGAGGATCCGCTTGGCCGTCCGCAGCGGCGGTTGAGGCGGGAACACCGCGCCTGCAGCTGGCAGAGGCCCCAAGAACTGAGACACGGCACCCAGCTGATGGGCATCCTCCTCCTCTTCCGCCTCATCGTCATTCTCTGTCTTGCTCAAGCCCGCCCTTCCGCCCTCCTTCTCGTCCAAACCAGAGATGCCAATGCTGCCGACTCCCCGCGGCGGAGGACTCACGCCGCCGTCGTTTCCCATCAGAGTGAGCAGCTGCTCCAGGCTGGGCTGCATGCTGCCCGCCGCATTTGAGCCGGCAACAGTATGGAGGGCAAGCTTGCCGCCGTCGCCGCCGCCGCGGACCGAGTCAGGCGCGGAGTCGGCGTTACTGCCCCCGCTGACACCACTGAGGTCATCATTGGCGGCACCGGCGGCGGCGCCTGGGTAAAGGTCTGATGCCCTGACCGTATCCGAGATCAGGGTCAAGCCGCTTTCGTGCTGTGGGACAGAGGAGCGTTTAAAGTTTAGGGACAGAGGAGGATCCAGATTGATTAAAGAAAGTACAAAGAGGATACAAAGTGTCGCTTTCAAGGAAAAAGCTCACCGTCCGGCCACTTTGCACTCCTGCTACACTTCAGCTACATTTCAGCTACACTCCAGCCTCACCGTCTGGCCGCTTTGCAGCAGGTACGCTGCTGGAGGGCGTGAGGTGGTGTCCATCGGAATCGCCCGGACGCTCTGCTGGCGAGCAGCAGGCAGCGCCGAAACGACCGGGGAGCCTTCATTGCTGCCCCCTCTGCCGGCAGACCAAGCTT
This sequence comes from Limnomonas spitsbergensis, assembly GCA_037349105.1. Classification (NCBI taxonomy): domain Eukaryota; kingdom Viridiplantae; phylum Chlorophyta; class Chlorophyceae; order Chlamydomonadales; genus Limnomonas; species Limnomonas spitsbergensis. Next base: position 1,577,563 of record JAYJMM010000042.1, read on the forward strand.
CACGGCCACTGCTCCCGGGCAGGCTGCTTGGGTAGTGGCCACGCGAGGATGCGGTAGATGCTGCGGGCCTGGCCAGTGCCCCATGCAGAGCCAGCTTCCAAACTCCAGAGACGCTGCGGGGAAGGCCTCGATCTCCCCTGGCAGCTGAACCCGGAGCAAGACCACGCATCAAGCCACCTGCTCTGGCAGCTGGAGCAGCCCGTGCCGGCCCGCCGGATCCGGCAGCGGCTGAGAAAGTCTGAGAGGGCTTGGAGCCGGCACCCAGCCGTTTGCTCTCCGGTGTCCTCGCGGCCCGGCCGAGGCGCAGCATGATGTTGTGAAGGACTCTGGCAGCTTCGGCCTCCTCCTGCATAGAGGCAGGGGACACAAGGTGACGAGGAAGCAAGGGTCAAGTGAGGAGGATCAGGAAAAGCACGTGCGTGCGTGCATGTTCTGTCGAGGCGCATCGTGCTGTTCTGATGGACGCTTGCGATATCCTCCAGTCTTGCGAGAGAGGCTGGGACCCAGGTCAATGGGAGGCGCGGGGCGAGCGGGTGTCGAGGTGACGAGGAGACAAGATGCAAGCAGGTGAACTATGTGCAGCGTTTTCGAGGGCACGCTTTGCCGCGCTCGCAACCCCAGCCCACCATTAGCCCACCACCACCATCCACCAGCCCACCACCAGCCCCAAAACCTTCCGCACATCCATCAGCAGTGCTGATACCATTGCCATCCACCAGTGTTTCTTTTTCCATAACTCAGCTACACATCAGCTATTAAACGGCTTCACGCCAGAGGCCCTAATTGTGGTTAGCCATGCTGCTTGGGCCGCCAGCCGTAGGTCGGTCCAGGTCTGGTCCCCATCAGGCTTCTGACGGCCGCTGGGCATCCTGCTGAATGATGGCTTCGAAGCCCCCCCAAACTGGTACCCCGCCTCCGCCCCTGAACGTGTCTTCCGCCTACTACCAGCCCGCCATCAGCCTGCTACCAGCCCACCATCAGCCCATTACCATCCCACCAAAAATCTACCACCAGCCCACCATCAACCCACTGCAAGCCCAGCCGCTCAATAACAGCCCACCGTCAGCCCACAAATGCACCAGTTCAGGAAACCACTGCCCGCCCACCACCAACATCCTCTAGCCCACCACCAGCACACCGACCTTCCGGCCAACCATTGTGGTTGCAGCCGCAATTGCCCACCCCGCATCCCCACCCTCATATGGGCCGCCCAGCCCTCTAGCCCTCCATCAGCCCACCAGCCCACCACCAGCCCACTAACCTTCCGCCCAGCCATATCCGCATCCTTGCCCCCGTACGCATCTCCCCGCACGGCCTCGGCGCTCATCCATGCCTCCTTCCCCTTGTGTGGCAGGCCCAGGGCCAGCTGTCCGGAGGAGATCGAAGTGCGGTACCCTACGGCGTTGGTAGCGGCCGTACCGCTGCTGTGCGATGTACCGCCGTTGTACGATGGAGACACCCTGACACGGCTGATGCTGGCCATCTTAGCGAGCATGTGCGGAGCGTCAAGGGGACCTACGCTGGCATGGCCGGGGTCAACCGGCGAGGTGCGGCCCATGCCCAGGCCCATGCTAGCCATCCTGGTGAGTCTCAGCAGTGGCACGCCGCAATCTGCCAAGCCGCTGCTCATGCTGGCCGTCTTCGCAAGCATACGCGATGCGCCAGCGTTCGGTGCGACACGACCCATGCTGGCCATCCGAGCAAGCCTCAGTGACGATGCAACATCATCCGGCACGACGCGTCTCATGCTAATCATCCTTGCAAGAAGTCGCGGAACATTGGAGGAAATCCCGCTGTTTGAGCCCGATCCGGATGCCTGTCGGTCAAAGCTACTAGCCCCCGCTCGGAGCGGATGTTGCCGCAGACTGGCTCCAGAGCTGCTCTGCCAAAAGGACGCCGCTCCTGCAGCCGCTGCCGCTGCGAGGGCATCGTCGCCCGCTTGCACACTGTTATTTTTCGACAGAAACCTGTATGATGTCCCGGCAGCAGGTGCGACACGCTCGTCCCCGGCGTACGAGGCCTGTGTGCGCAGGCTGGCCATCCGTTTAAGCCCACGGAGAGCGGCGTCTCCGAAACTGCCTTTTGGCTGCGTAGAATCCGCTGGCGTGTCCTGTTGAAGCAAGTCTGGCTTCGATGCATAGGGATGGGTGGCGAAACCCGCATTGGTTGGTCCCTGCAATTGAATAGGGACACGGAAGTGTGACCAGGGGTATGACTATCGGAATCTGCATTATTTTGATTGGACCAGGGCTTGGACTTAACAAAGTCTGAGGCAGGCCATCGGAACCCGAACACCCTGTGGAGAAAAATGCATTGGTTAGGCCCTGCAAATGTGCACGGGCAAGGAAGTACAACCAGGGGTGTGACTATCTTTTCGTTTGCTGGGACTTAACAAGGTGTGAGACCGGCCGACGCGAACACAAAAACAGCCTAGCTTATGTGGCCCTCGTCGGCAGCTGAGAAGAGGCGAGCAAGAATAGGAAAGGCACAACATCATTTTGGATGGCCCTGCTTAGGTGTGGGAGCAAGGAAATGTGAGGTAATGGTGCTTGGCCTTCACCCTCAGCTCTAATGCCCTAAAGAGCTATATATTGCATCCTGGGATCAAAATCGTACTGCTTGCGATGGTGCCGTGCCTTGACCCTAAATCCTAAACAGAACCTTCAACCCTAACAACGCACCCAGCGCACAATGTTGTGTTGGTCAATGGTACCGTGCTAAACCCTACACCATAAGGCCCTAGAACCTGAACTCTATAACCCTAGGCAATTCACCCTGATCATAATACTATGCTGCGGGACATTGGTGCTGCGCCTACAACCTTTACCCTGACCCCTAAACCTTGAGAGCTGACCCCCCTGAACCCTAGATCCTACAACGCTATACCCACATCCTTGAAAACCCACATCCTTGCTGGACGATTGCGCCGTTTCTAAATCCTTGACTACAAATAAAGACCCTGCACACAAAAGCCGGTTGGTCTGGTACCGTGTTCAAGTCCAAACCTGAAATTCCCGTCCTGTGCACTGAGGTCTTGCTTGACAGTGATGCTGTACTTGAACCCTAAACTCTTAGCACCCTTTACCCTGAGCCATACACCCTGACCACTGTCGTTTCTGCTGCTGGATTATTGCGATTCGCTTCCAACCCCAACCTTGAACCCTCAAAAACCTTACATACACCCCTTGCACCAGTGATGTGCTGCTGGGCGATAGCTATGCGCATCAATCCACAGCACTTGACCCTGAAACCTCTGAACAGATAACATGCATCTCAAAGACGACGTCGTGCTCCTGAACAATGGTGCCATGCCTTACCTCTCAACCGACGATCTAAACTAAAAATTGAACGTAAATCCTATCTCAACTGACAACCGAAAACCCTTCACCGCCAAACTGCCAAAACCCTAACCCCTCTCACAACCGACGACCTAAAACCCTACACTGCTCAACCGTCCCCATCGTACCCTGAACACCATGTCATGCTGTTGGACGATGGTGCCGCGCTTTGGCGTCGGGTGCGCAGCTTTCCCTCTGCCCAGGGTGTCGCCGTGACGCCTCCCACGAGCGTAGGCCGCCACGGTCGTGACCACGGCGCGGTTCGCCAGACGGGCCAGGCGGTCCAGGATACCTTCGCTGCCCTTCTGGCGGAGTGCCTGAGTGGGGATATACGTATTTAGTGAGATTTCTGATACATAGCTGTAGGGGCGGTTGCTGCTGTGTCAGTGTTCATGCACCCAACCATTTGCCAGAGTGGACGCTCCACCACCCTCGCGGTCCCTTTGGCGGAGCGTCTGAGTGGGGATATACATTTTTGAAGGGATTTGTGATACGACAAAAAATAGCTTAGGGGGCGGTTGTTGCCTGTTTCAGTCATGTATATTTTCGTGACTCAGCTACATGTCAGCTACACTCCGGCTTCTAGCCGGAGACCCCATATGTTGCCAGTCTTGCTGCTTTGGTCACCAATTGCAAGCCGGACCAGGTTTGGTCCTAACTAGCCATTGGCGGCCTGACCAAGTTGAACTTGCAGGCGAAAAAAGAAGCACTGTGTTTCAGTGCATCAGCGTCTACCCAATTGCAAAGCGGGCCAGGACGCCCTGACTGTCAGTCTGTTGACACGCCCGGATGAGGCGCACTAGGAAAACAGTACATTCTAGGACGCTTGAGCTACAATTCAGCTTATAACCGGAGGGGCCTGGTGCAGCAAGACGCCTGATGCTTGGATCGCCGCCCCCATGGGCCAGCCTTGTTTTCACTGACCTTTGGCCCAGTAGTGGCCACCCAGAGGGCTGCCTGGGACGGCCTGGTGCGCACTAGACTCATCCATGCCGACGGCAGATTGTTGTTGCTTTTCATTCACAATTTCTGTACAATTAAGCTATTCTTCAGCTACAAGTCAGCTCCATTGCAGATTTTCAAGAGTGCTGGTTTCAGTGCAAACCCAAGGTATGGCTGAATTGTGGCGGAGGGGCGCACTGACAAGCACACGGTGAACTACCCAGAGGGACACACTGACAAGCACACGGTGACCTACCCAGAGGGACACACTGACAAGCGCACGGTGACCTACCCAGAGGGACACACTGACAAGCGCACGGTGACCTACCCAGAGGGACACACTGACAAGCACACGGTGACCTACCCAGAGGGACACACTGACAAGCGCACGGTGACCTACCCAGAGGGACACACTGACAAGCGCACGGTGACCTACCCAGAGGGACACACTGACAAGCACACGGTGACCTACCCAGAGGGACACACTGACAAGCACACGGTGACCTACCCAGAGGGACACACTGACAAGCACACGGTGACCTACCCAGAGGGACACACTGACAAGCACACGGTGACCTACCCAGAGGGACACACTGACAAGCACACGGTGACCTACCCAGAGGGGCACACTGACAAGCACACCATGGCCTACCCAGAGGGACACACTGACAAGCACACGGTGACCTACCCAGAGGGACACACTGACAAGCACACCATGACCTACCCAGAGGGACACACTGACAAGCGCACGGTGACCTACCCAGAGGGACACACTGACAAGCACACGGTGACCTACCCAGAGGGACACACTGACAAGCGAACGGTGACCTACCCAGAGGGACACACTGACAAGCACACGGTGACCTACCCAGAGGGACACACTGACAAGCACACCATGGCCTACCCAGAGGGACACACTGACAAGCGCACGGTGACCTACCCAGAGGGACACACTGACAAGCACACAGTGACCTACCCAGAGGGACACACAGACGAGCACACCATGACCTACCCAGAGGGACACACTGACAAGCACACGGTGACCTACCCAGAGGGACACACTGACAAGCACACCATGACCTACCCAGAGGGACACACTGACAAGCGCACGGTGACCTACCCAGAGGGACACACTGACAAGCACACGGTGACCTACCCAGAGGGACACACTGACAAGCGCACGGTGACCTACCCAGAGGGACACACTGACAAGCACACGGTGACCTACCCAGAGGGACACACTGACAAGCGAACGGTGACCTACCCAGAGGGACACACTGACAAGCACACGGTGACCTACCCAGAGGGACACACTGACAAGCACACCATGGCCTACCCAGAGGGACACACTGACAAGCGCACGGTGACCTACCCAGAGGGACACACTGACAAGCACACGGTGACCTACCCAGAGGGACACACAGACGAGCGCACGGTCGAGAACCTACCCAGTCGAGGACATCATCGATGTGGCGGTTGGATGGTGCCTTTTGGAACCACTGTTGGTACTTGAACTCAATGAGCATGCGCAGGTCCTGCATGGCAGAGGGTCTGGTGAACCATGTACCTTTTGGGGCTCAGCCACATTTCAGCTACAGTCCGGTTACAGTTCAGCTACAGTAAGCTACAGTAAGCTACGGGTCACTCATTATCTATATATTAAGAAATAATGCAGGTTTAAGGGTTGGGGTTCAACACCCGTGTTGAGGGTTTAGCGTCAAACTACTGGGCATGCGCAGTTCAGCTACAGTAAGCTACAGTAAGCTACGGGTCACTCATTATCTATATATTAAGAAATAATGCAGGTTTAAGGGTTGGGGTTCAACACCCGTGTTGAGGGTTTAGCGTCAAACTCACTGGGCATGCGCATGCCCTGTGTGTGGCAGACAGTCAGGTTTAAGGGTCAGGGTTGAACACCCACCCCTGGCAGGCCCGGCAGAGCTTTTCAGGGTTGAGGCTGTTGAAGGCGATGATGATTAATGCCTAGTCTAGGGTCAGTTGTTTAGCGTTGTTTTAAGTGATGCGTGTTAAGTGTTGAGAGTTCCGGGTTCTGTGTTCAGGATTTCAGCACTGCGATTTGTCTCACACCTCGGGTACGCCTGGCCAGTGCTGCGAAGTTCTTTGTGTAGAGATTTTTCAGTCCAACAGTGCATAATTTTGCATGCATGGGACATGTGCCCGTAAAGAGGGACAGGCCCTAAATATGCTAGGGCAGCGAGCAAAAATCAGTGACCCCCCTGGGCTAGCAACCAACACACAACCACCGAGCAGCAACGTGGGAATGAACCCCCTAACTGTGCAAAGGGGATAAGGCTAATGTCGGTGATCATGATTTATGCCAACAGCCATTGCTGTGCCAATTACGGTCCTTTCGGTGGCTGAATTAGGCAGCCGGTTATTTATTTCTTCATTTGTTTTATAGGGTCTGGCCACCGCTTTGAATAAGAGGTCATGCTGATGTTTAGGGTTTAGGGTTTAGGGTTTAGGGTTAACGGTCTGGCCAGTGCTTTGAATAGGAGGTCATGCTGATGAGAGCGATGGTCATTCATGCCTACCTGCCCTTGGTGTTAAAGGTCAAGGTTTCAGGGTTTGTCTCCTACTTAAGGGTTTATCTGCCACTTAAGGGTTACAGTTTTGTCCCTTAGTTTGGGGCTCAGGGTTTGTCGCCTAGTTTCAGGATACGTTTTGTCTCCTAGTGCAGGGTTCAGATTATGTCTCCCAGTTTAGGGTTCAGGGTTTGTCTCCTAATTTAGGGTTCAGAGTCAAGAATAAATTCCCTACCTCAGGGACACCTGGCCAGTGCTTTGCGTAGGATTTGAGGCTGATATAGGCAATGAGGATTGATGCCTACCAATACTCAGGTCTGGCTCCTACTTCAGGGTTCAGGGTTAGGGTCAGGGTTTAGGTTTAGGGTGCAGCTCCTACCTCGGGTACACCTGGCCAGTGTTTTGCGTAGGAGTTGAGGCTGACGTAGGCAATGAAGATGTAGGCTAGCAGGAACAAGCCCAGAACGTATACCAGCAGCACGGAGGCGTACGCGTGGAAAATGCCGGCCAGTAGCAGCTCCGTTTGGTTCGTCCCCTCTCCGGGCGGGGCCATGCTCTGCATGGCGGTTGAGATTGTTAAGCAGGTTATAAACACATCGCTACAACCTTCAACCCTCGGCCCTCAACCTGCCATGAGGCGGCATCGGCTTCTTATGCCTTATCCCTTGAACTTAGACCCTCAAGCCACTGGGAAGAGGTTGCTGTGGACCATCCCTGACTGCAGGGCCGCAGTGTTTCATTTTCCGGCTCCAGCGGCCGCCAAAGGCCCAATCAAGACGAAACCTGGACTGGCTCACAACTGGTGGCCAAAGCAGCAGGGCTGGTAACGAATGGCCAAAATGGGGCCTCCTGCCCGAGGCCGGAGTGAAGCTGACATGTAGCTGAGTCACGAAGAAAGAGTGCCCCCCCAAAAGGGGTCCCAAGAAGGGCCTGTCACTAGGGGGTCGGACTAGTCCCCCGACAGCCCCCTCGCTTATAATGTGACCCCATGGTGGGCGCCTTAACACACGGAAGAATCGACTGGCGTCCAGGACTTAAGCCATTGAATACAAAATGGAACATCTGTTTTTTTCTGGTCATTTCTTCGTTGTGCAAAGGTGCCAACCGGGCACTGAAAGCCCCTGTTTGGGGGACTAGTCCGACCCCCCTAGTGACAGGCCCTTTGTCCCAAGAAAGAGGAAAAGTCTTTCCCTATTCCTTTGCCCATAAGATTAGCTTGCATGGTCTGCTTGTTAATTAAAACTGCAGGGGGGCCATTACTGCATGATGCATACCCTTGCCTGTAGACAGAACCTTGATACAACGTATGTCCATGTGCTACGATCTGCACGCCTACCGAAGCTCAGCCTACACTTCAACCCCACACTTCAATCCCAAATTCAATCATAGACCCACTATGTACAGGCCGCTGTCGTCGCCTAGAGTCATGTAGGAGATCATGGCATAGATCGCATCCCCAATGGTGGCCGCGTCCTTGACCCTGAAGAGGAGGAGTGAGGGAGGAGGTCCAGTAGGGAGTGGGGTGGAGGTTCAGGAAGCGATATCATAAGGAGGAAATGACAAATATGCCTCATGTGGGTGTAAGCCTAGATACATCGAATACTCATATTCTTGACCATGAGGGAGGGAGTGCGGGAGGGAATTCAGGAGGGAGTGGGGTGGAGGTTCAGGAGGCCAATCTCATTATTAGGAAACATGCCTCATGTGGGAGGACAAGGTTTGGGAAGTGTACCCAAAGATAATGACGGAGTAGATGCCAAGTAAAGCACACACCACAAACACACTCCATTCACTTCCACCCCCTATGGTCACCCTCTCACCCACCCACACTCCATTCACCCCTGCCCCCCTGTCCCCCCCCCCCCGCTACTTGCCTGTATCCAAAGATAATGACGGAGTACATGCCAAGCAATGCACACACTACGAACACCACCACCGCTAGGTGCAGGAGGTCAGGTAGCACATGCACCTACATGGTACAGAGAGGGGCTTAGGGTTAAAGGTTAAGGGTTTAGGGCTTAGGGTTAAGGGTTTAGGACCAAGCGTACAAGGTGCAGAGTGTGGGAGGCCAAGCGGCACATGCACTTAAACAGGGAAAGGTTGAGGGTCCAATGTTAAGGACTAGGTTTACAAAGGCTAATTTCTAGTGCAAGCCACACCACCTTTGGCAGGCCTCCGGCAGCTTCTGCAGAGCTGATGGGGACCAAACTTTGACCGGCCTGAGGCCGCTGGCCAAAGTAAGTAGGAGGGTATGCTGCACCATACCCACACAGCTATATGGTGCAATTTGGCTGAATTGTGGCTGAAGACACTCAAATGAAGAGCGGCAGGCCCGTTATCTCACCGGTGCTGGCCCCGTCATAGGTAACCTATCTTGAAAGCTGAGGTTAACGACGAGCTGCATCATAAAATCATTTTATTTCAAGCAAGACCACGAGATCAGGGTGTAGATCTAGATCTGTATCAAGACCATGACAGGCTGGCCCGGGAGCTCACCAGCGTCCCTCCGATGACCGACAGTCTCTTTTGAAAGCTGAGGTACATAATGAGGCGCACCATCAGCCCGATCAGCACCATGCCCTGAAGCAGGTAGTACAGCACCTGGGGGCAGATGAGGAGCGGTTTAATGTCCGGCTCGATGGAAGGGGGCATAGAGGGGTGGGAGGTAGCAGGCTTGATAAAAGGAGTCGGGGAGGGGGGAGGCAGTAGCCGGGTTAACGGAAGGGAGCAGAAAGGGGGGAGGCAGACACAGCAAGAAAAAAGGAGGAGGGCAGGGGACAACAATTTCATGTTGGGCTTGATGGAAGGGGGCAGGACGGGGGAAGGCAGCGGCAGCAAGGCAAAATAATGGGGGCAGGGAGTCAGCAGTTTGATGTCTCGGTTGTCTTTGAAGGGGTCAGGGAGGGGGGGAGGCAGCTTGAAAAAGAAAAAACGAGGGGGCAGGGGATAAGCAGCTTCAATTTACGGCAGAAAAAGGCAGGGATGAGGGGGAGCAGCAGCAGGGTTACTGGGAGAGGGCAAGGGGGCAAAAGAGGGGACGCAACACGAGGGCCAAAATAAGCTTGATGCACATTGTACAGCTTTGTGCTGCAGATAAACTCATATGCTGCTGCTCCGTGGTTGTGTGCTGGTTGCTAGCCCAGGGGGGTCACTGGTTTTCGCTGGCTGTCCTCAAATGTGATGCTCTGCTGGACTACAAAACTTCAAAACATCTCACATGTGTGTGTTGTTGCTGTTGTTGCAAAGTTGACGCAACCACACGCAGCCTTTTTCGAAAAGTGTAGGCAGAGCGAACCGGGCAAGAAACCAGTCACATGAAACAAAACAGAAACAGTGTTGTACAGACAGCATTCGAACACCCTGCTCATATTTGTGATGTACGCGTTACATCATTGTTGTACTCACATGTGTGTTGTACATCTGATGTACACGGTACATCATGGCTGCCATGCCATCCATGCCGGACATGTCTGCAGGCAGCATCCAGCGGTAGGCACGACCCGGCTGCGGCAGCTCCGTGCTCACTGTTGTGGGGCCTGTGAGGAGCGTCCCGTTGGCGTGCGCCTCCAGCCGGGTGGGCAGCATGTAGCGTGCTGAGACGTACGAGTCCGCATCGTACACAGGGTACCTTTGTCGTTTGAATTTCGAATTTGAATGTTAACTTCGGAAATTTGGTGATCAGGGTTTAGGGTTACTACTGTCATTTATAAACTTAAGCACTTGGCATTAATAAACGAGGATCACTGGTACCGGTAATTCAATGAAAATTAATTTAAAATGAGGTCCATCCACGTAATTACAATTTTGCACCAGCTTCACGGCATCGGTGTACTATGGGGCCAGTACAACCAGCATGAGGCCACCCATTACTTCTTCATCCATCACCCAGAACCAAGGCATGAGGAGGGCAGCAGGTCTTACCTAGAAGCGAAGGCACCCTCCTGCATCAGCTGCGTGGCATAGATGAACCACGTGGCCAGTGCACCCAGCATGAGGCCGCACAGCATGAGACCACCCAGCATGCTTTATTCATCATCCCAAAAGAGGGCAGCAGGTCTCACCTAGTAGCGAAGGCACCCTCCTGCACCAGCTGTGTGGCATAGATGAACCTCGTGGCCAGTGCACCCAGCATGAGGCCGCACAGTATAACCTCGTAGATCACCCAAAAAGCCGACATGCGGATTTCGTACTTGGTCTTATGGACCTGGAGGCTGGCACTACAAAAGGCAGTGGCAGGCCAGGGTCAGGGTTTAGGACCTGCTGGCACAGTGGTGGCCTGCCCAGCATGACCTCGTAAGACACGCGGAGGGTAAACATGCGGATGGTCTTGCGGGTTGGATGTGCAGCGCTGCAGCAGACGGTCGTGGGTCAGGGTCAGGGTTTAATACCCGTTGGACAAGAGGTGGCCCGCCCAGCATGACCTTGTAAGACACCCAGAGGGCAAACATGCGGATTTCGTCCATGGTCTTGCGGGCATCATGAGCAGTGCTGCAAGATGAGAGGCAGACCTTTCTATATAAAGAATTTACACATTCCTTTAGTGAGCTTTATTTGAAGCCTCATTAATTTTACTATTTTTATTAATAGGACGTACACTTTCGGTAATATTGAAGCCGCTTATGAGGATATGTTATGACCAGGCCGCCGGCCGCAGGTTAAGGTCAACACTTGGTCCCTATTTCTACTGTGGTGGCTGACCAGCGGCCTGCCCTAGGTGGTCCTTGGCGACGTGCTTAGTTCAGGGTTTGGTTTCAAGGTTTAGGGTCCAGGATTACGGGTTCAGAGATCAATAATATGTAGGGTTTAGGCTTCAGGGTTTCGGGTTTAGGGCCGGGCAATTTTTCAGTCCTTAACGCACTTGATCTCCTGTCGTTCTCTCCCCTCCAGGTTTTTGTCCACGAGCATTTGTCCCTTTTGCCGCTGCTTTTCCTCCTCCACCTCAGCATTGAGCATCTGGTCTTCGTGCCTCGAGTCGTCGCTGTGCCCAGGTGGCAAGGGGGAGAGGGAAGGGATTTAGGGCACTGGGTAGGGCTCTGGGTTAGGGGTCAAGGGTTAAGCATCTGGTTGTCATGAGAATGAGTCGTGGCTTGCAGAGCCCAGGGTTTAGGGTTCTGGTGGAGGTTTTGTTGCGTGGGTCGTGCGCTTGCCTGTCCTCAGACTCGTGCCCATCGTCCTCAGCAATGCCCTCGGTGACTGGTCCTGCAGCAAAATAAGCAGGAAATCCAGGCAGCCCAGGCAGGTTGGCAGCGGGGCCATGCAGCCCAGGCACAGCGTGCCAGAGGAGCGGTGGCCGCCCATCGCTGCAACTGCGTGATGTCAATCCTCGAATGGGCAGAGGGGAGAAGACCCCGAAGCTCGTGCCTCCTTGCGTGGCCTGCAGCGGCAGCGTCGGCGTCAGGTCGCAGGTGATGTCGTCCTGTATATCCAGATCCCGCGCCGTGGGGATAACGGCAGATCTGATAACGGGATCTGATGCTGAATTAGCAGCGTCCATCACGTGCCCGGGCAGCGGGCAGCACTTCTCTCCCGCCGTCAGAGACGCCTCGCTCAATGCCCAGCCAAAGTGCATGTCGGGGAGCGCCTGGCCCGTCCCCATGTAACTCTCTCCACGCCCAGATTCGATGCGGTGCGAGCGTTCACGGGAATCACGGCCCAACATAGATCGCTGAGTGCTGTGCGTGTGCACGGGCGGCAGGTTTTGCTTGCCCCTGAATCCAGCGCCCATGATGGAAGAGACAGGAGAATCAGGCTGCGTGTACAGCTGGCTCCGGAACCGGTCGGCGGGCTGAAGCTGTTGGGGTTGTTCCGCAGCGTCGACCGCAACTGGGGCGCCCCGCCTGTATCGCCAGCAGGCAACCTTGCGACTCATCCGTACGGAGTGTGCAATGTCGAACGCAGTGAAGATGAGATACAGTCCGACGATGAGCAGGAGGAAGATGTCGGGGAGCATCTGGAGGGGCAGGGAGGGCGGGGGGACGATAGGGGAGGGGGATTGGGGACGACCAGGGGGGGTGACAAGGGAGGGAGGGGGGAAGGGAGGGGGGGAGGGGGAGGGAGTGGGATGAGGACAGGGCCGCAGGGGAGGGGCTTGTAGGGAGTGGCTGGGCGGACACTACCAGCGGAAGAGGGTCCAGCCTTGACAGGCCTGCGAAGGGTAGCTGGAACAGCAGAGTTGCTACACCAGGCCACCTTGGCTTAAGGCTGCAATGTAGATGAACTGGAGGTAAATCCTCCTGAAAATAAACAGCTTACCTGTCGTAGCTGCCATTGGCTGGGTTCTTGGTTGTACTCTACTGCAGGTAAGCCCTGCGGGGGAGAGATGCACACACAAATATTTTGTTGGTGTGGAACAGTTTAAGACAATCTTTACAGCTTTTCTATTGGTTAGCTGTGCCCAGCCCTTAAAAATTGGGGCTGTATTTGTTTGCGCTAAGCCTGTACCATTAAATGCTTTGGTTTATTTCAAAAATGCTTTTGCAGCAATTGAATCGGACGGTTTAGGGGTGAATCGTTTGGGATTAAGGGTTAAAAGGGTAGGTTATACATCACAAGCGTAGGGTTAGAGCTTTCATGGTCCATACACAGAGTGGCGATGGAATGGAGATGGTCCACAAACAGAAAAGGTGGTAAAAGACGAGGTGCGAGACACATCTCTGTTAGTTGCCTTCAGCTCAAAGCCTCAAATGAAGTGTGCCATGGCCTGCTGGTGGAAGCCTGCTGCTCGTTCTACAAGCCGTACGTTGCTCAAGGTTTGGTCCCATTCGCCGAAGTGGTGGCCGCCCGGCAGGCCTCCTAGGGCCTCCTAGAAAGCACAAACCCTTAATCCTCATCCCTCAACCCAGGCAGTCCACCTTGGAGTCCTAGCTCGTCCGGATAGTAAGGGTTTCAGGGTCAAAACACAAACCCTGAATCCAGGCAGCTCACCATTATGTCCACGTCCATCTGGCTGTTTAGGTTTTATAGTCCAGGGCTTAGGGTTTTTGAGGGCTTGAGGTTATAACCCTTAACCCAGGCAGTTCACCATGAAGTCTTTGTCCATCCAGATGTTATGGAGTTAGGGTGTAGGAATTTATGATTTGTGGTTTAGGATGTAGGGTTGAGGGTGAAGGGTTTTATGTCTTGAGGTAGACCCGAACCCAGGCAGCTTACCGTGAAGTCCATGTCCATCCGGATGCAATGGATTAAGGGTATAGGGATTTAGGATTTATGGTTTAGGATGTAGGGTTGAGGGTCAAGGGTTTTTGAGGTAAACCCGAACCCAGCCAGCTTACCATAAAATCCATGTCCATGCGGATGTTTCCGCTGTCCTGCCACTTGAACAAAACTGTCATGTAGCCAAACACTTTGCCGGTGGGGTTGTACGCCACAGCCTACATGGGGGGAGGTTTGTACTCAGCACACGTAAACAACATTTCAGCTACACTTCAGCTACATACCAGTCTGTCGCTGAGGGAAGCACTGGCCAGACATGCCCTGCTGCTCCGGAGCCAGCATGCTGCCGTCAAACTGTTGAGTCAGCTACTAGTACACACGCTACAGCATAAATTCAGCTACACGTAAGCTATACTCCAGCTAGCCATCAGGTACCCGTCAGCTGCACTCCAGCTACAATCCAGCTACAGTTCAGCTACAATTCAGCTTCCCAGCAGGGCCACACTCACCTGCATCATCACGGTCTCGGTGAGCTCCAGAACCAGCAGGTAACCGCCAACCATGTAGGTGTGTTGCTGGTTCAAGTGCTTCAGCGTCAATTTAGCTACAATTTAGCTACACCTCAACTTCCTAGCAGCGACACACCAGCTACACTTCAGTTTCCTACACACACCTGCATCGTCATGCTCTTTGTGAGCTCCGGAACCAGCAGGCCGCCGTCAAACATGTAGGTGAGTTGCTGGTGCACACGCTTTTCACTAGTGTGTGTGTCGAACAGTATGGGATAGCCATCGGGGAAGCCTGCACAGATGATGTGGTGACTGGAGTTGATGTAAGGTTGACTCTGCTACCAGACAGGTACAAGACAGCGATAATTCAGCTGTAACTTAGCTACAATTCATCAGAATCACCGGTGTGCGTGCAAAATATAATGGTTTGGTCTCTGGGGTAATGTACGAGGAGGAAAATATGGTCAGGTTTGATAACAAGTCTCCAACTAGAAGTCAGCTACAAGTCAGCTACATCATTTGTGTGTGCATGAAACAGGATGGGGTAGCCATAGGAGTAGCCTTCACAGAGGAGGCTTTGTGGATGGGAGGAATAGTGTTCAGTCAGGGGCTCAGGGCGACCCATCTACATATACAATTCAGGTTCATGTCAGCTACATCACCACTACATTTCAGCTACATCACAGCCCACGGCCATAGGGGCCTGGTGCATGAAGGTGTCGCCTGCTTCGACTAAGTGGTGGCCACCCGGCGGTCCTACAATGGTGGTCTAAGGCACACTAACAAACACTGTATCTGAGCAGTCACGATATTTTCGTTTCGCCTCGGCGAGCCCCCTCGCCTCCTTCTCACCTTTCAGCGGATGGTGAAAGAAGCCGTACGGCACGCCCGTTGAGGGGTTCACCTCTGTCGAGTTTTCGCCAACGTCGTAAAAGTCGCCTAGGTCCAGGTTTGGCTCGTACAGAGAGGACTGACGGTTGAACACTGGGTCGCTGCCGACACCCCCGAGAGAGGTGGCGGAGAAGGTGCGCCGCCGCGAGTCGCTCTTTGAGCACGAGGGAATGAGGCTCGGGAAAGATGAGTCCAGACACACCCGTGCAGAGTCGGGGTCTCCGAAGGACTGAGAGATGACAGTGGGGGTGGGAGGTGGGAGGTGGGTCTACACGGGGAAGGTAATGACGCCTTGGATGGATAAGTCCAGGCACTCCTGTGCAGAGTCGAGATCCCCGAAGGACTGTTGGGAGGGGGGTAGGGAGGCGGGATGTAGGAGGTATGACAGGGGGGGAAGGAAGGGTCCAGACACTCCTGGGCAGAGTGGAGATCCCCAAAGGACTGTGGGAGAGGCATAGGGTGAGGGGACTGGGTATGAAGGACTAGAGGTTAGAGGTGGGGGACGGATTAGTCCAAGCACACCTAGACAGTGGCCTATACCCTTAACCCACCTGTGGCGCCTCGCCCTTGGTCTTTAAAATCCTGTGCTAAAAGAGACCGGACAGCATTGTGTTCCTGCAGCCTTCCTTGAGGCACAGCGACGACAAAACACGGACCCTCCTGGACCCCACCTGTGGCGACTCGCCCTTGGTCTTCAGAGTTGTGTGCAAGAAGAGACCGGACAGCATCCTGTTCTTGCAGCCTTCCTCTAAGCAGCGATGGGGGTCAGCGTTCCACGAGTCGTATAAGTTATAGTCCGCTGTTGAGTCAAAGCTAGGGATGAGGTACCCATCGAAATCGTCGCTGTCGGCCATGCCAGTCCTGCTGGTAGAGACGCCGCTGGACCGCTGCTGCAGGCGGCGGCGGCGGCCGCCGACCGTAGCGCTGCCATCATCCGTAGCGCCTCCAACCGTATTGCCTCCAACCGTAGCGCTGCCATCATCCACATCGCTGACGGCGTGACGCGATACTTTAAAACGTATCTGTGGTGAGAGGCTATTCCGCTGCACGCAGACGATGTAGGTGGCCTGCACCATGGCCTCCGACAAGCCCAGCCCCGAGAGGACGTCGGCTGTGGAGGTCATGATGAAGCCCACTGCGGCAGTGACGACAGCCAGGCTGTTGACGGCGAGGAGAAGCATGGCCGACGCCGCCTCAGTGTTGGCAGCCTGGAGAAGCAGTAATGTCTGGTTTAGGGTTTGGAGTTTAGGGTTTAGGATGCACGGGTGTAGGGCTGAGGATTGGGGTTTGAGGTCATAGGGAGCGGCAGTTCGAGTACAGTTGGATTGAAGAGGTAAATACCACCAGTAGTACCTGGCCGAGTTGCACGGCAATCTACCCAGTGTCATAGCTGGGCGGTTGGCCTACTCATTGATCCACGCCCCAAGGCATTTTCTTGATTGATTGATTTACAGTATCATGGACCTGATGGCAACTGATTCTGAACAGGCAAAAGGTTCCAGGACTCTTTCCAGAGACCAGCACCAGCACCAGCACCAGCACCAGCACCAGGACCAGGACCAGCACCAGGACCAGGACCAGGACCAGGACCAGGACCAGGACCAGGACCAGGACCAGGACCAGCACCAGCACCAGCACCTCCCTTGGTCCTTAGATTCCTTGTTCCCTAGATCTCTTGATCCGCCCCAATTCCCAGGGCACACCGCCCTCCCGCCCTCGGAGGCTAGCCGCAGGCTCGTGAAGTCGTGAACCCTGAAACCCATGCACTAAGCCATGAACTGTTCAGCCCAAACCCTGAACTGTTCAGCCTGAACCCTGGACACCTGCACCACCAGGGCTTCCTCAAACACATTTCAGAGAGGAAGGAGAGGGCAGAGCAAAACACACAAGTATGTCGGTTTACAGAAGAAGGAGAGTGTTAAGCCACAAAACAAAGGGTTCAAGAAGAAGGAGAACATAAACATCCCAAGTCATCAACACCTGTGCAGTTACATAAAAGTGGGCGAATTCTGGCCAGGACCCGCATGGAGCACCCCAAGCACCTGCACTGCCAGCGTTTCGTCCAGCAACTTCTTTAGCGTCTGGATCTGCGCAGTCACGTTGGAGTGGGCGCCGAGGGCCAGGTCCCGCATGGCTGTGAAGGCTGCCTGGGCTCTGGAGTCGTACTGGTCGAACTTGCCGAACAGGGAAAGTGTGGTGGCGGCGACAGCCGTTTGACTGGCCTGAATAACATGAAATTGTGATTGATTTAATTGATCATTTATGAATATCTTAATTAACCACTGTAGCCGGTTATCCCTTATTTTCATCATTACCAATTTATGGATAATTCAATAGATCGCTGGAGCCGGTGATCCCTTATTTTCATATATTCCATTGCAGGGCATGAGAGCATGCAGAGCATACAGAGTGGTGGCAGACACACCTTCTTGGCAGGCCTGGTGGCAGGCAGCAGGGGGCAGGGGGTAGGGGGCAATCAGTTACAAGTCAGGTACATGGTCCTTCAGCGACAATTCAGCTAACAAATGTTATTCATTAAAATTAGCTGCCGGTGCTGGTAGCTATTTAGCTGACTAAGGTACCGTACAGGTAGTAATCAATTCAATCTGGCGACAACTTGGCTTAGATGTAATACAGTATAAATTAATATCCGATAGATTTGGCAATTTAGAACGGTAACGGAAACGGAAAACAGAAAATCCCAGACCCTCACCTCAATACTCCTGGAGGTGTCTTCAAGGCCAGAGATGGCGCCGAAGATGAGCGATAGCGCGATGCCGTCCGTCGAGATCGGAGCATCGCACACGGCTGTCGGCGCGGACGCAGAAACGATTGAGCCCACGGTCCCCGAGGTGTCGCCACTCCGTGCAGCCACAGCCGCGGCAGCGGCAGACAAAGCCGCGTCGCACGCTGACGCGACGACATCCAGGAGCCGCCGTCCGTCGGGAGCACCAGCCACAGCCACGCCGCCGCCCTCGTCGACATCCTCCCTGTCCCAGCACCTCACTGTGGCCCTCGCGGCCCCGCCGCGGCGCCTTGTGCGCATCGTCGCACGGTCAGCAATGCCGTTATGCACGTTTTCTGGGCGGGCAGGCGCTTGTTGATCGGTCCTGCTGAGGCTCCTACCGAGGCCACCCACCTGCTGCTGCTGCTGTTGCCCCTGCAACCTCTCATCGCCTTGTTCCCCGTCATGCACCAAATCGTTGGAATCATTCACCTCATCCTCGCACCAGCCGCCCAGCATGACGACCAAGGTCTCCATCAGCGGAGCGAGCGGCCGAGCCGCCGCGGCGCGAAGCGAGGAAGTGAGGCCAAGCATGGCAGCCTCGGCCAGGGCCAAAGCGCCGTGGGCGGTACTCGGCAGCGCATCATCAGCAGACTGCCAACCTGTATTCGGATCAGTAACATACGGATCACCGATGTTGAGGTCCCCATAGCCGTCGGCCGCATCGCCTGCTCGCTCGAAGTTGCCAGCCAGTTGGACATCATCAGCAGGGGCAGGTCCATCACCGCATAAACCGCCAGTTGCCGCGCCGTGCGCGTTCGTGGCTGCGCGTCTGAGGTCTGTGGCCACAAGGATGGCACGGGCGAGGACGGCACGGCGCACAACATTTGCCAGGGACTGCGACTGCGATGCTGGTGTCGCCGACAGCCGCCGGACGTGTTGCGCTTGATCCTGTTGGTGCTTAGATGCATCCCAGGCCTGTGCGGCGAGCTCCAACATAAGCCGGCGGCTGCTTCCGCGCCGGCGTGTGGCGTTGGTAGACACACTAGCAGAGCCCTGCATCACAGATTGTGTAAGCTGGTACGATGCCGGTACGCTGGTACGATACCAGTACGCTGGCACGATACCAGTACGCTGGTACGCTACCGGTAAGCAGGTACGATACCGGCAAGCTGGTACGATGCCGGTACGCTGGTACGATACCGGTACGCTGGCACGATACCAGTACGCTGGTACGCTACCGGTAAGCAGGTACGATACCGGCAAGCTGGTACGATGCCGGTACGCTGGTACGATACCGGTACGCTGGCACGATACCAGTACGCTGGTACGCTACCGGTAAGCTGGTACGATACCGGTAAGCTGGTACGATACCGGTACGCTGGCACGATACCAGTACGCTGGTACGCTACCGGTAAGCAGGTACGATACCGGCAAGCTGGTACGATGCCGGTACGCTGGTACGATACCGGTACGCTGGTACGATACCAGTACGCTGGTACGATACCAGTACGCTGGTACGATACCAGTACGCTGGTACGCTACCGGTAAGCAGGTACGATACCGGTACGCTGGTACGATACCAGTACGCTGGTACGATACCAGTACGCTGGTACGATACCAGTACGCTGGTACGCTACCGGTAAGCTGGTACGATACCGGTAAGCTGGTACGATACCGGTAAACTGGTACGATGCCGGTACGCTGGTACGATACCAGTACGCTGGTACGATACCGGTACGCTGGTACGATGCCGGCATTTGAAAACTTAATAAGACCCCGGATTTTTTGTAAGCATCCAATGAGTGCTTTGGACAATAGGTGGGAGGCACACACAGCTCATGAGCCCAGGCTGCCTGCATCCATGCCCCAGCCAGAGCGGGTCTCTCACTAGTTTAGGGTCTGGGGTTGAGGGGTTATGGGTTATGGGGTTTAGGGTTCAGGGGATTAGGGTTCAGGGGTTTAGGGTTCAGGGATTTAGGGTTCAGGGGTTTAGGGTCTCCAGCCAGAACAGCAGCCAACCCCTTAGAACCCATAGCTCCCCAAAGGTCGAAAGCTGCCCGGCACTCAGCCCAAAGGCCCCCCCAAAGCAGATAACGACCTCCTCTGAAGGCCCAGGCCCCAAAACTCCAGCCGTCCTGTTCCTTTCAGTGCACATCAGACCACCATTGGGGGACGGCTGCGCTGACAGGGGCCAAACTTCATGAGCCGTGATGTAGCTGAGTTGTAGCTAAGGCACCTTACAATAAACAGTGCTGCCCCCAGAGGCACGGGGACATTGTAGCAGAATTGTAGCTGAAGCACAATCAGGTCAAAAGTGCCGCCTACCGAGACCACTGATTATGTCCTTCAGCAGATAGGGGTACACGGCCGAATTGTAGCTGAAGTTTAGGTGAACTGTAGCTGAATTGTAGCGAAGATGAAGAGTGATGCCTACCAGGGCCACGGTGACGTTGTACTTCAGCAAAATGGGGTACACAGCTGCACCCTCCAGGCCCGAGAAGTTGCCCGATGCGTTGCCGGCAAAGCTGTTGAAGGCCGCGCCCACAGATACCGATGCTGCCCGGACTGCCCGGACACGATCCGCACTGATGTTGAAGTAGCTTGGGAGGTGCTCCAGCGCCAGCTGCAGCAGGAGGCTTACATCGCTGCGAAGGGCTGCCGCGTAGGCCATGGCCGACTGGGAGTCCATGCTACGTGGTACGCGGGAGGTGATGAGTTAAATATGTTCAAGATGACGTTGAGGATTCGAACATCCTCTCGTCTTCAGACTAAAAGTTGGTTGCATCATATGTTAAAATCCATAAAAAAAAACGATTTCCAAAAGTACCGTAGAACCGGTAGGGGTCGCGCAATTGTAGCGCTCCCTGGATTTTGATATTTTAGCAAATCGTCTGCGCAGGCAAATAAGCCAAGTGTCTGCGCAGCGCACGTACTGCGCAGCAACCAATTTGAGCACATACTTTCATTTTCTGTGCCCGCGCACAGCTTCCAAAACAACAACTTTGCGCAAGGCAAATACCGGTAGTCGGAGGAGTAAGAGGCCGACTGCCCTGAACTGAACAGCCCTGCCTAGAAACTGCTGCTAGATAGGCGACAGCACCGTTACTATGCAGACTACTGAACATAACCTTGATATTTTTTACCGGTAATTGGTAGTCCACGCAGCCCCCCAAATATGTTTTTGGCCTTTGACTACCAAGTTCGCGCAACGGGATTTTGGAATTATTTTTACCGCGCATGCTGTTCGCGCACCCCCCAAAACGATTAATTCAACGCGAAGTGAAACCGGTTCTACAGTAGATCAATGAGATCGTAAGAGAAAGTGGACCTCAACCCCAATGATACGCTTTGGCCGAATTTCTCATGGTGTGGCTTTGCTGCATTCAGCTAGAGTTTATTTGCATCCTGGTCCCTGGCTAGAGGCCTCATGTATGGCCTGCCTTGCTGCTTGGGCCTGTGTCTGTAGGCCGGTCAAGGTGAGCCCTTAAGAGGCCTTGGTGGGCTCATAGCTGTTTTGAGATTTACGGGGCCGGGGTGAATGATGATTCAGGGCTTGGCATCTAGGTTGAAGGATGTAGGGTTGAAGCTTGACGCCTAGGATGTAGGGTTCAGGATTCAGGGTTTAAGTGTAGGCTTGGTGTTCAATATTTAAGATTAGGGGTTCAAGGAAAGAACTGGCTCTGGTCAGTACCTGCTGTTACTGATAACATATTAAAAGTGTAGTCTGACTTAAATTAAATGCAGTTTATTGCGAACTTAGGCAGGCCATGCATGAGGCTGGACAAAAGAAAAAACCGACCTTCTGTTGCTGACAAAGGTGTAGTCCAATTTGAAGTAACTCAGTTGCTCCACGTTCACGTTCAGGTACGCAACCGTTCCCGACATGTTGTACTGCAACACATACTGCCCGGGCGAACAGACGCCCGCCGAGAGAGCAACCGCGCCGCATCGGAATTTTAGAGGCACAGGCGAAACGTCCGAGACGACGATCCCGGCGGACACGTCCGACAAGCCGGACGTGGCGACCTGTACGGCCGCTGCCGCACACTGCACCTTGGCCGACAGCCCTTGAGTGGAAGGGCACGGCTCTAGGGAGAAGCTGGAGACCTGTCAGTGGATAGGGGTAGCAGAAGATACTGATAAGATACTTCTTAGATTTAGGTGAGCACCATACCAAGTTTGGGGCTGCCCAGCGGAGCACCTAGTTTAGGGTTTAGGGTTTAGGGTGAAGGTTTTACGCCGGCCACCACTTGGCCCATGGAAACCAAACCTTGACCGACAAATGGCCGGTAGTCCCGGTAGCAACAGATCACTCTTCCAGACTCCCCTGTATTAGGCTGTGATTCAGATGGACTGCGTCCTAAGCGCACTTCTCGTTTTTCTGGCTGGACACACCAAGCAGTTTACTGAGTACCAGGGCAATGGTATTTTTTGACAAACCTGAACCTGAACCCATGTTCATATTAGGCTGGGCAGGGCTTGCTGCGCCAAGCCCCGCCGGCCATGGTGGCCGGTTTGAAGCTCAAGTGCAGCCAAAGCACAAAAATACAACACTGGTTGTAAACTCATTCCCGGCTTAGTTGTAGCTAAATCGCAGCTGACTTGGAGCTGAATTGTAGCTAAATTAACCCACCCACCGCCCGCGCCCGACAGAGATGTCAGACCTCCCCTCAATGTGCTTATAAAACGCTGACCTGGCCGTACACAAGGAAGACAGTCTGGTTGGCGGCGGTTGTGTTCAGCGAGGCGAGGGTTGCAAAGTCGGTTGATGCGGTTGGTAACAGTGATAGCACGAGCTTGAGTGGAGGGGGGGGGGCAAACCCTGTGACATTGGGGAACAACAAGAGCTGAACTGTGTTTGGCTTTCATGGGCCAGCAAGGGTTTAGGGTCCAGGGTTTCGGGCTCATGGATCAGTCCAGGGAAGGGTTATAGGTTTAGAGTCCAGGGTTTCGGGCTCATGGATCAGTCCAGGGAAGGATATAGGGTTTAGGCTTTTGGGCTCATGGATCAGTCCAGGTTAGGGCCGGGGGTCAGTCAAGTAGCTGTTTATTTTGTTTATTTTGTCACGCTGTTTATTTTGTTTATTTTGCCACGCTGTTTTTTTTCAGCCGGCCTAGGCCAGCAGTGTGGACAGATTTTAAATGTATTTTTATTCTTTTAGTGGCCAGAATCGTGGGTGGAGTTTGCACTGCAGTAGTACTAAGCCGTTTCGTATCTTGCTTGTTTGCTCTCACCTGACAAAAGCCGTGCCAGCTGAGTAATCTTGGTCCACTCATGACCAATATCCAGCCAATCCCACCTGGGGCCTGGACTACACAGCTCCCTCGAGGCACACGCCTCTTTAAGGAGGCGTCCGTAGTTTCGTCTCTACTTGTTTGCTCTCACCTGGCAAAAGCTGTGTGAGTTGAGCGATCTTGGCGCAATCCACGGACTGGCAGGAGCCGTCTGGACAAAGCTTGGTGCCTGAGGGTGTGTGGGTGGGGCAGAAAGGACCACGGATTTCTTTGGAGTGCTTCAACTGTACTTGTTGTACCGTATTATGGTAGCACGATACGGCACGAGATGATCCGGATTGTACTACGAAGGCAGCGCGGTACGACGAAACGGCACATGTCTAACCAGATCGTGCTTCCATGAGTCCCATCGAGTTTGGGCGCTTCAGCTGCACTTGCCTTTGACCACAAGCCAGCCCAAGGCCGAATGGGCTTGATGCAGGATGCCCTGCTGCTTGGGACACCGGTTGTTAGCCGGTTATGGATTGGTACTAATGGTCCCAGCGGTGGCCTCGATGTGACCCACGAAGGTGGGCCGGTGAGTGTCTAGTAAGCATTGCTTGCATAAACACAGCTCCGCTCGCACCCATTCTGAACTCATCCTTGGACTTTTTGGTCCCCCCACAAACTGTATCCTTACTTGCACCCTGCTGAGTCCACACTTCTGCACCCCAAGGCCTTTAGGATGCCCCCACGCCAGCCTTGCCCTTGTTCCCCATAACCCTAATCCCTCACCCCTACTGGTTCACTTACTCGCATTCTTCCAGCAGACCAGCACTCAGTCCTCACCGACACTGCACGGACTGATGACCGTAATGATCCGCTCCACGCTCGCGCCGAGTCCGAACCGATTGAACACAACATATTCCAGCCTGAAGCTGGTCCCTATCGCCGTCCCGTTTGAGGTGTCGATGCCACATGCCGATATGTCCTTCTCGCCGACAAAGTGCCCGCTGCAGCCGTTGGTCTGGCAGCCCGGTGGCGGGCAAAGCAGCAGCTTTGATGCGACCAGCGGGTCGGCGAGGTCGGCTGCGGTGGCGCCCAGCTCGCAAGGAACGTTGCCGCTAGGGGCCTGCCCGATGCGGCACATGGCGTAAAATGTGCCTCGCTTCACGCTGATCGATGTGCCGTAACCCGTCAGGACGTTCAGGACGATCGAGGGTGGCGAGGGGGAGACCTGTGTGTAGCAGCATGGCTTGCTGCAGCAGGCCCTCAGCCACGGGTGTCATGTAGCTAAAGTGTAGCTGAGTCAGGCTCTAGTGCCGGTGAACAGTGTGCAACAGATCATGCAATATGCATCTACCGACCTATGATCGGTAGCTAAAATGCAGCTACGATTCAGCTACAGTTCAGCTCAATAAGGGTGACATTAATTTAAGTCCTACTGCGCCCCTAGTCTCTGCTGCTTGCTTCCAAGTTTTTGATGGATTTTCTGGAGAACGCTGCATAATCCGCCTTGTCCGACTAAAAATGTGTATGCCATGTGTTGAACCTGCTTCAGCTAAAATTCAGCTACCATCCAGCTAAATTCAGCTACCATCCAGCTAAAGTGAAGCTATGACTAATATGTCTTACTGCACCCACTGACCTCTGCTCCTCCCAAGTTCTTGGTGGATTTCCCGAAGAGCAATGCATTTTCCGCCTTGTCCGACGAGGCAGGTAGGCTGGAGGTCAGGCAAACTGTTGACAGCAGTAGGTTTTCAGGGTTTCAGTTTTTGTTTTTCAGTTTCCAGGCTTCCTCCCAAAGAGATAAAAGGAACACTGCCGCTGACTAGGATCACACTCCCCACCATACTACCACAGGGCACATCGAATTAAAAGTGGCAAAATTAAGCTGAGTTGTAGCTGAAGCACCCCTGATTGTAGCTGAAGCACCCCTGATTGCAACCACTCAAGTGGAGCGCACACCCCGTCACAGAATACCGGTACTTCCCTGGCCTGGCCCTCACAGGCCCCAGCAGCCAATGACATTACACCTCTGTGCCATGCTGAAATGAAGCTCGGCCACTTGGGCAAACAAAAAGACAGCTAGGAAAGTCAAGGGAGAAGGCATAAGAGGAAAGGAAGGATGACAAGTTCACCCACCAAACAACAAGAACACAAAGGCCCAAGCAGCATGGCTGGCTGCACATGGAACCTCCGGCTGAGGGCAGCTGAACTACAAGGGGTAGCTGAACTACATGCGGTAGCTGACCTACAGCTGCATTGTGGTTGAACCTGAACCAAGCTACTCACATCCTTTCGCTAAGAATAAAGTGTCACTCACCCGCAGCGCACTCCCCGCCACAGAGCACCTCTCCGGCCTCGCAGACGGGGTAAACGACAACAGTCATCTGTACCGCAGCAGTACCGCCGCCAGGGCTTGTAACTGTGTACTCCACGACGTAACTTCCTGGCTTTGTACTGCTGATGCCGCAGTACAGAAGCCCAACGGACTCATACGGCAGCGGTACGTTGATACCAGCGGCCACAGCCCTGCGACAGAGATCGTTCAGAAAATGCCATATATTATTATGCCATATATTATTTGGAATCGGATTCCACACTGTCGATTAATTTGGCGTTCACACTTCTGTCCCTATGGGGGGGATGGAATGAAGGCATTTCATATGTGAGATGACGGAATCCAGGCCAGCATGTCGGCACTTTGCTCAGGATGCTCCCCTGAAGCTGCAACCCGGCCACCGCGGCCGCCTGGTCCCGATGCAGCCCGGAGGCCCTGGTTGAAACGGCCGGCCATAGGTATCAGTGGCCGCCCGGCAGCCTCCAATATGTTATCAATGGCACACTATGAAAAACCACTGCTGGAAACCTGTAATCTAGCTGTGATGTAGGCATATGACAGGGGTAGCTGTATCTGAGATGTTACAGAACAGTACTATACCTATGTTTTTAGCTAATTTTAGCCGTCTCGGACAGGTAACTGTATTTTACAGCCACATTGTACCAGTAGCTGCACTGAAGCTATGTGTAAGCCGTCTTGTGTCAGTAGCTGTATTTTACCTGTCATGAGCTAGAGACCAAAATAGTACAATCTTGTGTGTTGTGCATCCTGTAATCGCTAACCATAATGAACTGATACTTATATTTTAGCTATAGGTCAGCCGTCTCGCACGAGCAGCTGTGTTTGCCTATGATGAACTGACAGTTGTAATTTAGCAGAAGTACCCACAGCGAGCACTGGGAATCATAGCACTGGTGGAAACCCGCGCCAGGGTTACCCTGTACAGAAACACGGTCCGGTCAAACGGTACGGATACGGATACGGTACGGCCAAAATGGCCGGACAGGTAAGAAATGGCCGACACGGTGTTGTAACTTGGAACCGCTTGCACTCGCCTGCGCCCGCAAGCCACCACCCTGCTTGACAGCTCTGGAGGAGACACCAGCGGCAGGCCTTGGTCGCATCTCCCTTCGGCTGCATCTGCAGCTCCGAGGCACTTGGTGTAAGCCGTCCCGACAGGGATCTTCAAGGGGAGGAGAGGGAGTGTGGTGGTTGGGGCATGGTTCAGGGTTCAGGTATCAAGGGGTACCAGCTGAGTGCCTTGGTCGCAACTCCAGCTGCTCATATCTGCAGCTCCGAGGCAGTTGGGGCATGCCCCCCTCCCTGGGTTCTGCAAGGGGAAGAGAGAGGGGTGCGGCATGTAGAGCATACCGCAGGCTTCAGAGTTGTGAGTTTTGGGGGCGGCCAAGAGGCCACCCCTGAGATAATGGGGTCCAAACCGTAACCGGTCTACGGCGGTTGTGGCTACTGTTGCGGTTGAGTGTTGGTCACTTGCCTGGGGGGGTCACTGTTTTTCGCTCACAGTCCTAGCTTATACCGGTTTAAAGACATCCGTCCCTTGCATCATATCATTCATAGGCGATGCCGAACTGGACAGAGAAATTTTGCCAAAAACGTCACGGCCGGCGAGAAAGCATTCGTAATTTCTGCACCAATGCCGCATGGTCTCAGCCCAGGTTGTGGCTGAAGTGTGGCTGAAGTGTGGCTGACGCACCCTAACATATGCAGGGCCGAGGGGTGAAGAAACACCATAGAGCAGTAAGTGCATCCGAGTAGTGAGGGCGACAAGGCGCGGTACCAGGACCACATGAGCCTCGAAAGGCATAAGATCATACAAGTGTGCCAGAGTATGGGAAGCATATCCGGAAACCTTGGATCACCAGCAGTGAAGGCATCCAAGCACTGTATATTTGCTTTGCCTTCCCTCATAATTAGCGTTGTTTGGGGTTCAGGGATGCATGAAATGACTAATTATCGATTGTCAACGCCAGTTTTCAGTCGAAAAAGAGTTTTTTGTCGACAGGTTGCCCTGTGGGCAGCTTATAAAAAATCACATTTGATGCCCGAGGGAAGGCAACTCAAATCTATATGGTACATCAGAGTTGTGAATGCATCAGAGCAAAGTGCCTCATGCGCAGCGCTGACCTGGACCACCTCAGCCCCCAACAGCGTGATGCTGGGCAGAACCGGCGGAGCTGTCCGGCCGACTGCTTCGGTGAACGCCCTGTCAACAGCAAAATGCACAAGTTGGTTTAGACCCTTTTGAATATCTCAAGTGTCTGTGGTCGGCAAAGGTCTGCTTTTATGGTGGGTAGAACCGGCGGACACCATTCCACTGAACAGTTATAAACAGAAAATAACAGACGATTAGCTAGGATGGAATAAAAGAATGGTAAACTTTACACACACACACACAACGGAATCTTCACACACACACACAACGGAATCTTCACACACACACACAACGGAATCTTAACACACACACACACAACGGAATCTTCACATACACACACAACGGAATCTTCACAAACACACACAACGGAAAAAATGTCCAGGAAAATGTAACGGGTAGGCTACCACGCAAATAATGTGTCTCGCTAGGCTGCCCCTTTTCGGAAGGAAGACAGCAGGTACTAAGCTTTATAAAAGACCCTTCTTGCTTTTTTGAAAATGTTAGGTTTACACCCGATATACTTTTTGCCGAAGGACCTCTTAAGGATCCCATATTTGTTTCGGCTTTACTTACTCGATTTCGACCCCCAAAGGATGCTTAACACCACTGGTCTGGGTCTGCGTCTGGTCTGGGCCAGGGTCTGGACCTCTGCTTGACACTTCTACAGATCACATATCCGGTACAAATCGATTTTGACCCTACAAATAGACTTAAACTTAATCTCAACCCTAATGCGTTACCTGGGAGCAATGGTGAACGAAGCGCCCTTGCCAGACGAGGCGCCACTGCCTGAGGATGCTGCTGAAGTCGTGGACACGGCAAAGCCCTGAGACGATACAGGGGGCAGTGCTGGGAGCAATACAGGGGGCAGTACTGGGGCAGTACATTGAGCAGTACATGAAGACTGCCCGGGCAGTACAACAATGCGCATAGCCCTGGTACTAAACAGGAGGCAATACAGCAACAGTTATTTGGGGGGTGGGGCATACAGAGGGCAGTACATGGGACAATACAGGAGGCAATAAAGGGGGCTTTCAAAAGGGACAGTACATGGTTTGGTTGCAAAGAACCTCCCTTTCTCGCTCCTCCCTGGCCTCCCTCCCTAAACCCTAAACCCTCCCTTCCCTTCCTCCCTCCCCTTCCTCCCTGAAACCCTCCCCTCCCTCCCTGGCCAGCCTCCAGCACCTTCTCACCGAGAGATTGGGAAAGCACTGCCCACCGGAGCTGCAGCCGAGTGAGCCATCGTCGTTTGGGGGGCAGATGAAATCCTCTCCGCCGCAAACAACCTGTGCAAGGGAAACACCAGGTGAACCTCCCTTCTCAATGGTGGCACCCTCACTACCTTAACAACACTGCTGTGCCGATTACTGTCCTTATGGTGGCTGAATTACGTAGCTGACTTTCAATCACTGCAATTTCAAGGCAAATTCAGCTACTGTTACCAGCAAGGGACCGTAATTACTTACATGATTTCTGAATTACGGCGCAGTGGCACAGCACTGCTTACCAATGGTGACACGTTCAAATATCTCCCCCCCCCCCTCTTGTACCCAGATAATGACCAAGACTCTCCGCCACGCACCACTGCGCACCACTGCACTAAATCATACACTTTGTGTGCATGCATCCGCACTCCCTTCCCAATGGTTGCATATTCAAATTACGCTTCTACCCCACCTCTTGTACCCAGACAATGATCAGACTCTCCGTCGCTGCCTCAGTACAAATTGAAAATTTTCCGCCACTGTCGCCACCAAGAAATTAATCCTGAATATCAAAACCGGTAAATTAACCCTTCATCCTACATCCTACCCCCTGCACCCTTAACCCTGCACCCTCAACCCTGCATCCTACCCCATGCACCCTTAACCCTGCAACCAGCATCCTGTACCCTCAACTCTGCACCCAGTGCTCTGCACACAAAACCCTAAACCCTGCAACCTACATCCTGCACCCAGCGCTATGCACCCTAAACCTTGCAACCTACCCCATGCACCCAGCGCCCTGCACCCTTAACTCTGCACCCAGTGCTCTGCACCTACCCCATGCACCCAGCGCTCTGCACCCTAAACCCTACCAGGACTCTCCGTCTCTGTGTCTCTGCCTTGTTGGGAGGAATCGTCGCGTCTTGGGCATCGTAACTGTGATCGCAAAGGCAGGCAGGTACGGGTTCAGGCAAAGGTAAGGTGTAGGTTTAGGTTTAGGTTTAGGAAAGTAAGAATTTTCGAGCTTTGGTGACCCTGATTTGGTGACCCTACTTAAATGCTTTTCACCCTCCCTGAAATGTGCCGGTAGGGTCTGTTGCTCAGGCAATTTAATTCGTCTCAACAGTACAAGACAGGCATACACTGTACTCTGTTCCAGTTGTACATGTTGCGCAGGCAGTGCAGACTGTTCCAACTGTACATCTTATACATGCAGTCCAAAGTATTCCATCAGTACATGTTGTCCATGCAGTCCACACTGTTCCAGCGGTCCTTGTCATGCCGCAAGTCTTTATACTTTCTGCTTTGGGTCTTGTCGCTGTTTCCCCCAGTTCACCCTGTCTGGCCCTTTTGAAGAAGGCTGTGGGTGGTTGCGACAGCTTTGTAACAACAGCAGCGGGCTCTGCAAAGGCGATGCGTGAAGCTTGCAGTACAATTCAGCGAAGCTCAAGAGGCGTGGACGACGTCAACCCATGTTTAGGGTTTCAGGTTTCAGGTCGGTGCGTAGGATTGGATTTGAGGTTTAGGGTTGAGGGTTAAAACGGCGAGGGCGACCCTGGCCCAGCAAGGGGGTGGGCAACATGGGATATTCTAGCCCCTACCACGAGACGGTGCATGCCTGCATCAGTGAATCTTTTAATGCACACTAGAACATCTTGAGCAGGCATTTTGGCCACCACAGGGAAAAGGGGGTCACGTGTCCACCTTTATCAACATACCGGTGCCCTGAAAGCAGGGGGGCTTGGTGATAAAGATAAACAGTGATAGCCTGCACAAGCAACAACGCATGCGCACAGGTATACAGGCTGAGGGTCCAGGGCTGAAGGTTTATGATCAAGGGTTAAGAGTTTAAAATGGCAAGCTCGCATTATCACTGAATCGTGCATGTGCTTGTGTGAGTTTAGGGTTAAGAGCTCAGGGCTGCTGTTTTGATTTTGGTGGCCGGTATATGTTCGTGCGCCAACAGATGCCTGACAGGGGTGCCTGGCTACTTCTGCTCATTTGTTCTATTGATACCGATTATAGACGTCAAATTTCAGTATTCCCACAAAGACAACGAAGACCACCTGGCAGTGCCCAGCCCCGCCCAAGCTGGTACCGATACATGCCTGTAGATGTAGGGGGCGTCGGCCGGCGTGATCCTTGATGTGTCGACGGGGGTGCTGGGCTCTGAAACCTTCACCTTGACTGCCATAAGGTTGCCGGGGTTGTTGCGGGGCACCTTAACGGCGGTAGCGCCTGTGGTGCAGGCAAGCATTCTTGAGTGAGCTACAATTCAGATGCAACTTAGCTGCAACTCAGCTACAATTTAGCTACAGTTCAGCTGCAGTTCAGCTGCAATTCAGCTACAATTCAGCAATACTTCAATTGCTGTGGGCTGCCTGGGCTACGGGCTGTGGTTTATTAAGGTCGAAATTTTGTCTGCATCGGCCCAGTGGTCGTCGATTTAGGTCGTCAAGGGCAAACTAAAAACCAATCCTGGCACCTCCAGCAGGCAGGTGCAGGCACTAGCGCAGAGCAGGTTTGGCGGACATGTTCTTCACTGGTGTCTGCCTGTCATATAACATTTTTTCGAATGGGAGTAAAGGGTCCAAAGAGGAAGCTGCTGCCCAGGATTTTTTTTATCAACACATGGTTGAGAGAGTCAGGTCCATCAGACATGCTCCCCAAAGAAAAAGAAAGCTACGCCCCATAGGAGGCGTGAAAGTTAAGGAACAGCACCTGGGCCGAAGCCACATGCTCCCCACTAAAGTCTTCAGGGTCTAAGGGCAAAGAAAGAAAGAGGGAGGGAAAGAAAGTACGCGTCTCCAAAGGAGTACATGAGGGCCATGGGCAATGTCCTACGCATCTGCTTTGGTGTCCTTGAGCAGCATTCCAATGGCCACAGCTTACTTGGTGATAAAACCTTCTCTTGGGTTGGCTGAGCAGCAAATATGTTAAACTTGGACCCTGCAGTGTGGATTTACCCCCCTTCCCTCCCACCTGGCTCCTCATACAGCATGCCAAGGGTGGCAGATTTCTTGGTTATAACACCTTATCTCAGTTTTGACAAACAACACAATATGTCTGTCTAGCCTGGCAACTGCAGTGTGGTTTCCCTCCCCCCCTCCTCCCACCTGGATCCTCATACGGCATGCCCAGAGTGACAAAGGTGATGAGGCCCGTCTGCCCTGCCTCGTTGATGAAGCCCTTGCTCGTGTATGGCCCGGGTGTGATGGTGATGATGGGCTGCGTCGTGTCCAGGATCAGCGGCGGAACCTGGCAGACAGGATGCATGGTTCGATTTAGGGACAAGGGTTTAGGAATTAAGGTTCAGCATTTAGCGAATGGCCCGGGTGTGATGGTGATGATGGGCTGCGTCGTGTCCAGGATCAGCAGCGGAACCTGGTACGTGGGATTTAAGGTTCAATTTAGGGACAAGGATGTAAGGTTCAGCATTTAGAGTTCAGCATTAAGCGTAGAGCACGGATGTGTGATGTTGATGGAGCGCTGCGTTTTGTCCAGTATGAGCGGCGGAACCTAGAACACGGGGTTCAGGTCAAATATAGGGATAAGGGATTAGGGTATAGGGTATGGCAGTAATGGCACTACAGCCTGGGTGTGATGGTGTGATGGTGGACTGCACCCTGTTCAGGATAAGCGGCGGCAACAGATGACAGTAAACGCTTAGAGGTGAATGGTTTCGGATTTAGGGTGCAAGGGTAAGCATATGTCCCAGGTGTGATGGTGACGGTGGGCTGCACCTTTTTCAAGATATGCGACGGCTCCAGATGGGCCGGATTTAGGGTTGAGGGTTTAGGGGATAGGGTTCAGTACTGAAGGTTAAGGGTCGAGGGTCGAGGCGGGCGCAGCTCCATGTGACCATTATTGATGTGACAGCAAAGTTGTTTGTTAAGTTCCAATGACTGGCAATTGGACTGATACAAGCAGCCTGCTAGGGGACAACAAACTGATCAAAACATTTGTCTAGCCCTGCTTCTTAAAGCATGACCCATAAACCCTTCATCAGGCTCATCACCTCAATCTGCGTCTGCTGGCCCGCCACGATGGAAAAGCTGGTCACAGTTGCGGAGCCCGCTTTGGGCTTTGAGGTCTGAGGCGTCCCGAGGGAGGGCACCCCTGCCGATGCGGCGGACAGGAAGAGCGCGGACAGCTGAGAGGAGGCGGAGCACCTGAGATGGGCATGGTGCCAATGTTCATTTAGGGGAGAGCTTCAGCTACAATTCAGTCACATCATGGCCCGCGGCCATGGGGAGGGTCTGATGCATGATGAGTGTATTTGCTGCTCGGACCGCCAGTCCTGGGTGAACATGAAGGCTTGGTCCGTGTTAGCCCGGAGGATTTCACGCTCACCGTGCCCCCAAAGTTGGCTGGGCGCTCTCTGCAATGAACCTTGGGCTGTACCCACTTCCCCATCACAGATCGTACAAACAACAGAGTTTATTTCTGTATTACCTTACCAGATATTGTCGAGAGGGGGAACCAGCCATGAGAGGAACGCCACGGAGGCATTGCCAATATTCTAAGTATGGAGCTTAGTCATACCGGTACCGGTCAGTGTTTCTTGTTTCGGCTATGAGGTCACCTTCAGCGGGCCGCCCGGCGGCCGCCTAAGGCCCGATTGGTACAAAACCTTGACCGACGTACCAGTGCATATTCTGGTATAAAGTTTACCAGGCACTGTCACAGTCCTGTGTACTTGATATAATCCCGGCATATATTTTTCTAGCCTTTCTTCCCAGGCACCCTCAGGATCCTTTGGGATTATTGCACTTGAGGCCACCTGGCTGTCCTCAATGCTTATATTTGCCATACCGTTACTCCCCGTATTGAACTTGATAGACAGGCACACTCACACTTCCTTTGCGACATTGCACTTGTAGCCTGGGTCACCCCATTGTGTGGTAGGTATTTTAGTATTTACCAGGCATTACTGTGTTCCGCTTATTAACATTTATAAATAGGCACACTCACACTCCCTTGGCAACGCTGCACTTGAGGCCAGGGTCGTCGCGGCATGTGAACTCGTCGGGAGATTCAGGAGTAGTGCATGGGTCCACCACCATAACACTGCACATTGCATGGGAGGGGGTACTTGATGTTGGTGCAGGGGGCACGCAAGCGCATGGGGGAACATGCAAGTGCATGGGGGGTGCATGTAGGTGCATGGAGGGTGC
Organism: Limnomonas spitsbergensis; assembly: GCA_037349105.1. Classification (NCBI taxonomy): domain Eukaryota; kingdom Viridiplantae; phylum Chlorophyta; class Chlorophyceae; order Chlamydomonadales; genus Limnomonas; species Limnomonas spitsbergensis. Next base: position 1,611,782 of record JAYJMM010000042.1, read on the forward strand.
ACATGGGCACATGAGGCACTTGGGGTTGATGGGGAGTGCATGGGGGTGCATGGGGGGGGCATGTGGCGCATGGAGGCGTGCATGGATACATCGTCACAACACTGCCAGGCGCATGGGAGACACTATGTGCTTCAGGGTGCTTACAATTCAGCTACATTCCGCGAATGCTTCATGGGCCTATCACCGTCACACTGCAGGGCGCATGGGGGGAGCAATACATATTTTCGCCTTATTCCGCAAAATGTCAGTGGTATTTTGACCTGCAACCACATGGGCCGGACGCAGGAAGGTGCCTGCCACTTAGGCCCCCTGCTGTAGACCGGCACCCGTTCGCCCAGCGGTGACTCCCAAGCAGCGTGCCAGGCAGTGCAGTGTGCAGTGTGCAATTGAGTCGTAATTCGGAAACCAGGTGATTCATTACAGACCCTTTCGGATAAAAGTAGCTGACTTTGCCTTTAAATTATGCTGACTGAAACTCAGCTCTAAATCATTCAGCCAGGACCATAGTGAGCACAGCATTGATGCCAAAGGTGGCCAACCGCACGCTAAATAAATATACCGTAGACTTGATTAACCTTCCCTCGGGTATGAAAACACATTTCTTTTCAATGCAGCCCTCAGGGCAAATTATGGACCCCAACTCTTAATTTCTGACTGAAAACTGGCGTCAATGATCAATAATTAGTATATTCATGGATCCCTCTACCCCAAACAACGTTAATTATGAGGGAAGGCAAAGCAAATCTACAGTACGGTTATACATAAAATAAACCCTGACCTGCAATAGACTTGTGTGCTGAAGCTGCCGGCGGAGCTTGTGGCCGTGTAAGTGATGACAAACGGTTGCTGGGTCACCTTGTGGGTGAAATTGACAGGTAAGCTGGCAGAGGCTGTGACGGGCAACGGGTCGGGTGACGCAGCTTCTGTGGCAAAGGCTCCTGAGAGGTTTCAAAAGGAGGAGGGAGGGCTTAAGTGGAGGAGGGAGGGCAGGGTGCCTGGGTCACTTGACTTGTGTGGCAAAAGCCGCTGGGAAGTTCATTCAGGTGTCAGGGGGTCAAACGGGGAGATTCATTCAGGGAGGTAGTTGGGGAGATTGGAGGGGGCGGATAGGTCAAGTGTGGGGGGCGGATAGGTCAAGTGTGGGGGGCGGATAGGTCAAGTGTGGGGGGCGGATAGGTCGAGTGTGGGGGGCGGATAGGTCAAGTGTGGGGGGCGGATTGGTCAAGTGTGGGGGGCGGATAGGTCAAGTGTGGGGGGCGGATAGGTCAAGTGTGGGGGGCGGATTGGTCAAGTGTGGGGGGCGGATTGGTCAAGTGTGGGGGGCGGATTGGTCAAGTGTGGGGGGCGGATTGGTCAAGTGTGGGGGGCAGATTGGTCAAGTGTGGGGGGCGGATTGGTCAAGTGTGGGGGGCGGATTGGGCACAGGACCAGTATTTCTTGTTCGGCTATAAGGCCACTTTCATCGGGCCGCCCGGCGGCCGTCTAAGGCCCAGTTGGGATGACACCTTGACCGGCCTTCTTAAAATAAACGCTACAAGTTACAGGGGGAGTACATTGCGCAGAGAATGGGTTGTATGGAAGGTGCGCTATTGGTGGCATGTGCAAGGTGGCGCAACAGGTTTGCCGACCGGCATACCTGGATCCAACCAGCTGGCGCGGATCTGCCCACCTGGATCCAACCAATTGTACTCATACATCTGCCTTCCTTTATCCAACTAGCCGTGGTCATAGATCTGCCCACCTGGATCCAACCAACTATTGCCATAGATCCACCCAACCAGATCCAATCCCCTGTTGCTGTAGATCCGCCTACCTGGATCTAGCCAGCTTGTGTAGATATTGATGAAGACAGAGGTGCTACCCAGCAAGGTGATGTCCGGGGCCGCAGCCAGACCGCTGGTCATTGCATAGGTTGCCTTGGCGGAAGCTGAGGAGGTGTTGGTGGGGATATCCAGGCGGCCGGTTGCGCCCAGGCTCGTCTCGTACTCTGTAGGCCATGGGGGTTAATAACCTTTAGGATTCAGGGCTTAGGGGAGCTTGTGACAATTTACGATTCAGAGTTGAAGGGAGCATGTGATAATTAACTTCAGTTGCCAGGGTAAAGGGTTTTAAGTCCAGACCGCAACCCCTACTCAGCCTATCAAATATCGACACAGATCAGAGCAAGCCTCAGGCTGGATGCACTGCGACACCGACGAGCCAACAAAAACAAACCAAACTACAAGCAGCCGCATGTTTTATTGTTGACACCAGGACTCGAGCTACTGTCACGGCCAACGGCCACAGGCCAATCCAGGTTTGGTCCTCATCGTCCCAACGGTGGCCGCCCAGCGGCCTGCCAAAGGTGGCAGAGTGCGCACCAAAATAAGACTTTGATACCGACATATCTAGACACAGCTGAATGTATGTGGCATGGCCTCTGTATTTCTCCTTTAAATAAAATTCTCACACCCCACAATGTTTATTTCACGCTAGCTGAGTGTCCCGCCTGCAGGTGTGGCCTAAGCGTTCTTCTCGTATTAAACTGTCAAACCCCAAAAGAGTGTCACCGTTTTATTGATTCAATGATTGCTCCTCTTTCTTTCCAATTGAGTGCCCGACCTGCAGGTTTGGCCTAGGCGTTCTTCTCGTATTAAACTCACGCAAACACCCGCCCCAAAAGGGTGTCACACTTATCTTGATTTATTTTACGACTTTCTTTTTGACACGCCTCTCGAGTGACCCACCTGCAATGGTCTCCACCGTTTCAAACGGCGGCGGCGGCGGCGGGCTAGGCGGCGTCGTCAGTGCCTCCAGCATCTTCTGACCCTGCGGTGGCAGGGGTGGCGGCGGCGAGGGCGGCGGCGGTGAGGGCGGCGACCGATACCCGACTGACACAATGATCGAGGTTGCCCCGTAGGTGCTGCCCGCTGCCTTAAGAGCTTGCAGCATTGCCGACGGCACGGTCGACATTAGGCTTGTTAGCGCCGAGAGGTCCTGAGCTGACCTGGTCAGAAGACCCACTGACAGCAGGGTGCTGCCTGCTTGATGCAGCCTGCAGCAGGGGAGGGACAGTGAGGGTGAAGGGAGTAGGGTTCAAAGGAATTAACTTAACATAATTTAGTGAAAAGGGATGTTTAGCAAGGGTGGAGGGAGTAGGGGCAATTTCCCATGGCCATTATCTTTTGTCATTCCCCAGTACAAGTTCCATGAGCCAGCTGTTAGTGCAATTTCCGTGTGCCAGTCCCTACTAAGTGTTGGTTCCTAATGTCAGTTTATTTTCTTGAACCAGCCATTCAATTTAGGTTTCGTGTCAAGCGCAACTCCTCTTCCGAAACGCGATGTATTCGACTCCTTCTCATGCAGTTGAGTGATAGAAAAACGTTGGTTCAATTGCTCCAAGGCGCTGCGAGCAGATGGGGGAGGGATACCGTTGGGGAGCCTCGTGGAGTTTGACAAAGCCTAAGAAAATCGTAAGATTTCTTCGGAATTTACACCGACGGCCCGATTTTACTGCCAAAACCGAAGTAAAAGGTGGTAAATTCGCCTCAGCTTCAGTCCCATGCGGCCTGTTCATAACATACCGGTCCTTCACATTATGTACTCCCCGCACCTTGTACCTCTGGGCCCACGTAGATGTATCCGTCTCAGTGAATAATGGAAGTGGGATGGCCAGCCCCTGGGATTCCCGGGTGCTGCTTAGCCGCAAACGAAGCTAGATGGTAGATTACCTAATGCTACGGCCGAACAGTCGCCTTCCTTCATGCACGCTTCAGGGCATATACCTATATCCTCTCTTTCTAATCCCCGCACCTTCGAGCCGCCCCTGAAGAGGGAGAAGCCGAAGCACCCAGCGGGATGCATGCCTCAGCGGACGCTTGCACCACCAGCACAGCACACATGTCTGCTGCCGCCTGGTCGAGGCTCACGCTATTGGAGAGCGATGAGAAGGAGGCACTAACCAAGGTGATGCCCAGGTGGAGGATGAGGTTCGGGTCCGCGGGGGGGCGGGGGGGAGACGGGGGAGGGCGGTGGGATTGGGGGGTAGGAGAGTGGGGGAGTGGGGGGAGCGGGGGCGTGGGGGAGACCGGGGGCCACGGGGAAGGGCGGGGCAGGGGAGGTGGAGAGGGGATGGGTGTTGATGGTGAAAGGGGTGGCGGGGGGTTAGGCGGAGGTAGTGTTTGGGGTACGGGAAGAGGCAGAGGAGGGGTGAATCGAGGAGGCTTGGGTGGGGAGAGGTATGGGGGTATAGGGGGTGATGGTGACGGTGGGCGTGGGGAGAGAGGCGAGGGCGGGGGGGATGGGGACGGGGGGGGTGGAGGGGAGGGGGAGGGGGAGGGGGGGGGGAAGGGTGAGGGTGAGAGCTTAGGTGTAGGCGGGCTAGGGAGCGGGGGAGACGGAGGAAATGGTGGGGGTGAAGGGCTTGGAGGGGGGGGAAGGCTAGGGAGCGGGGGAGACGGAGGAAATGGTGGGGGTGAAGGGCTTGGAGGAGGGGGAAGGCTAGGGAGCGGGGGAGACGGAGGAAATGGTGGGGGTGAAAGGCTTGGTGGAGGGGGAGGGCTAGGGAGCGGGGGAGACGGAGGAAATGGTGAGGGTGAAGGGCGTGGAGGAGATGGAGGTGACGGAGGAAATGGTGGGGGTGAAGGGCTTGAAGGAGGGGGAGGGCTAGGGAGCGGGGGGGACGGAGGAAATGGTGGGGGTGAAGGGCTTGAAGGAGGGGGACGGCTAGGGAGCAGGGGGGACGGAGGAAATGGTGGGGGTGAAGGGCTTGGAGGAGGGGGAGGGCTAGGGAGCGGGGGGGACGGAGGAAAAGGTGGGGATGAAGGGCTTGGAGGGGGGGGAGGGCTAGGGAGCGGGGGAGATGGAGGAAATGGTGGGGGTGAAGGGCGTGGAGGAGATGGAGGTGACGGAGGAAATGGTGGGGGTGAAGGGCTTGGAGGAGGGGGAGGGCTAGGGAGCGGGGGAGACGGAGGAAATGGTGGGGGTGAAGGGCTTGGTGGAGGGGGAGGGCTAGGGAGCGGGGGAGACGGAGGAAATGGTGGGGGTGAAGGGCTTGGAGGGGGGGGAGGGCTAGGGAGCGGGGGAGACGGAGGAAATGGTGGGGGTGAAGGGCTTGAAGGAGGGGGAGGGCTAGGGAGCGGGGGAGACGGAGGAAATGGTGGGGGTGAAGGGCTTGGAGGAGGGGGAGGGCTAAGGGGTGGGGGAGACGGGGGAAATGGTGGGGGTGAAGGGCTTGGAGGAGGGGGAGGGCTAGGGGGTGGGGGAGACGGAGGAAATGGTGGGGGTGAAGGGCTTGGAGGAGGGAGAGGGCTGGGGAGCGGGGGAGACGGAGGAAATGGTGGGGGTGAAAGGCTTGGAGGAGGGGGAGGGCTAGGGAGCGGGGGGGACGGAGGAAATGGTGGGGGTGAAGGGCTTGGTGGAGGGGGAGGGCTAGGGAGCGGGGGAGACGGAGGAAATGGTGGGGGTGAAGGGCTTGGAGGGGGGGGAGGGCTAGGGAGCGGGGGAGACGGAGGAAAAGGGGGAGGAGGAACAGGTGGGGCGCTTGGAGGGGGTGAAGGAGGTGGAGGGGGGGGGAGGGGGGGGAGGAGGGGGAGGGCTAGGGAGCGGGGGAGACGGAGGAAATGGTGGGGGTGAAGGGCTTGGAGGAGGGGGAGGGCTAGGGAGCGGGGGACACGGAGGAAATGGTGGGGGTGAAAGGCTTGGAGGAGGGGGAGGGCTAGGGAGCGGGGGGGACGGAGGAAATGGTGGGGGTGAAGGGCTTGGTGGAGGGGGAGGGCTAGGGAGCGGGGGAGACGGAGGAAATGGTGGGGGTGAAAGGCTTGGAGGAGGGGGAGGGCTAGGGAGCGGGGGGGACGGAGGAAATGGTGGGGGTGAAGGGCTTGGAGGAGGGAGAGGGCTGGGGAGCGGGGGAGACGGAGGAAATGGTGGGGGTGAAAGGCTTGGAGGAGGGGGAGGGCTAGGGAGCGGGGGGGACGGAGGAAATGGTGGGGATGAAGGGCTTGGTGGAGGGGGAGGGCTAGGGAGCGGGGGAGACGGAGGAAATGGTGGGGGTGAAGGGCTTGGAGGGGGAGGAGGGCTAGGGAGCGGGGGAGACGGAGGAAAAGGGGGAGGAGGAACAGGTGGGGCGCTTGGAGGGGGTGAAGGAGGTGGAGGGGGGGGAGGGGGGGGAGGGGGGGGAGGGCTAGGGAGCGGGGGAGACGGAGGAAATGGTGGGGGTGAAGGGCTTGGAGGAGGGGGAGGGCTAGGGTGCGTGGGAGACGGAGGAAATGGTGGGGGTGAAGGGCTTGGTGGAGGGGGAGGGCTAGGGAGCGGGGGAGACGGAGGAAATGGTGGGGGTGAAGGGCTTGAAGGAGGGGGAGGGCTAGGGAGCGGGGGAGACGGAGGAAATGGTGGGGGTGAAGGGCTTGGAGGAGGGGGAGGGCTAGGGGGTGGGGGAGACGGAGGAAATGGTGGGGGTGAAGGGCTTGGAGGAGGGGGAGGGCTAGGGGGTGGGGGAGACGGAGGAAATGGTGGGGGTGAAGGGCTTGGAGGAGGGAGAGGGCTGGGGAGCGGGGGAGACGGAGGAAATGGTGGGGGTGAAAGGCTTGGTGGAGGGGGAGGGCTAGGGAGCGGGGGGGACGGAGGAAATGGTGGGGGTGAAGGGCTTGGTGGAGGGGGAGGGCTAGGGAGCGGGGGAGACGGAGGAAATGGTGGGGGTGAAGGGCTTGGAGGGGGGGGAGGGCTAGGGAGCGGGGGAGACGGAGGAAAAGGGGGAGGAGGAACAGGTGGGGCGCTTGGAGGGGGTGAAGGAGGTGGAGGGGGGGGAGGGGGGGGAGGGGGGGGAGGGCTAGGGAGCGGGGGAGACGGAGGAAATGGTGGGGGTGAAGGGCTTGGAGGAGGGGGAGGGCTAGGGTGCGGGGGAGACGGAGGAAATGGTGGGGGTGAAGGGCTTGGTGGAGGGGGAGGGCTAGGGAGCGGGGGAGACGGAGGAAATGGTGGGGGTGAAGGGCTTGAAGGAGGGGGAGGGCTAGGGAGCGGGGGAGACGGAGGAAATGGTGGGGGTGAAGGGCTTGGAGGAGGGGGAGGGCTAGGGGGTGGGGGAGACGGAGGAAATGGTGGGGGTGAAGGGCTTGGAGGAGGGGGAGGGCTAGGGGGTGGGGGAGACGGAGGAAATGGTGGGGGTGAAAGGCTTGGAGGAGGGAGAGGGCTGGGGAGCGGGGGAGACGGAGGAAATGGTGGGGGTGAAAGGCTTGGAGGAGGGGGAGGGCTAGGGAGCGGGAGGGACGGAGGAAATGGTGGGGGTGAAGGGCTTGGTGGAGGGGGAGGGCTAGGGAGCGGGGGAGACGGAGGAAATGGTGGGGGTGAAGGGCTTGGAGGGGGGGGAGGGCTAGGGAGCGGGGGAGACGGAGGAAAAGGGGGAGGAGGAACAGGTGGGGCGCTTGGAGGGGGTGAAGGAGGTGGAGGGGGGGGAGGGGGGGGAGGGGGGGGAGGGCTAGGGAGCGGGGGAGACGGAGGAAATGGTGGGGGTGAAGGGCTTGGAGGAGGGGGAGGGCTAGGGTGCGGGGGAGACGGAGGAAATGGTGGGGGTGAAGGGCTTGGTGGAGGGGGAGGGCTAGGGAGCGGGGGAGACGGAGGAAATGGTGGGGGTGAAGGGCTTGGAGGAGGGGGAGGGCTAGGGAGCGGGGGAGACGGAGGAAATGGTGGGGGTGAAGGGCTTGGAGGAGGGAGAGGGCTGGGGAGCGGGGGAGACGGAGGAAATGGTGGGGGTGAAGGGCTTGGAGGAGGAGGAGGGCTAGGGAGCGGGGGAGACGGAGGAAATGGTGGGGGTGAAGGGCTTGGTGGAGGGGGAGGGCTAGGGAGCGGGGGAGACGGAGGAAATGGTGGGGGTGAAAGGCTTGGAGGAGGGAGAGGGCTGGGGAGCGGGGGAGACGGAGGAAATGGTGGGGGTGAAAGGCTTGGAGGAGGGGGAGGGCTAGGGAGCGGGAGGGACGGAGGAAATGGTGGGGGTGAAGGGCTTGGTGGAGGGGGAGGGCTAGGGAGCGGGGGAGACGGAGGAAATGGTGGGGGTGAAGGGCTTGGAGGGGGGGGAGGGCTAGGGAGCGGGGGAGACGGAGGAAAAGGGGGAGGAGGAACAGGTGGGGCGCTTGGAGGGGGTGAAGGAGGTGGAGGGGGGGGAGGGGGGGGGAGGGGGGGGAGGGCTAGGGAGCGGGGGAGACGGAGGAAATGGTGGGGGTGAAGGGCTTGGAGGAGGGGGAGGGCTAGGGTGCGGGGGAGACGGAGGAAATGGTGGGGGTGAAGGGCTTGGTGGAGGGGGAGGGCTAGGGAGCGGGGGAGACGGAGGAAATGGTGGGGGTGAAGGGCTTGGAGGAGGGGGAGGGCTAGGGGGTGGGGGAGACGGAGGAAATGGTGGGGGTGAAAGGCTTGGAGGAGGGAGAGGGCTGGGGAGCGGGGGAGACGGAGGAAATGGTGGGGGTGAAAGGCTTGGAGGAGGGGGAGGGCTAGGGAGCGGGAGGGACGGAGGAAATGGTGGGGGTGAAGGGCTTGGTGGAGGGGGAGGGCTAGGGAGCGGGGGAGACGGAGGAAATGGTGGGGGTGAAGGGCTTGGAGGGGGGGGAGGGCTAGGGAGCGGGGGAGACGGAGGAAAAGGGGGAGGAGGAACAGGTGGGGCGCTTGGAGGGGGTGAAGGAGGTGGAGGGGGGGGAGGGGGGGGAGGGGGGGGAGGGCTAGGGAGCGGGGGAGACGGAGGAAATGGTGGGGGTGAAGGGCTTGGAGGAGGGGGAGGGCTAGGGTGCGGGGGAGACGGAGGAAATGGTGGGGGTGAAGGGCTTGGTGGAGGGGGAGGGCTAGGGAGCGGGGGAGACGGAGGAAATGGTGGGGGTGAAGGGCTTGGAGGAGGGGGAGGGCTAGGGAGCGGGGGAGACGGAGGAAATGGTGGGGGTGAAGGGCTTGGAGGAGGGAGAGGGCTGGGGAGCGGGGGAGACGGAGGAAATGGTGGGGGTGAAGGGCTTGGAGGAGGAGGAGGGCTAGGGAGCGGGGGAGACGGAGGAAATGGTGGGGGTGAAGGGCTTGGTGGAGGGGGAGGGCTAGGGAGCGGGGGAGACGGAGGAAATGGTGGGGGTGAAAGGCTTGGAGGAGGGGGAGGGCTAGGGAGCGGGGGGGACGGAGGAAATGGTGGGGGTGAAGGGCTTGGAGGAGGGAGAGGGCTGGGGAGCGGGGGAGACGGAGGAAATGGTGGGGGTGAAAGGCTAGGAGGAGGGGGAGGGCTAGGGAGCGGGGGGGACGGAGGAAATGGTGGGGGTGAAGGGCTTGGTGGAGGGGGAGGGCTAGGGAGCGGGGGAGACGGAGGAAATGGTGGGGGTGAAGGGCTTGGAGGGGGGGGAGGGCTAGGGAGCGGGGGAGACGGAGGAAAAGGGGGAGGAGGAACAGGTGGGGCGCTTGGAGGGGGTGAAGGAGGTGGAGGGGGGGGAGGGGGGGGAGGGCTAGGGAGCGGGGGAGACGGAGGAAATGGTGGGGGTGAAGGGCTTGGAGGAGGGGGAGGGCTAGGGTGCGGGGGAGACAGAGGAAATGGTGGGGGTGAAGGGCTTGGTGGAGGGGAAGGGCTAGGGAGCGGGGGAGACGGAGGAAATGGTGGGGGTGAAGGGCTTGGAGGAGGGGGAGGGCTAGGGAGCGGGGGAGACGGAGGAAATGGTGGGGGTGAAGGGCGTGGAGGGGGGGGAGGGCTAGGGAGCGGGGGAGACGGAGGAAATGGTGGGGGTGAAGGGCTTGGAGGAGGGGGAGGGCTAGGGAGCGGGGGAGACGGAGGAAATGGTGGGGGTGAAGGGCTTGGAGGAGGGGGAGGGCTAGGGAGCGGGGGAGACGGAGGAAATGGTGGGGGTGAAGGGCTTGGAGGAGGGGGAGGGCTAGGGAGCGGGGGAGACGGAGGAAATGGTGGGGGTGAAGGGCTTGGAGGGGGGGGAGGGCTAGGGAGCGGGGGAGACGGAGGAAATGGTGGGGGTGAAGGGCTTGGTGGAGGGGGAGGGCTAGGGAGCGGGGGAGACGGAGAAAATGGTGGGGGTGAAGGGCTTGGAGGAGGGGGAGGGCTAGGGAGCGGGGGAGACGGAGGAAATGGTGGGGGTGAAGGGCTTGGAGGAGGGGGAGGGCTAGGGTGCGGGGGAGACGGAGGAAATGGTGGGGGTGAAGGGCTTGGTGGAGGGGGAGGGCTAGGGAGCGGGGGAGACGGAGGAAATGGTGGGGGTGAAGGGCTTGGAGGAGGGGGAGGGCTAGGGAGCGGGGGAGACGGAGGAAATGGTGGGGGTGAAGGGCTTGGAGGAGGGAGAGGGCTGGGGAGCGGGGGAGACGGAGGAAATGGTGGGGGTGAAGGGCTTGGAGGAGGAGGAGGGCTAGGGAGCGGGGGAGACGGAGGAAATGGTGGGGGTGAAGGGCTTGGTGGAGGGGGAGGGCTAGGGAGCGGGGGAGACGGAGGAAATGGTGGGGGTGAAAGGCTTGGAGGAGGGGGAGGGCTAGGGAGCGGGGGGGACGGAGGAAATGGTGGGGGTGAAGGGCTTGGAGGAGGGAGAGGGCTGGGGAGCGGGGGAGACGGAGGAAATGGTGGGGGTGAAAGGCTAGGAGGAGGGGGAGGGCTAGGGAGCGGGGGGGACGGAGGAAATGGTGGGGGTGAAGGGCTTGGTGGAGGGGGAGGGCTAGGGAGCGGGGGAGACGGAGGAAATGGTGGGGGTGAAGGGCTTGGAGGGGGGGGAGGGCTAGGGAGCGGGGGAGACGGAGGAAAAGGGGGAGGAGGAACAGGTGGGGCGCTTGGAGGGGGTGAAGGAGGTGGAGGGGGGGGAGGGGGGGGAGGGCTAGGGAGCGGGGGAGACGGAGGAAATGGTGGGGGTGAAGGGCTTGGAGGAGGGGGAGGGCTAGGGTGCGGGGGAGACAGAGGAAATGGTGGGGGTGAAGGGCTTGGTGGAGGGGAAGGGCTAGGGAGCGGGGGAGACGGAGGAAATGGTGGGGGTGAAGGGCTTGGAGGAGGGGGAGGGCTAGGGAGCGGGGGAGACGGAGGAAATGGTGGGGGTGAAGGGCGTGGAGGGGGGGGAGGGCTAGGGAGCGGGGGAGACGGAGGAAATGGTGGGGGTGAAGGGCTTGGAGGAGGGGGAGGGCTAGGGAGCGGGGGAGACGGAGGAAATGGTGGGGGTGAAGGGCTTGGAGGAGGGGGAGGGCTAGGGAGCGGGGGAGACGGAGGAAATGGTGGGGGTGAAGGGCTTGGAGGAGGGGGAGGGCTAGGGAGCGGGGGAGACGGAGGAAATGGTGGGGGTGAAGGGCTTGGAGGGGGGGGAGGGCTAGGGAGCGGGGGAGACGGAGGAAATGGTGGGGGTGAAGGGCTTGGTGGAGGGGGAGGGCTAGGGAGCGGGGGAGACGGAGAAAATGGTGGGGGTGAAGGGCTTGGAGGAGGGGGAGGGCTAGGGAGCGGGGGAGACGGAGGAATTGGTAGGGGTGAAGGGCGTGGAGGGGGGGGAGGGCTAGGGAGCGGGGGAGACGGAGGAAATGGTGGGGGTGAAGGGCTTGGTGGAGGGGGAGGGTTAGGGAGCGGGGGAGACGGAGGAAATGGTGGGGGTGAAGGGCTTGGAGGGGGGGGAGGGCTAGGGAGCGGGGGAGACGGAGGAAATGGTGGGGGTGAAGGGCTTGGAGGAGGGGGAGGGCTAGGGAGCGGGGGAGACGGAGGAAAAGGGGGAGGAGGAACAGGTGGGGCGCTTGGAGGGGGTGAAGGAGGTGGAGGGGGGGGAGGGGGGGGAGGGGGGGGAGGGCTAGGGAGCGGGGGAGACGGAGGAAATGGTGGGGGTGAAGGGCTTGGAGGAGGGGGAGGGCTAGGGTGCGGGGGAGACGGAGGAAATGGTGGGGGTGAAGGGCTTGGTGGAGGGGGAGGGCTAGGGAGCGGGGGAGACGGAGGAAATGGTGGGGGTGAAGGGCTTGGAGGAGGGGGAGGGCTAGGGAGCGGGGGAGACGGAGGAAATGGTGGGGGTGAAGGGCTTGGAGGAGGGAGAGGGCTGGGGAGCGGGGGAGACGGAGGAAATGGTGGGGGTGAAGGGCTTGGAGGAGGGGGAGGGCTAGGGAGCGGGGGGGACGGAGGAAATGGTGGGGGTGAAGGGCTTGTTGGAGGGGGAGGGCTAGGGAGCGGGGGAGACGGAGGAAATGGTGGGGGTGAAAGGCTTGGAGGAGGGGGAGGGCTAGGGAGCGGGGGGGACGGAGGAAATGGTGGGGGTGAAGGGCTTGGAGGAGGGAGAGGGCTGGGGAGCAGGGGAGACGGAGGAAATGGTGGGGGTGAAAGGCTTGGTGGAGGGGGAGGGCTAGGGAGCGGGGGGGACGGAGGAAATGGTGGGGATGAAGGGCTTGGTGGAGGGGGAGGGCTAGGGAGCGGGGGAGACGGAGGAAATGGTGGGGGTGAAGGGCTTGGAGGGGGGGGAGGGCTAGGGAGCGGGGGAGACGGAGGAAAAGGGGGAGGAGGAACAGGTGGGGCGCTTGGAGGGGGTGAAGGAGGTGGAGGGGGGGGAGGGGGGGGAGGGGGGGGAGGGCTAGGGAGCGGGGGAGACGGAGGAAATGGTGGGGGTGAAGGGCTTGGAGGAGGGGGAGGGCTAGGGTGCGGGGGAGACGGAGGAAATGGTGGGGGTGAAGGGCTTGGTGGAGGGGGAGGGCTATGGAGCAGGGGAGACGGAGGAAATGGTGGGGGTGAAGGGCTTGGTGGAGGGGGAGGGTTAGGGAGCGGGGGAGACGGAGGAAATGGTGGGGGTGAAGGGCTTGGAGGGGGGGGAGGGCTAGGGAGCGGGGGAGACGGAGGAAATGGTGGGGGTGAAGGGCTTGGAGGAGGGGGAGGGCTAGGGAGCGGGGGAGACGGAGGAAAAGGGGGAGGAGGAACAGGTGGGGCGCTTGGAGGGGGTGAAGGAGGTGGAGGGGGGGGAGGGGGGGAGGGGGGGGAGGGCTAGGGAGCGGGGGAGACGGAGGAAATGGTGGGGGTGAAGGGCTTGGAGGAGGGGGAGGGCTAGGGTGCGGGGGAGACGGAGGAAATGGTGGGGGTGAAGGGCTTGGTGGAGGGGGAGGGCTAGGGAGCGGGGGAGACGGAGGAAATGGTGGGGGTGAAGGGCTTGGAGGAGGGGGAGGGCTAGGGAGCGGGGGAGACGGAGGAAATGGTGGAAGTGAAAGGCTTGGAGGAGGGAGAGGGCTGGGGAGCGGGGGAGACGGAGGAAATGGTGGGGGTGAAGGGCTTGGAGGAGGGGGAGGGCTAGGGAGCGGGGGGGACGGAGGAAATGGTGGGGGTGAAGGGCTTGTTGGAGGGGGAGGGCTAGGGAGCGGGGGAGACGGAGGAAATGGTGGGGGTGAAAGGCTTGGAGGAGGGGGAGGGCTAGGGAGCGGGGGGGACGGAGGAAATGGTGGGGGTGAAGGGCTTGGAGGAGGGAGAGGGCTGGGGAGCAGGGGAGACGGAGGAAATGGTGGGGGTGAAAGGCTTGGTGGAGGGGGAGGGCTAGGGAGCGGGGGGGACGGAGGAAATGGTGGGGATGAAGGGCTTGGTGGAGGGGGAGGGCTAGGGAGCGGGGGAGACGGAGGAAATGGTGGGGGTGAAGGGCTTGGAGGGGGGGGAGGGCTAGGGAGCGGGGGAGACGGAGGAAAAGGGGGAGGAGGAACAGGTGGGGCGCTTGAAGGGGGTGAAGGAGGTGGAGGGGGGGGAGGGGGGGGAGGGGGGGGAGGGCTAGGGAGCGGGGGAGACGGAGGAAATGGTGGGGGTGAAGGGCTTGGAGGAGGGGGAGGGCTAGGGTGCGGGGGAGACGGAGGAAATGGTGGGGGTGAAGGGCTTGGTGGAGGGGGAGGGCTATGGAGCAGGGGAGACGGAGGAAATGGTGGGGGTGAAGGGCTTGGAGGAGGGGGAGGCCTAGGGAGCGGGGGAGACGGAGGAAATGGTGGGGGTGAAGGGCTTTGAGGAGGGGGAGGGCTAGGGAGCGGGGGAGACGGAGGAAATGGTGGGGGTGAAGGGCTTGGAGGGGGGGGAGGGCTAGGGAGCGGGGGAGACGGAGGAAATGGTGGGGGTGAAGGGCTTGGAGGAGGGGGAGGGCTAGGGAGCGGGGGAGACGGAGGAAATGGTGGGGGTGAAGGGCTTGGAGGGGGGGGAGGGCTAGGGAGCGGGGGAGACGGAGGAAAAGGGGGAGGAGGAACAGGTGGGGCGCTTGGAGGGGGTGAAGGAGGGGGAGGGGGGGGAGGGGGGGGAGGGGGGGGTGGGCTAGGGAGCGGGGGAGACGGAGGAAAAGGGGGAGGAGGAACAGGTGGGGCGCTTGGAGGGGGTGAAGGAGGTGTATGGGGTGAAGGGGGTAGAGGGCTTGGGAGGGGGGGGGACAGGGGATATGAAGGAAGTGGAGCCAGTGGAGGGTTTATTTGAGGAAGAGGAGGATCTGTGAGTGGGGTAGATTCAGGAGGCGGAGGAAGAACAGGGGGCTGGGATGGGGGTGAGAGTGGGAGGTATGGCAGAGATGGTGTTGGTATTTGGGGAGAGATAGACTCAGGCTGAGAAGGGGGTAGAGATTCAGGCAGGGAGGGAGGGTTGGGGAGTGGGGGAGATGGTGGATAAATGTCAAATACGAACCCGAGCATGCCATAGCCGTCGCAAGAGGAGCACGTGGCCACTGATGCATTGGTTCTTGCTGCCCAGTTATCGATGATGGAGATGTTTGTGTAAGGGGAGGTGTCGGTATCCAAGCTGCCTGCTTCGACAGCGTACACCCAGACCTCGCCAGCGGAGGACACGTAGAATGCGAGCATCGCCATCGCCGTCACGCCGTTGATGTTCTGTACCGCAATCCAACGGCTCTCGTCGGCCGTTCCATCATCGAACGGCAAGGCCTGGCAGGGTGTCGAGTTGTTGCTGGAATAGCTGTTCGCAACGTATGCGCCACTCATGACGCAACCGAGTGAAGGCTGCAACATAACGACGTTACGCACGTAAGCCGCCGCTGCCGCCGTCGTCGCCGTTGTCTTGATCCCGGGGTACGGCCCGACGAACGCGTTCGCGTAGTGCCTTGACGTGGAGGCAGAAACAACGAAATCTGCGCCGTAGACCTGAAGCTCGCAAATGCTCAGGTATGTCTGCGCATCGCTGGACTGCGCCACGGGGCTGTCGTATGCAACGTTCATGACCTACACAAATGGGCAAGCCTTTCGTTGGAGAAGGTGCACGTGGGGACATATGTGTGGGGCCGGCCACAGTGTGCAGCAGCATTCACGACCTACGAAAATGGGAAAGTCTTTCAGGGATGAGCAGGTGTCAATGTATGTCTGGAGCTCAAGCTCAGCAACCCAGATATGTCGGGAATTTTTGTTTGAATGGTTAGGTGCTGAAGCATGAACCCCACTGCTTAGGTATACATATCTCTCAGTGTTCTTTTTTCGTGACTCAGCTACATGTGAGCTTAACTCCGGCCTCTGGCCGGTGACCCCATTTGCGGGCATCCATGCTGCTCAAGCAACCAGTCGTAGGCTGGTCCAAGTTTGGTCCCAATTGGGCCTTCGGCGGACGCGGGGAGGTCTGCAGAAGGTGGACTTGTAGCCGAAAAAAGAGGCACTAGAGGCCCTCTCTTCGCATCACCGGTCTCCACACTGGGCTGTCGTATGCCGCGTCCATGACCTGGCGAGAGTGGGCAGGGTCTAGGGCTGACTGTAGGACGTTTCCGGTACAATTCAGCTGTATGGCCGGCCTGTGCCACCGCCCTCGCACCGTGCTTGCATACCAGGACGAAGTATTCAAGACTTGGCAGCTGGGTTTTAAAACGTTTTTAGGGATCTCCTTCATGGGAGACTGTAAAAAAAGTGTGCCTAGAAAAAAAATCGTGGGGATCTTTGGCACCTTTCCCGGGTTTCTTTTGGTGTATTTACTTTTCTTCAACCTTTCGCTCTTTTTCAGGGTTGTTTTCTTTCGGGTGCGAACAACCATCGGCGTGTCAGTGCGATAACGCACGGTATGCAACAACTTTTTCTGCCACCAGCAGGTATCGAACTCGCGACCTCCGCTTGATCAGCATCGTCGGTGCTAGGCTGTAAGCGACTGACACCAGTACGGCATTAGTCACGGACGATTGGGTGGGTGGCGGGCGAGAGGTGTCATCGCCGCGCGGCCAAAAAGCTTCACGAATACACATCGCCTTCACCCGACGTTGAGCACAATATAACCACATTGCTAATGCGCTGCTTTTGATCGAGGCCGCACTTGCGGCATAACACTGCGTTGCAACCCAGGCCTTGCATGCCGAGCGTCGCCACTCGTTTCGGTATGTAACATGGGTGGTTGGCCGGCGAGAGATGTCATCGGCCCCCAATTCGCAGCGACTGCAATAACTTTTCGAATACATATCGCCTACACTCGACGTTGAGTGCATTAGAATCACAATGTCAATGCGCATCTTTTGATCGCCTGCCCGGTGCCTGCTGAGCGTCGTCAGCCGTCCAGGCCGGCATAGTAGGTTCTGCTGACCGTCTTTTTTTTTTTTTTTTTTTTTTTAGTCACTTTTTTTTTCTAGGCACACTTTTTTTACAGTCTCCCATGAAGGAGATCCCTAAAAAAAAGACGGTCACCAAACCTACTATGCCGAAGCGACGGCTCACGACGCTCCGCAGGCCAAGCCAGGGGTGGGTTGCGACGTAGTGTTCTGCCGCAAGCGCGGCCTCGATCAAAAGAAGCGCATTAGCAATGCGATTCTATTGTACCCAACGTCGGCTGTAGGTGACATGAATTCGAAAAGCTTTTTGGCCGCGCGGCGATGACATTTCTCGCCCGCCACCCACCCAACGTAATCGTCCGTGACTAATGTCGTACTGGTGTCAGTCGCTTACAGCCTAGCACCGACAATACTGATCAAGCGGAGGTCGCGAGTTCGTTACCTGCCGGTGGCAGAAAAAGTTGTTGCAGACCGTGCGTTATCGCACTGACACGCCGATGGTTGTTCGCACCCGAAAGAAAACAACCCTGAAAAAGAGCGAAGGGTTCAGGAAAAGAAAATATACCAAAAGAAACCCGGGAAAGGTGGCAAAGATCCCCACTATTTTTTATTTAACTTTTTGGGGTGGGCTGGGTTCACTGTTCAATTAGTGGGTATGGTTAATTTCCCCAGGAGTCAAGACGGAACAGACCAACTTCGCTGACTAGAGCCAACAGGCCCGAAGCAATTTGCAGCGCGTATGTATTTTTAGTGCACAATATAACGGTACTTATATAATAATTTAAGTACCGGTATCCTATAAAAAGGCCAAGCCTTTCAAACAAAATGAGGCACGGGAAAGTCTTTATGAAGTGTAGCTCATGTCTTATTTTTTCGATTATTATTCTTGAAGTACGGTATATTGAATTAAGAAAATCATATTCCAGGGCAAGCGCGTTGAGATCCATCCATCGTGGGCCATGTGTGCATAACTAGAACTTTGTCACTCGAGACAGGCATAAGGTTTAGGGTTTAGGGTTTAGGGTGGCACAAGATGTGTCTTTATAGACACCACTTATGCCACACCCTAAGTAAAACGTTGATCATACACGCTTTTTGTATTGACTCATATGGGCCCACCTTGGACCCTTAACCCTGCATTTAATTACACGTACCCACCTACTCTAAAACCCTCATAAACCCTAATACATTCACACGTCGCAGCCCACTCGTATCATGAACTTAATCTTAATGGACACATCTCGGCCCGCATTGCACCCTAACCTCTACTCCCACAGCCCTTTGCACTCAACCCCAACGGTATGGACACACATCTGTGCACCCTACACCCTTCACCCTTCACTCTTAATTTCATACCCTACCCTACCTGTATGGACAGGTATCGGCCCACAAGTACCGACGTGCACTGAATGACTGTGACGGGGTCCGCATGCACAGTGCCCGGCGGGAAAGCTTTGCAAAGGGCGTTCCCTGTGGCCGCGCCCACGCTTGAATTGGACGGGACAGAGCTGGTATCCACCAAGGTGTCTCCCACGCGGATCTCGAGGGATTGAAGTTTCTCTGTATGTGTGGGGGCCAGTTCGTGCGTTCGATTGAATGTCATGCTGGGATAAGCAATTTATATTCAGGCATGGGGGCCATGTCCCTTGTTTGGGCAAAAATTGTGGCTTCCCACAATCCACTCACACGCTTGTTTTCAAACTTGTTTATTCATTCCGGCCCCCAATGATGGTTTGAGTTTTTATTTTTTGCACTTTTAATTCGTAGCGCGCACCCCCCAAAAACTGTTTGAGCACCTAATTGACACGCCGCGCTGGGGCGATTTTCAAAATAATATTAGCGCGCAGCTACCATATGTCCGCGCAGGCCAATATTTAATCAATACAGAGCAAAGTCTATCGATTTCACCGTAGACTACCAAAGCAAAGGCAAGGGCAGGGACGAGGGCAGGGACGTGGGGGGGGAGCAACCCCGGGCCCCCCAAAGGTGGAAAAGAGGGGCCAAGGAAGGCTTCCGGGGACTAACAGGGGGAGGGGCAGGGCTGCAGGGGGGCCGGGACAGGTCTCAGGGGACTGGCAGGGGGAGGGGCAGGGCTGCAGGGGGGCCGGGACAGGTCTCAGGGGACTGGCAGGGGGAGGGGCAGGGCTGCAGGGGGGCCGGGACAGGTCTCAGGGGACTAACAGGGGGAGGGGCAGGGCTGCAGGGGGGCCGGGACAGGTCTCAGGGGACTGGCAGGGGGAGGGGCAGGGCTGCAGGGGGGCCGGGACAGGTCTCAGGGGACTGGCAGGGGGAGGGGCAGGGCTGCAGGGGGGCCGGGACAGGTCTCAGGGGACTGGCAGGGGGAGGGGCAGGGCTGCAGGGGGGGGCCGGGACAGGTCTCAGGGGACTGGCAGGGGGAGGGGCAGGGCTGCAGGGGGGGGCCGGGACAGGTCTCAGGGGACTGGCAGGGGGAGGGGCAGGGCTGCAGGGGGGCCGGGACAGGTCTCAGGGGACTGGCAGGGGGAGGGGCAGGGCTGCAGGGGGGCCGGGACAGGTCTCAGGGGACTGGCAGGGGGAGGGGCAGGGCTGCAGGGGGGGGCCGGGACAGGTCTCAGGGGACTGACAGGGGGAGGGGCAGGGCTGCAGGGGGGGTCCAGGACAGGTCTCAGGGGACTGGCAGGGGGAGGGGCAGGGCTGCAGGGGGGCCGGGACAGGTCTCAGGGGACTGGCAGGGGGAGGGGCAGGGCTGCAGGGGAGCCGGGACAGGTCTCAGGGGACTAACAGGGGGAGGGGCTGGGCTGCAGGGGAGCCGGGACAGGTCTCAGGGGACTGGCAGGGGGAGGGGCAGGGCTGCAGGGGGGGGCCGGGACAGGTCTCAGGGGACTGACAGGGGGAGGGGCAGGGCTGCAGGGGGGGGCCAGGACAGGTCTCAGGGGACTGGCAGGGGGAGGGGCAGGGCTGCAGGGGGGCCGGGACAGGTCTCAGGGGACTGGCAGGGGGAGGGGCAGGGCTGCAGGGGAGCCGGGACAGGTCTCAGGGGACTGACAGGGGGAGGGGCAGGGCTGCAGGGGGGGGCCAGGACAGGTCTCAGGGGACTGGCAGGGGGAGGGGCAGGGCTGCAGGGGGGCCAGGACAGGTCTCAGGGGACTAACAGGGGGAGGGGCTGGGCTGCAGGGGGGCCGGGACAGGTCTCAGGGGACTGACAGGGGGAGGGGCAGGGCTGCAGAGGTGGCACATATTGAGGCTGTTGATTCTGAGGCAGTAGATTCTGAGGCTGACGAGGAGGGAGGAGAGGAGAGGGATGAGGAGGGGGAGGAATCTGAGGGGAGAGGCCTGTGAAGATGAATCACGCATGTCGAACTCACAGCAGTACCACGCACTGCGGCAGTGGTGGCTGAATAAAATCAAATAAATATTAGTTTTCGGGTTTTTAAGGGCTAATGAATACAATAAGACGAATTGGTCTTCCTTTAAATAATTCAATGTTGAAGCCCTAATGAACTTCTAAGTTGCTGAAATGGTACCGTGGTACACGACGACACGATACACTATTACGCCCAACAGATTGTTTTCAAAAAGTTCCTGCCTCATCAGACGACATCAGAATTGGGAATACAAAAATTGGCTGCGGTATTGCCTGTTAATACCGGTACATAAATTCAGCCTCTTGCTAAAGAGGCTTCTTTGTCCTGAACATTCCTTTTGGTTCTTGTGGCTTGTTTCCCACGATTCGCACTGCCTGGCCCTTTCGCAAAAGGCTGTGGGTGGTTGCGTTAACTTTGTTACCACAACAGACGCGACTAGAGAATCGTTGTACTGGCTTCACACCTTTTACCTGACCATGAGACAGGATGTCATAAAATGCAGTGCCCGTTACTGGTAGATTATCTGTAGTCCTCACACCTCTTGCCATGAGTCAGCTGCCAGCATGTCCACACATACAGTGACAGGCACTGGTACATTCCATGTTATCTTCGTACCATTTACCTGACCATGAGTCAGCTGCCTACATGTCCATACATGAGGTGGCAGGCAATCCGACAGTGACACATTTTTATGTTGCCTTCATACCCCTGACCTGACCAAGAGTCCGTCCGCCCATAAATGATGACGGTCCCAATGCTGTAGCTGGCCCCAAGGTCGACGCTGTGAGGCAGCAGGGGAGTCATGTTGAGCATTTTCCTGCTACAATTCAGCTATTATAAGGTGTTTCCGCAACAATTCAGCTACTGCGAGGTGTGCCTGCTACAGTTTTAAAGGTGTTTCTGCAACGAAATTGAGTGATTTTAAGGTGTTTCAGCTGCATCAGGGTACTATATGCCCAAGAGGGCCCTGGTGCAGCAAGGCCCCCAAGGTAGATGTTACGAGGCAGCAGCAGTGTCATTTTAGATGTTGAGCATGTGTCTGCTGCAATTTAGCTATAATAAGGAGTTTCTGCAAGAATTCAGCTACATCACGGTGTACGGCTGAGGTGGCCTGGTGCAGCAAGCAGTGCTGTGCCGATTACTGTCCTTACGGTGGCTGAATGACGTAGCTGAGTTTTAGTCACCATATTTCCAAGGCAATTTCAGATACTTTTACCACTAAGGGACCGTAATTGTTCACAAGATTTCTAGATTACAGCGCAATTGCACAGCACTGAAAGCAAGGACCCAAGGTTAAAGTAACATCAGTGTCATGTTGCTTCAGCGAGGTGGGAGGCCTGAAAACACAATTGGGGGGCATTGATTTTTGAGTATTTTAATTAGTGTGCGCTGGACGACCCTTGGTGGCCGCCAGTCGGCTACAACTGGGCTGATGCGGGGCAAGCATTGACTTCCCCCAATGGAGGCGGCCTGCACAGCAAGCGCCTTGCTGCACCAGGCGCATCCGGCCGCAAGCCTTCATGTACCTGACATTTAGCTGAAATTAGCTGACATGTAGCTGAAATTAGCTGACATGTAGCTGACATGCAGCTGAAACAAACAAGAGCCTTGCAACCCATCACCTGGAATATCCCCAGTACAGTTTTCGTTTTGGCTTTGAGGCCGGCAAAGGCCCTGATGGGACCAAACCTGGACCAGCATATGGCCGGTGGCTACAGCTCATGTCTGGCCACACCTGAGGTCTCTGGCCAGAGGCCAGAGTGTAGCTGAATTGTAGCTGAGTGGTAGGAAATAAAAGAAACTGTCAGAGTTCAAGACCTGAGCTCTGGCCATCCGACCCGGGAGGCGGAAACGGCAAAGAGTTAGGGTCTAGGGTATAGCTCAGCCTGACAGCTGTCGTCCTCACGAAGGCCTCCACAGGGTTCAGGGATCAGGGTTGAGAGTTCAGGGTTCCGAGTTCAGGGCTCAAGGTCTGGGCTGATGGTTACTGAGGGTTTAGGGTCCAGGTTACTTCCTCACCTGATCCATGGAAACCCCACTCCATTGGCGGCAACGTAAGCTGTCGAGGCGCAAGATCCCGCAGCCATATCCCCGTCCGTGTTTCCATCAGCAAGCTGTTGCATCGTCCCCGGCGTGAGCACCGTGCTGGCCCTCACGGGCTTGCCCGCGGCCAGGTTTGGCGCCTTGTGCAGCGGGACCCAATCGAAGAGCAGCGCGCGCACGAGGCCGCCGCCGGCCTTCCCGTGGATGCGGTAGAGACGCGCCGGGGAGAAGGAGGGTGCCGCGGAGTGCACCGTACCAGAGCTGGCGGTGCCGCAAGCGCCGAGGAGGCCCTGGGTCACGGTCCGCCCCGACGAGGTGGTCCAGAGGAGGCTCTGTATGTGGATGGCAGTTAAGGATGGGTCTTCCGCGCTGGTACCGTTGCCGGCGCACACAGACACAGCGGTGATGAACTCGTTGGTGGCCAGGGTCAGCCTGTACCGCACAAGGTAGGACGGGAAAGGACGAGCACTGAAGTGACTACCTGGTACATGCCGTAAGCAATGGCCATTCTATTACTGGCGCCAGCAGGTAAACGGGCGCTGTGATGTGCACAGAAAATGCATGTGCAAGCTATTAAATACCTACATAGCATTGTGCAGACAAGGCGAAGAATTGAATACTGCCCCACTGGACCTGCTAAAGCCGGTGGGAAAATGAATCAGAACCGCAAGCCGCCGTAATCAATTATCATGTGTCTTCTTTTTCTCACGGTAACGGCGCGGATGTAGCTTCGGCCCAGGCTGCGCTGTTTCCTTAACTCTCACGCCCCCCACGGGGCGTAGCTTTCTTTCTTTCTTTCTACGGGCGCTGTGGCACCTACCTCATGATGGGGTGCGTAATGAATTGATAGATTGTGGTACTGATGCCGGTTATTAATGAACATTTCGTCAGCACATAAAATTAATCGTCACCGTACCCGCACATTTGATTTACCTTAGGAATACTACGTAATATAGCATAAACCCACAATAAATACAAAAATAATTTAATTTTATATTTAAAAAAAAAGCCCGCGGGTATTAATTAATCACGATACTCGTATAAATGCTGCCCTTAGGGCAGAAACTACCACTGGTGATAGGTAGCCTTTGAACATATCCTTGACCCTTCATTATGAGAAATTCAATGCAAACATGCCATGAAATTAAAAATTTAAATTATAAATACGACCACCTACAGATAAATAAATATGCCCTGAGGCGTGGATTAAAGAAGCCACGGAGCCTCCCTATCGTCATGCACTTTCGTCATCACTTGAGAAGAAGGAAAGAAAGAAAACGAAACTGCCCCCCCCTCCTCCCCGCACCACCAAGATCAGGTACAGGTTAAAAAGATACGTCGGCTACTGGTTGCCGGGCTAGGGCGCGGCCGGGGGTGGGGAGAGGGACTTACGACGAGGGAAGGGTTCAGAGGGTAGAAGCCTCTTAAGGTTCCCCGGACGGTGGTGGGGGGGAGTGGATTTATGACGAGGGAAGGGTTCAGAGGGTAGAAGCCTCTTGAGGTTCCCCGGACGGTGGTGGGGGGGAGTGGATTTATGACGAGGGAAGGGTTCAGAGGGTAGAAGCCTCTTGAGGTTCCCCGGACGGTGGGGGGGGAGTGGATTTATGACGAGGGAAGGGTTCAGAGGCTAGAAGCCTCTTGAGGTTCCCCGGACGGTGGGGGGGGGAGTGGATTTATGACGAGGGAAGGATTCAGAGGCTAGAAGCCTCCTGAGGTTCCCCGGACGGTGGTGGGGGGGAGTGGATTTATGACGAGGGAAGGGTTCAGAGGCTAGAAGCCTCTTGAGGTTCCCCGGACGGTGGGGGGGGGAGTGGATTTATGACGAGGGAAGGGTTCAGAGGCTAGAAGCCTCTTGAGGTTCCCCGGACGGTGGTGGGGGGGAGTGGATTTATGACGAGGGAAGGGTTCAGAGGCTAGAAGCCTCTTGAGGTTCCCCGGACGGTGGGGGGGGGAGTGGATTTATGACGAGGGAAGGGTTCAGAGGCTAGAAGCCTCTTGAGGTTCCCCGGACGGTGGGGGGGGGGAGTGGATTTATGACGAGGGAAGGGTTCAGAGGCTAGAAGCCTCTTGAGGATCCCCAGACGGTGGGGGGGGAGTGGATTTATGACGAGGGAAGGGTTCAGAGGCTAGAAGCCTCTTGAAGATCCCAGGACGGTGGTGGGGGGAGTGGATTTATGACGAGGGAAGGGTTCAGAGGCTAGAAGCCTCTTGAGGATCCCAGGACGGTGGGGGGGGGAGTGGATTTATGACGAGGGAAGGGTTCAGAGGGTAGAAGCCTCTTGAGGTTCCCCGGACGGTGGTGGGGGGAGTGGATTTATGACGAGGGAAGGGTTCAGAGGCTAGAAGCCTCTTAAGGTTCCCCGGACGGTGGTGGGGGGGAGTGGATTTATGACGAGGGAAGGGTTCAGAGGCTAGAAGCCTCTTGAGGATCCCAGGACGGTGGTGTTGGGGATCCATCCAGAACCCATAAGGGAAGAAGACACTGCCATCCTCCTTGCTAATTAAACGCTGATCCCAAATCCCCTTAAATGGACACACTTGCCCGTTTTCACCCCGATTCCCAATTTGCAAGTTTATTTTTTCAAAACACCATACCGTAGATTTGATTTGCCATCGCTCGATCCCTCAACAGTATTTCCCCCACAAAATACCGCATTTGACCGGCTGTTTCTTAGACAAAGAGGCTTTTGCACATAGGCTGTTGGGTATAGGCTGTTGGGCAGACAAAATACCACATTTGACAGGCTGTTGGAAAGCCACCCCCAAGCTCTTCACATTCTTGCAGGAACATTCATCAGTATTTGTTAAGGGTTTAGGGTTGAGGGTTGAGGGTTTAGGGTTGAGGGTTAAGTGCACCAATACCACACACACCGGCAGAGCTCATTTATACTCAGCTGTACCCAGAGCCCTAAACCCCACAGGTAAGAAAGAAAGAAAGCTACACCCTACTGGGGCGTGGAGGTTAAGGAAGCAGCGCAGCTTGTGGCCCCACAGGTAATATCTGCACCTGACCCCCCGATGTGACCGGTATGCAGCTAGTGGCTCAGATTACCCAGCATAAGCAATTAAGCATCACGGTATCTCACGCCAGACTTCCCCCACCCCGTCCGTCAGCCATGATGTTGCTGAAACGTAGATGAAGCACCCAGAAATTAACTAAGCTGCATAACTTACTTGTCCAGCACGTCACCGTCAGCGCCTTGCGTCGACGCCAGTGTGACCCCATACGAGACCTGCATCTTGACCATGTTGCCAGCTGGCAGGGCCGCCGAGTCCGTCCACACTTCAACGGCTGAGATTGGCGCGTAGTGTGAAGCTGACAGGTAGGCCTCATCATCATACAACCCGCCCACCCACTCTCCGAAAGGACCCACAGCTTCATACCCTGAAAAATTTGTGGTTTAGGGGTGGGGGTTGAGGGTTGAGGGTTGAAGGTTGAGGGTTGAGGGTTAAGGGCACAACGTACGCTCAGTCTAAAACCCATCGCCCCTTCCCCACCTAGAGACCTCCACGAGGTCATGTCTCTGTCCCGGCTGGTGTGAATATGCAGGGCTATCAAGGGTTTGGGATCTAACGTTCGGTGCAAAACCCTCACGCATCTGCAGATTGCTCCAAGTTCACACCCATGTTCCGACCGGTGTGAATGCACCAGGACTCTGAGAGTTTGGGATTTAAGGCTCGGTGCTAAACCCTCACTTACCTGCAGATCGCTCCCAGTTCACACCCTGGTCCCGGCTGGTGTGAATGTACCAGGACTCTGAGAGTTTGGGAATTAGGGTTAAGGGCACAGCCCTCACTCCCATACAGATTGCTCCCAGTTCACCCCCCTGTCCCAACTAATGTGAATGTACCGGGATTTACAAGGTCACAGTTTCCGTTAGGGTCTAGGGTTTGAGGTACCCATTCCCTCACCTATGGACCGCTACCAAATCTTGCCCGCCCCGGCTGGTATGGATATACCAGGCATTGAGAGTTGAAGGGCTTAGGGTGTAGGGTGAAGGTTTTAAGGTAACCCCTTCACTCACATACAGACCGCTGCCAAGTCTCGCCCATGTCCCAGCTGGTTTGGATGTGCCAAAATATTGAGAGTTTTAGAGTTTTAGAGTTAGGGTTGGAGTGTTGGTGTTTAGGGTTTAGGCCTTTAAGGTAACCCCTTCACTCACCTACAGACCGCTGCCAAGTCTCGCCCTTGTCACGGCTGGTGTGGATATACCGGTCGTTGTCGGCGCCCATGGACAACGCAGCCATCCTGAACCCGTCGGCGGAGCAGACGGCCTTCGTGAAAATGCCGGTGCTCGTCCGAGCGGCCCAGCTGCCGCCGCCATCGTAGCTGGTGAACAGATCCCCGCCGATGACAGCTACCATGGCCAGGCCGTCGTCGGAGCTCTTGATGTCCAGCCCGGGACCGCGGGTCAGCCCGGCGGCTGCCTCTCTCCAAGTGGCGCCACCATCCGCGCTGAGGAAAACTGTGGAGTTGCTGGACTTGACCGCCGCCAGGCTGCCACCGTCATTGAAGCTGGTGAGTGCGGTCCAGCATGCGCCACCGATGGACGCCCGTTGCGCCCATGTGGCCCCGCCATCAGCGCTTGTGTAAACATACTCACTGCAGCCTTCACCGGGGAACTGTCCAAACGCAGCTGCGGCGAGCCGCATGCCGTCTGGGGAGGACGTGATGGAACTCCAGGCTTTCCCCGCAGGCCCGCGCGGTGCCCATGTGCTGCCGGAGTCCTCGCTGATGTGGATGGAACCTTCCGCAAGAGTCGTTCCGTTGGCTGTTAGGAAGGAGCCGGCAGTTGCTGCTGCCCTGGTGCCGTCACTTGATGCAGCGCAGTCGGTCCAGGGCTGCTGCACAGTGGGCCCACGCTGGTCCCATGCGCTCCCCTCGTTTGAACTGACGTACAGGTAGCCACTTTGGTCAGCGACAATGATTTGGTTGCCAGCATGCGAGACCGCGAAATGGCCCCTGGCTGAGGGCACCGCGCTGTTTTTCGCGCCCCAGGATGCGCCCGTGTCGCTGCTCACATACAGGCCGCTGTTGAAGGTGCCCGCGATCAGCCTGGCGCCATCACCGGAGATTCCCAGTGACTCCCAAACTTCGGTGAGGCTGGGCTGGTAGCCGCTCACGTTAATTAACCGGTGCGTTTGGGTGGCGAAAACGAGTAGCAGGAGCTGGATCGTAAACTTGTGCAGAGGTCTCCGTCTCCTGGCTGGTGAACAGTTCGGTGATTGGAACATGTCTAAATGCGCATTCTGACGTGAAATTCAACGACAAGTCTCTGTGCAAAGAAAAAGAAAAGAAAAGAGAACGCCGATGCGGCGTGGATTTTGGGAAGTACAGGTTGACGAGACGCCCAAGGCCCGGTCTGTATACACTTAAGGGGGAAAGGGGCTATGGCGGGTCAGTTAGAACAGGGGGAGATGCAGGCCGGCAGTCGGGTGGACTGTTTTCAAGGAAACGTCGGAGACGATGGATGGAAAAGGCAGTATGGACAGTGTGAACTGCAAGTTGTTTACTAAGAGCCAATTCACACCTAGTTCAGTTCGTCGAGTTCGGTTCGGTTCAGTTCGTCAGTTTGGCGACTGGTTTCGCAACCTGCGTTCTCACCTAATTCACATCAGAAAAACTTAACCTTGCGGCCGTCGCATGCTTAGACGTCAGCTTATGCAGTGAAGTGGCCAGGAAAGCAACATACAACAACAGACAATACAGCACGGGCTAGCATGACAGCATGGTCGTCATTGCCATGCTGATCTGATGAGCACATCGGATGGCATGTCGTCCTCAGCCGACTCAACCCCATCCTCAGGGTGGGACAATTGGAGATATTCAATCAAATAACACATTCCTTTACTGCTGTGCCTTCTCATTCGGCATGACGTTCCTAGCAGGCTGTTTGATGCGCCCTTGCCTCGTAGTTGGGGTCTGATTGCTGCCGACAACCTTTATGGCAACGAGCAGTTGGAGGTATAGAAAGAACTACAGTTAAGGAAGCTGTAATTTGAAAATCAGGGCGCGGTATGTAGACCGCAGCGAGCAATGCCGATAAATCGTGACGAAACTTACGAAACCAGCCAACCTTGCGAAACCAGCGAACTGAAACTGGTGGTCCGAGACCGGTTTCAGTTGGCGTGGTTTCGTCGAACTGAACCGAACTGAAACCACGCGAAACCACGCGAAACCATGCGAAACCGATAGATGGGAATCAGGTGTGAATCCGCTCTAAGGAGTGGATGGGGGGACTGACGTGGAGGGGCGGGATACCAAGGACTGGAAAGAGGCTCATGATATCTTTATAGCAAATGCCAGAGCAACCAATGATGACGAGGTGAACACAGGGGTACAGGATGTATGTAGCAGGGGGGGGGGGGGGGGGGGCGGGGTAGCGGATTTGGAAGAGGTAGGTGGGGGGCAGGACTGGAGTATGGAGCGGGTCCATGTCTCCATGATAGGTGTAGACAGCAGGGTCCATCCGGCAGCGCAAAGCAAATGTACTAATTGTGCATGTTGTGTGGATTTGTAAGAAAGGCAGAATTGAAGATTAGAGGTAAACCCAAGCTCAATAATATGGATAGTACAACGCACGTCGTTGGAAGTCAAGAAGGAAGACAGCGTGCGTTAGCAAGCCGGGCGGGAGGATAAGTATACGTTATACCACGATCCCGGGGGTATACCGAGAATGATGGCATGCGGCTTGCATGCGGTTTGTTTCTGCAAGTCTCGCGCTGCTGTGAGACTTCTCGACGCTACGCGTCTCGAAGCCTCACATCAGCGCGCGCGAGACTTGCAGAAAAAAAACTGTTCGACTGAATATCGGGCCATCATTCGAGGTGTGCCCCCAGGGGGAGGGATATACCGTAACTGACGTATCCCCGCGAGGCGCGATGGTGAAATGAACACCATGCAGACAATGTGCAGCAAAGTCCAAGCAAGAGATATTTGCAGCACCCAAAGCCCCCCATGGTTCCGTTACGAGCCTTCGGAGCTCCAATTTTGAATCCGTCTTACAGCTTGCGTGTGGCACACGCCTAGAGCACCAGGCTGTTCATGAGGCTTCGTTTGGATCCTTAATTATCACCAACATCAGTATACAGCCCGCGCTCGTTGCGTATAAGCCTCATATAGCACAATGCAGAATGAAGGATTTCGCGGCCAGCTGAACAGGCTGCTACCACACTGTACATGGGATGTAGCAGACAACAGGGCATATCTGTCGTCAACAGGGCATATATGTCGTCAACAGGTGCATATTAGTCATCAGCAGGGCATATCTGTCGTCAACAGGGCATATCTGTCGTCAACAGGTGCATATTACTGTGATATTAGTCATCAGCAGGGCATATCTGTCGTCAACAGGGCATATCTGTCGTCAACAGGTGCATATTACTGTGATATTAGTCATCAGCAGGGCATATCTGTCGTCAACAGGGCATATCTGTCGTCAACAGGGCATATTAGTCATCAGCAGGGCATATCTGTCGTCAACAGGGCATATCTCTCGTCAGCAGGGGCATATCTCTCGTCAACAGGGGCATATCTCTCGTCACCGTGACAGCTATGCATACATGGCATCTCTCGATTTAACGCGCGCTAAGTAGGGCTGTCTATTATAAATGTTCTGCAATTGAGAGCCTATTCGGTCTCAATGCCGCATGTTTGCTTCGTCGCGCCCAAGATGCCATGCCGTGCCATCGCAGCCTGCCCTGCCTGACAGGCATCTCAGTCGCTTGCGTGCAAAGCAGAGCCCAAAGGGTGCAACACATCTGTCGAATCACAGGCTTTATGTTGGATCTGCTTGAATCAAACGTCGTGTGTGTTCGGACGTGATTCAATGCTTCGTTGCACTCCATGCCGCAGGGTGCACACGTGTCGCGATCGATCAGTCTATCTCTGGCGTTCAAATTCTGATTGCATGTGCTGACTCCCTTGCTCTATCTTAGACCATTGTAAATATTATGCTGTGCTTCTTACGATGCTGTGTTTCATTGTTGCGCTGTGTGGAAATATTCACCTGCCTGGTCACCTGATGTGACAGAATACCGCGCCGAATAAAGGGCCCTTATGGGGTCGAGCGGGGGATACGTGATACTGGTATTTGTGGATGCCTCCGGCATTTATAGCTTATTTCCTCCTCATGGTGTATTTGAGATTTCAAAGCCTGCATTCCAGCTTGGATGCTCCCTAATAATGCCCACACTTCCTCGCGTCTGCCCAATTATCCCTTTAGTCCATGGTCTCAACATTCACAGTTTCACTTGTGTCCCTCATCTAACCCAGCGGGTAGAACCCACCCTATCTCAGCTGTCAGTTCTCCTTCATTTCATCTCCATCACACATGCATGCACCAACCACATCCTTGAGTTCGCCGTAACTTCATAATAAAAGGGTCGTCACGACTGTCTCATGCAACAAAGCTTCCAACACCAACGACCATATTACACACCTCGTTTCTTTGCTTGTTGGCACCTACACCACTCCTCTCCACCTATTCCGCCCCCCCCTCGCCTCCACTCATGCCCTTACCGTCTTCCTCCATTTCCCTTCACCGCTTCCACCTCACCCTCTCCCACGGCGGCTTGCTCCCCATCTTTCACCTTTGCCTGTCTTGTCACTACCACCAGTCCTATCTGCCCCATCCCATTTGTCTATACGCTCCTCCTCGGTTCCCAATGCCCCTACATCGTACTTCCTTAAAGACCACTGTATAATCACACCACACTGACCGCACACATGCTTTCCTGTTTGGGTTCGGTTTCAACCAACCTAGATTTCCATGTGTTGAGGTAAATCCATCCCAGCGGGCACTAGGTCATCTTTGCATCAGTCTAGTATCATTCAAGAACAGCAAAACATGCAATCTCTAGCATGCTTGAATGATCCGCTTCATCTGGGCTCAGCTCAATAGTATCCTACTTAAGTTCCGAGTGGTACCTTATATAAAGATTTGAGGCCAAATAACCGGGGGATGACTGAATCCCCCTGCAGATTTTATAGCTGCTGTCCATGATTGCATCAACTCCCCGCCTGGGTGTGGAAACTGAATTCCTAACTCATTCAGGAACAGCTGAACTTGCTTTCCTCTTGTGCCTTCTCCCTTCACTTTCCTACCTTATGTTTGCCGACGTGGCCGAGCTTATTTTAGGAAGGGCCCAGAGGTGTAACGTCGTTTACTTAGGAGCTGGGCAATAGTCCTTCGTGGCCTGCCAAGGTGCTTTAGGCCGTGACTGTGAGGGCTTCAGGCAGTAAGGGCTTAGTGGTCCCATCTCGATAAGAGAAATTCAACCCTGTCAATGCCCTGCCCATGACTTCTGCTTTGCGGGGACCTGGCCCATGCATCAATTGTGATTTTCAGCAGGACAATCAAACTTTCACACAAAAACAAGAATCCAGATTTGCACAGCTCATGCAGAGCCTGCAAATGGAAAGCAATGCTGCAAAGTAACATAATTGAAGGAGCAAAATAGGTTCAGGCACAAACATTCCTCATATTTCACTACTTTCGGCAGGCCGGTGAGAAGGCACCACCGGGCGTATAAGGCCAAACCCTTAGCCGTCCTGCGTCCGGTGGCCCAAGCAGCAAGGTTTGCTACACCAGGCTCAACGGACGCATACCGTGGCACACCTGAAATATACCTGGAGCGCCCAACAAAAAACAGTGAATTATGCCTGTCCGCTGGACGCTACTAGGTGCACATGTCTGTCAGTCAACCACCCAACCACCGCACTGCACGATGTGCACTACAAGACGTTAACTTCGAAATGAATGTACTGTCCACCTGTCCGACACCCGTGCACAGCAGATGACAACATCCTGGACCCTCTTTTGCAAGACGCCACACAGCACACGACAAGATGCACTCGTCCGCATGCTATGCCAGCAGTCTTGCGCTGCACATCACCAAATGTCCGCTCCAGGCTGTAGTTGTCTGCATGCTCAGCAAACAGTTGTCCGCAGCATATCACGAGATGTACTTGTCCGCTTGCTCTGCAAGCACCTTCGCGCTACGCTTGGCGTCGTGGAACAAGTCGTCAATCTCCTCGAGGTCACCCCGCCCAATCTCCTCGCGTCCGTTAGTGCGCGCTAACATCATAGCCGGCGTCAGCAGTTGCACAGCATGCCTGCGCAAGGGGTGGGAGGGTTTAGGGTTGTTGGTTTGTCGGCAGGGTTTAGGGCTTTTGAGACCAAACTTGGGGTCAGCAGCTGCATCGCATGGCTATGCAGTGGACTTAAGGTTGGTTGGAATTGATTTCTAGGGGTGGGATAACGATTCTTCTTGGTTTCGGCCACTAAACTGAAGGTCAGCGGCTGCATCGCATGCCTGCGCAATGGTAGGGATGCCATGTATAAAGGGCGGGCTGAAGGAAGGCTTGGGGCCCCTGTGTGTGCGCCAACATCGTACCTGGCGTCAGCATCTGAACAGACTGGGTGGGTGTAGGGTTGACCTCCTGCCTTTTATCCATCCCTTGCCCCTTAATCTTATTTATTATGGGCCGCACCCAGGGACCACGCTTGAATTCTCACATGAAGCTGGTCCACTTCAGTGCCCGAGGACCCTCGTTCCTTCCTTTCTTACCCCGCCCCTTTTCATTATCTTCTGTCCCATTCACAGGGGGCCCTCCTGCATTCTCAATTAAGGTTGTGGTCCACTTCAGTGCCCGGGGACCCTCCTTCCTTCCCCATCCTGTTTTCTTTACTTTCTATGGACCGCACACAGGGGCCCCTCCTGAATCCTCACCTTAGGCTGGTCCTCTCCCCAATCTCTCCGAGGTAAGCCAGCGATTCGCCCTCAATACCAATGCTCTCCACCTGCAGCAGCATGAGACACCGTGAGAAGGCCTCAAAGAGGAGCAGCAGCAGCTTGATCATGAACATCCTCCTTGGCCAATGCCACAGCGAGAATGTCTCAAAGAGGAGCAGCAGCAGCAGCACAGCAGCGGCGGTGGCCGCAGCTGCAGCCGCAGCAGTTCATTTACCCCATCCCAGGGGTATCAACAACAAAGCATGGCACGTGTTAAAATTTGAGGCAGATTTGGAAAGTTGTAACGAAATCATCAACATCATCATTGGCCAAGGGGAATGGTGACCAGGTCTCAGACAGCAGTTACACCCGTAAATCACCGTCTTTCTTACACCCGAGGCCCTCTTGCGGCGCCCAACACATGTCACACACCTGTGCCCTGATTGCCAGGATCTGATCTCAACCCGAACCCCTTTCGGCCGATGGCCCGCCACGCACCAGTGCCCTGATTGCCAGGATCTGATCTCGACCCGAACCCCTTTCTGTCGATATATCTGCCACGCACCTGTGCCCTGATTGCCAGGATCTGATCTCAACCCGAACCCCATTCTGTCGATGGCCCGCCACGCACCTGTGCCCTGATTGCCAGGATCTGATCTCAACCCGAACCCCTTTTGGCCGATGGCCCGCCACGCACCTGTGCCCTGATTGCCAGGATCTGATCTCAACCCGAACCCCTTTCTGTCGATGGCCCGCCACGCACCTGTGCCCTCATTGCCAGGATCTGATCTTAACCCGAACCCCTTTCTGTCGATGGCCTGCCACACGCACCTGTGCCCTGATTGCCAGGATCTGATCTAAACCCGAACCCCTTTCGGCTGATGGCCCGCCACGCACCTGTGCCCTGATTGCCAGGATCTGCACCATCTCCTGGGGGGTGTAGGGCAGGGTGCGGATGATGACCAGACGATCCAGCAAGTCCACTGGAACTCCGTGAGGGGAAGTCATGTCAGTGCCACGGATCTGCATAGGTTCAGTGTAGTGGTGTGGGTGAGGGGAGGGAGTGGACTAGTGGTATATGGGAGGGGAGATAGTGGTATTGTAATATTATTTTGTTGCATAGAAGCCCACCTAGTGCTACGGCCGAACGGGTGGCTCCCTTAATCCGCGCCCCAGGGTGTATTGATTGATTTGTTTTTAGGTGAGGGGAGATAGTGGTATGGGTGAGGGGAGGTCATGTTGGTGCGTGCCACAGATCTGCAAATGTATGTGACCTCCCCCCCCTCCCATTCCTCCCATTCCGTGAAGATTCCCCTGTTCTTCGAAAATATGACAATGAGCACCAGAGCGCTCTTCAGCACCTAGAAGAGGATGCGAAGCACCTTGCAACCCCCCTCCCATGCGTCCCCTCCCCCCCTTACATCCCCCCCTGCGACCCCTCCCCCCCTTACATCCCTCCCATACCGTGCAGATGCCCCTGTTGGTAGCAAAGATGACAATGGGCGCTAGCGCGCTCTCCAGCGCTCGGTTGAGGAAGGTGAAGCACTCAATGTCCAGCATGTGCACCTCATCCACAAACAGCACTCCAGGGACCAGCTCTGCAACGCCCTGATCAATGTACCTGAGGCAGAGGATCAAACATTTCCCAGTGTTAAGCAGGGTCGTGAATTTCCCCATGCATCCACAAAGAGCACTCCAGGGACCAGCTCCGCCACGTCCTGGTCAATGTACCTGCAGCAGTGGTGGATCGAGTTTCCAGTATTTTCGAGTGCTAAGCAGTGTCTTAAATGTTTCCTAGCGTTTCCTGGTGTTTTCCGCAGTTTTCCAGCGTCTCCAGTGCTGTCAGTCTGTCCTTTGGGAGGTTGACAAGGATGTTCAGATAATTTGAGTCGTTCCCACTCATACGGCGCCTGATCACATGGTTGGATGTTAAGCTGTCACTTAAGTCCACAATCAGTGTGCAAAGACCACCAAGTTAACCCCTGGCCTCACAATCAGCGCCTGCCTCCACAATCTGCAGGCAAACACCACCACGTTTACCCCCCGCCCCTCACCTGTTGACGACCTTGTTGATCTCCGATCTCAGCTTCTCCGTGATTTCGGTCTTCTTAGGCTTCATCATCTGCCCCATCACACTCATGATGTCCTGACCACCCTGCAACACGAGTGGGGGCAATAAAGGACCTCTGCGGATCAGTGGGACTCTGGGAGCAAGTGTGAACATGTGTGAATACTGCCAATGTCAGTGCCAGGACTGAACGAAATCATCAGTGGACTTTCACACCCGAAAGGGGGCCCGGTGAGGGGTCCCATGCAGCCACAACTTACTAGTAGCCGAAAGCAAATAAGCAGATCCCCGCAATACAACCCAGGTCAAAAAATATTCACATATATTTACACAGCCCATGGGACCCATGCAAATACGTTTAGTTCCATGTATGCCCATCCATGCCAATAGGGTCCCATGCATGCCCATGAGGTCCCATGCATGCCCACGTTGTCCCATGCATGCCCACGTGGTCCCATGGATACCTGTGAATGCCCATGTGGTCCTATGTATGCCCATAAGGTCCCCCACACACCTGCGGCCGGGCGTTTGCCGAGTCTAGATCATGCAGCGTGACATCTTGAACCACCTCCTTCTTCTTGTGGACATCTCCCTGTACACAGCAGGCAGGTGCGGATCAAGTAGATGTGGATTCAGCAGGTGTGGATCAAACAGGTATGGATTCAGTAGGCGTGGTTACAGCAGGTATGGATTAAGCAGGTGTGAATCAAGCATGTATGGATCAAGCAAGTGCTGATGCAGCAGGTGTGGATTCTGCAGGTGTGAATCAATCATGTCTGGATCAAGCAAGTGTTGACACAGCATGTGTGGATGCAGCAGGTGTGATCCAAACAGGGTGCGAAAGAGAGGGAGCCATCCCCACCTTGGGAAGGGGCACATACTCCTCAGCCTCCAGGTCGAACTCCGTTGCATAGGCGTCGCATCGCCCAACCCGCTTCACGGCCCCGCTGTTGGCCTCAATGTAGATCACGTCCCCGACCTGCACCTTCTCCTTTGACAGAGAGTCGTAAATGGTGGGATCCAGCTTCAGCTGCTTGCCGCCCTTGACCGTCTTCAGCCCGATGATCACGTGCGACACCACCTTGCCGTAGCCGGCGCCGGCGCCGCCCGCACCTGCCGCCGCCGCCTCTGTGTACTCGGGCGTCAGCTCGGTGACCTCGCCCTCGTAAACCTCCTTGTTTTCCTTGATGCGCAGCCCGATGGCTCTCCGGAAGTTCTCCATCAGGACCTCCGTCTTCTTCACCTCCGAGGAGTAGACTTCGGAGCCAACCATGGGGCAGAAGGGAACTTTGGTGCCCAGCTCCTGAACAAAAGGGAACAGACGGGGGTTGGCCATTTAGGGGGGCTGGGTTGACCGCTATTAGGGGGATGAGACTTGAGACGTGGTTGGGGCAGTGTCCTCCTCCAACTGTTGGGGCGGATTACGTGATTCATGGCTGGCTAGAAATGGTCAGGCAGTCCTTGATCCCAGACTTTGGAGGGTAGCTGGCCCCTATAGCCTCATCCATCTCCTGACGTGGCCTCCCCTGTTTTTTCAAATACTGCATCGAGAAGCATCACCAGCCTCTGCTCCCCGCTACCTGCGGCCTGCAGACCCACACCTGCCCAATGCCCAGCTTGCCCTTATCCCCTTCCCAGCCCAGGCAGGCAGGCAGGCATCCCACTCCCTCAAACTTACTCCCAATGCTGCAAACCCTCATCTGCAGTATGCCCAGCATGCACTCACCCCCTTCCCAGCCCAGGCAGGCAGGCAGGCAGGCGTCCCACTCCCTTAAAACTGCTCCCAAAGCCGCAGACCCTCACCTGCGCAATGCCTAGCGCTAGTGCGGTCTTGCCAGTGCCGGGAGCACCGGTCAGTAGCAGTGCCCGTCCCGCCATTTTCTGCAGGAGGGGGGGGCGCAGCACAGTCAGTTCTGCTTGCTTAACCTCACAGAGTGCGGGGCCGCACCCGGGGGCCTGGTGAATAACTTAATTGGATTGAAGCATCCAAGTTCTTCAAGTCAAGTATCTTGAGCCACAGCCAGGCTGCGAAGGTCCATGATTTGGGTGGGAGGGGCCCTTTTACATTTCACTGCTTATTCTAGTGCAATTCAGCTACAACTCAGGTACAGAATGGCCCGCGGACATGGGGGCCTTGCGCAGCAAGCCCTAAGGCTGGGGCCATCGGCCGTGGGCTAGTCAAGGTTTGGTTCCAATCGGCCCAGGGGGTGGCCCCGCAGATACGCCCCATAAGGTGATCTGGCGTGCACTAAAACAAACACTTGTCCATGCAGGTCTCAGAAATGGCTCTGAAGCCCACGGCCATACTTCTGGAAAAATGAATTCTGGGGATGGCAGCGTTTTTTGCCCGGCCGCCCCTGAGAGGTCTCCCTCATGAGCCAATCATGCCGTTCCACTGAGCTGCGGCTCTTCGATAGAGCACAGCCTCCAGCGTGTCCATGCAGCCGCAACAGCGTCAAAGATTCAAGCATGCCGGATGTGCGTGCATGTGTACTGCACATGCAGCGCCATACTGTCCATGCGAGGGGTGCATGAGGAAAGGTCTGAGACTTTTTTGAAGGGTTAGCAAGTCCTTTTTTTAACGCCATGCCTCATGACATGGAGTCTCTATCCTCAGATCTAAGATGCATGCAGGGCACTGGTGCACATATTTTGGCAAGGCTGCGGAAGTGCCTTCCAGAAGCCCTTACTTGCTCCTGACGCGGGGACCCAAGATCTGGGCGATGCGTCCAGGAACAGTCCCCACGATCAACGCATACCTTTTGTCGGATCATGTCCACCACGACGCCGCAAGCTTCTCGCGCCTGCTCTTGACCTACGAAGCCAGCGGCCATCGGGATGGCGGTGCCGTCATCCTTGACGCCGAGACCTTTGATATGCGTGTGTGTTGCGACACGCTGCGTCTTGGTCGTGCTGGCGACTTCTTCGATACGCATCTTGCAGGTGTCGGGGCTTGCAGATGGAGGCTTCGGCGTATAATTGACTGGATTTACTTTTGAATTAAATGCTACAGATGATGTTGAGTTTGCAAGTTATACAGGAGACGCTGGTAGGGAACGCTTGGGCGATGAAGAAACTGGTTATGACCGGTTTTACAGTCAGGTAAGTTGGACCCGATTCGAGGAACGAGGGATCGACCAAAGTAATAGAGTTCAAATGATTTTCATCTAATCGGGTGGAGTGCTACAGTGCACTTGTGCTCCGCTGCCCCGACATCATTGGGCAACGAACTTCTCACAAAACGTACTGCTTTATTTTAGAGCTAGACACCCACGTAGAGTCGGAGACGCATTGTAAAGGTTCTGTGATACAGCGCATGCGTATTATAATTTTTATACACCGCGGTCTTGTAGGTTGAGCAGGGCCTGCAGCGAGCCTCGAAGAAGCTCCGTCTCTGAACATCATTGCTCCAAGGAAATCCCTTAAGGACGGAACAAGAGACTGACATAAAATCGAAGTTATTAGCAAGAGGAGCTCTCCTACTGCTGCTGCTGCTTCGGGCTAGGTCATGGCGACCGGTGATATCGAGCTAGGAGAGCTCGAGGATGTGTCGCAAAGCGAAGCTTTCAAGGTAAGGACGTGCACACCAGCGTACACCCAGGATTCCTCGGAAGTTATCCGTTTGTACGAGTGAAAATACCCAAAAGACAGGGAAGCTAAGAAGCCTGTCCGGGTATATTGAGGGCTTGGCTTGCTCTGGGTCCCCCTGAATATCTCCTTACCCTGTGCAAAGGGCTCTCCATACCAAGGCTGGAGAGACAGGAGAGGAGGAGGTTCTAAAGTGTGCAACGCACTGTACAGGCCAAACCAGACGTATGCCTTTGGTCCCATGAAGCTTGCATGCATGCAACACCTGAAGGCGCTGCATGGCACTGCCTCACTTCTCCTGGCTGGGAGGCTCGACAGTGCATGTTGCCTATGCTGCAAATGCAGAGCCATGTGCAGCATGAGCATGGCCCCAACCACCGTACGCCAAATCCTGACTGAAGCTGGCGTTGGGGTTGGGTGGTTGAGTAAACGCTACAGCCAAAGTTGTTTATGGTGCTCACCAGACCCCCTTTGGTAGGCTGCCTGGCAGCCAATTTGGGTACAGCTGGGGCCAAACCCTGAACAGCCTGCAGCCTCTAGCCCAAGCACCTGGGCTTGCAGCTCCAGAACCGCTCGGCTAGTCCAGTGATTATTTGCTAATTGCTCTTCACAAGTGAAAAGGCATGCATAAAAAAACACGCCATATTTTACGTCAAAATGCGTCATACATGTCATGCGTGTAACTAATACATGCTTACCCACCCCATGCAACGTCATGTGTTGGCATGCGTGAAACCTGCCATGCATGCCATGTGCGGCCTCGCCCACCCCATGCACACAGCCGATACAGATCCTTCTTCCCCTAATCTGCACCCAATGTCTGGGAGCTGGATGCCCATGCATCATCATGCGCCAGTACAGACATCATCGGTCGGCGCATTTCCAGCGATGTCACCACTCAGAAACCTGAGCCATCAAACACGTCCAACCTTTGTTATCTTTCATCTCGCCAGAATTGTTTTTGTCACCATGCTTCTCATTATACTTTTCGTCACCGTACTTCTTCTTGTCTCCATACTGGTGCTTCTTACTAGTTTTCATCTCACCTTACTTCTCATTGTCACACGAGTCATATGTGTAACGTGTCATACTTGCCTCTTTCACACGTTGTACGATAATCAGTGTATCTTTTTTCTGCTACAAGTCCACCTTCGACAGGCCGCCCCACGGCCGCGAAAGGCCCGATTGGGACCAAACTTGGGCCGGCCTACTACCGGTGGCCAAAGCTGCATGGCTGGCCACAAATGGGCCCCATGGCCAGAGACCGGAGTGTAGCTGACATGTAGCTGAGTCACGCTAAAATAATCACTGACGTGAATATCTTGCCGCCCCTCAGCTGTGTCAGACTGCACATCAGAGCATATTTTTCTGACCCTCTGTCCTCTCTCTGCCCTCCCCCGCGATCTAGATCCTGAACAGCCTAGTGGATGGATACGACATTACTGTCGAGCGGGCAGACAAGAGCAAGCACCTCTATTCCAAGCTGCACTCAGTCCTGGTGGCGGCCATGACGCGCGAACGGGAGCTGCTGGATGAGGCAAAGGGGATGAAGCGCCAGCTAGATGTGGGTGTGGGGAGGGAAGGAGGGAGGGGGGGGGAGGAGATCGGGGTAGGGGTTGGACGAGGCAAAGGCGACCAAGTGCCCAGTGAATGTGGGCGTGTGGAGGGAAGGGGGGAGGGGGGGGGGAGGAGGGGAGGTGACGGGCTGGATAAGGCAAATGGGATGAAGTGTCAACAGGATGTGGGCATGGGGAGGGAGGAAAGGTTGTCGTGGGCAGGATGTAGGGAGGAACATCAATGGAGGAGGGGGAGGGGAATGTGTATGAGGACGAGGGACCAAAGTGCCAACAGGGTGTGGGTGTGATAGACGATGGGGCTTTGGATGAGGCGGGCACGGACAAAAAAGGAGAATCGGAGGAGGGGGGAAATGGGGCAGGACTGATATCTGCTTCTATTACACCGTTATACCACGATGTGCCTAAGTGAATAATATAGGTCCTTATTTGTGACTCTCAACATGACTTTCTCCTGGCCTCTATCGCTACCCTCACTGTCCAAGGTCCCTGAGAGCCCCAGGGCCCTAGGGGACTGTCCAAGGGCCGGAAGAGCCCCAGGACCCTAGGGGACTGTCCAAGGGCCCCATTGGGCCTTAAGAAGACAGCAGAGGGTGTGGCTTAACTCCGTAGCAGCTGGGTTTTTGCCGTCACCCTAAACCCTGCCTCTCTTGCTCCTCCTGCAGTCCCAAGGCCCCATATTGGAGGAAGACGGAGTCGCTCTCATAGAGACATTGCGGGAGGATGTAGACTCAGCCATGGCAGAAGCGTCCTTAGCGCAGGTGAGGCTGGGGTGGAGGGTGGAGGGTTTAGGGTTTAGTGCTGCGGGTTGAGGGGTGAGTTGAAGCTGGGGTTGAGGGTGAGGGACAAGGTCTTCCTTCTGATCGAGGCTCAGCGCGGAGGTGTGGACTCAGCCATGGTGGAAGCGTCCTTGTCGCAGATAAGACTGGGGTTGAGGGGCAGCTGCTGCCGAGGGGCACCTCTGCACTGCAGCTGCTGCCGAGGGGCACCTCTGTACCGCAGCTGCTGCCGAGGGGCACCTCTGTACCGCAGCTGCTGCCGAGAGGCACCTCTGCACCGCAGCTGCTGCCGAGGGGCACCTCTGCACCGCAGCTGCTGCGGAGGGGCACCTCTGTACCGCAGCTGCTGCCAAGGGGCACCTCTTCACCGCAGCTGCTGCAGAGGGGCACCTCTGTACCGCAGCTGCTGCAGAGGGGCACCTCTGTACCGCAGCTGCTGCCAAGGGGCACCTCTGTACCGCAGCTGCTGCCGAGGGGCACCTCTGCACCGCAGCTGCTGCCGAGGGGCACCTTTGTACCGCAGCTGCTGCGGAGGGGCACCTCTGTACCGTAGCTGCTGCCGAGGGGCACCTCTGTACCGCAGCTGCTGCCGCGGGGCACCTCTGCACTGCATCTGCTGCCTTCCACCAATTCTTTCCTGTAATCATTAACCCTAAGCACTAATCTCATGGAATCCCATAGAATGTTTTCCACTTATTTAATGATCAGTCTTAACTTTTCATCACGAACCCTTCAGCCATGTGGCGTCTTGCCCCTAAAAAGCGACACCAGCTGCCACGAATGAGACGAATCCTCTTCTGCCCCTCCCTCCCATTGTGTGCTTTTGCCACCCAGGAGCGGCAGCAGCTGCTACAGCTGGAGGTGACTGACCTGCAGCGGCAACGCAACGAGGTGGCAGCACGAGTGGAGGAGCTATCAATAGAGCAGGTGCAGTGCAGGGCAAGGTAGAGCAGGGGTGGCAGTCCTTGTTAGGATCGTGAAATATAGGATTCAGGCTTGTCACTGAATGCTAAGACCTAGGTTCAGATGCTGTTGCTAAAGCAGGTGTTGCACATGGCAGGGTAGAGCAGGATGCATATATAGAATAGAGCAGGTGTGGCGCAGGGCAGAGGCTGGAAGGGGTATGTCTGCCACTCTCAGGTGCCCCCCTGTGCTGTATGTCGTTGGAAGCAACCTTGGGAATTATAACGAACAGGGTGGAAAGTATGCCGAGGTGCAAATCCTTTAAGCCGCTGACCCCCCCCCCCCCCTGAGCCCTATCCTCAAAGCACCGTGAACCCTAAGAATGCAACACCCTGAACCATGGCGACACAATGTCATAAACCCTGACCTTTGTTGCTGACCTACGTCCAGGCCGACGCGCTGATACCTTGAGATGAAGATGCTTAATGAGGAGGTCACGAAGATACACTTTTAACCCTCAACTAGCAAGCTTGAACCCTGAAACCTGCTCCTCCTCCCCTCCCTCGGCCCCAGGCCGATGCGCTGCTCCCCATGATCGAGTCGCTCAAGGAGGAGGTCACAACGCTGTCCTCGGAAGTGGAGGTGGAGAACGAGCGGGCCGAGGCAGCCAGGCGCGATCTGGAGGGGACCAAGGAGCGGGTGTCAATGGTGGCCAAGGAGATGGAGGTCCTGGTAGATGTACGCATGGCTGAGAGGGCGGCGCTACATAAGGCGGAGCAGCTGCCTGACAAGGTACACAGGCTAAATGAGAGGAGGAAGGGTAGAGTGTTGGACATGTGCATGGCTGACAGGGGGTCAGAATTGACATGAGAGAGTGGGTCCAAAAGGTAGGTGGAAAAGTGGGGGCAAAATATAGACGGGGGAGATGGGATGTAGCGTGGTAAATGTGCACATGGCTGAAAGGGCGGCTCTTCATAAGGCGGAGCAGCTGCCTGATAAAGTACATGTGCTAAATGGGAAAGTGAAGGCAAGGGATAGATGGGAGGAGGAAGGGTAGAGAGGAGTGGATTTAGGCATGGCTGAGAGTGGGGGCACAACGTTGATGGAAAAGTGGGGGCAAAAGGTACATGGGGGAGAGGTGGCAGAAGGTAGATGGAGGGGGAGGGGTGCTGCTGGGTGGATATACGAACAGCTGAGAGGGCTATTTGGACATTTTGTTATATCAAAGTGGTGTCGGGCCTCCTTACGTTTTTAAGCCCTACTATCGTAGCTCCGTAGCCATGTACTGCTTGCATCATAGATACTGGGTGCAGACAGGGCTACGGCTTTGTCTTCATCCGGGGGAAACTGACTAGAAGTCCAGTTGTTGGCTGGTTGCCCTTTGACATAGACCATCTAGTTGTGTCCATGGAGGCTGTGTGATGAAGCTTCTTTCAGACGGAGGCTGTCTCAGGTGTGCTGAAGAACGTGCGAGGTCGGCTGGAATTTTAGCGCTGGAGCATCTCAACCCTGCCCCCCTCTTATAACCCCTTCTCCCTCTCCTCCTGTTACCTCAGGCTCATCGTCAGGCAGAGGCTGTCTCAGG
Organism: Limnomonas spitsbergensis; assembly: GCA_037349105.1. Taxonomy (NCBI): domain Eukaryota; kingdom Viridiplantae; phylum Chlorophyta; class Chlorophyceae; order Chlamydomonadales; genus Limnomonas; species Limnomonas spitsbergensis. The sequence continues at coordinate 1,654,806 of JAYJMM010000042.1, forward strand.
TGTGCTGAAGAACGTGCACAGTCAGCTGAATGCAGCCCTGGAGTGCCTCAACCCTACTTCTCTTAATCCCTTCTCCCTCTCCTCCTGTTACCTCAGGCTCATCGTCAGGCGGAGGCTGTCTCAGGCGTGCTGAAGAACGTGCGAGGCCAGCTGGATGCAGCGCTGGAGCGCCTAGCGCTGGCTGAGCATCAGTACGGGGAGGTCACGGACCGAGAGCGCACCATGCAAGAGGACCACGGCAAAGTGCTCAATGCGCTTTCAAGAGGCAGAATGCAGGTAAGGGGGGGGGGGGGATGTTGATGTGGGTGGGTGGGGGGCATGCTAATGTGGGTGGGAGGGGGCGGCATGGTGATGTGGTTGGGAGGGGTGCATGCCGATGTGGGTGGGAGGCGGCTGCATGTTGGTGTGTGTGTAATGTGGGGGTGGGAATGTTTGGGGTTGAGGGCTGTGTTTGGGGGAATAGGCTGCAGGTTGGCGTGTGTGTGGGGGGTGTGGGGGGTGCATGTTGGTGTGAAAAGTGTGGGGGGGGGGGCTGCATGTTGGTTTGTGCAGGTAGGGGGGTCATTCTCTTTTACTAGTCTGATGCTTCCTCACCCGCACCCTTATGGCCTTACCACTTACGTCTTTCACATTCTTCCTCCTTACTTATGTCTTTAGATTTCCTTCCCTCATGATTTCCTCCCACCTGATCTCCCTCCTCCCTGATTGCCTTCACTCCTGATTGCCCTTACTATTTTATTTTTCCAGTCCTTCTCCTTTACTCCTCCCCCACTCCCGACTCTTGCTCTCAGATTGACACCAAGGAACGCCATGTGGACGACATCCGCAAGAACCTGGAGCTTGCCACCATCGAGGCTGACAAGATCTTGGCAGATCAGGTCGACATAGATCTACTGATCAAGGTAGATCTATGTATAATTGCAGTACAAGATCATGGCAGATCAGGTCGACACAGTGGGGGTGCGGGTTTCGGTGATCCTCCGCTTGGTGAGGGGACCTCATTCTATTGATTAAGCTAGATCCAGATGTAATTGCAGTAAACGTGATGCCCCCCCCGTGTCTGTTATGGACGAAGCTTCCAGCCCTCCCCCCCGGCACCGCGCTGATTGTCGGTCCCCGTGTCCAATGGAGTCTTCATTTTGTGTAGGCTGTTAAAGTGTGAAGCTGCATTTGTTCCCATAGTAGTGATTATTTCATTGATCAAATAAAAAAGGATACGGGGATTTTAGCTAGAACACGTCATACCATTTGGTGGGCCACCAGGCAGCTAGCCAGCCAACACTGATGGGGCTGATGGGGACCAAACCTTGTCCGTTGGCCCATGCAGCGGGCACCTTGCCACACCAGACCAGGCCCCCCCAGCCATAGGCCGTGGTGTAGCTGAACTGTAGCTGAAACACCTTAAAATGAGAAGACTGGAATATACCCGCCCCCCGTCTCCCGCATTATTAAATCTCAGCCAACAAAGTGGAAAATGAGCAACTGGATCAATCTTTGCATACTTTTCCTCGTCACCTGGCTATTCTCCGTTCCCCGCCGATGCCCCCCCCTCCCCTTAAAACAAGATCTTTGAAAACTCCTCCCCGTCGCCTGGCTGCTCTCCGTTCCCCGCTGATGTCCCCCCCCCCCCATTGAAACTTCTCTCTGTTCCCCGCTTATGGCGCTCGTACCCCCCCCTTAGAACAAGGTATCTGCAATCAAAATGGAGCGGGACCAGCTGGCACGACGGGTGCGTGAAAAGGAGTCCATGATGCGGACATATAAGGCGGTTGAAGTACAGGTGGTGGAGGAGCGCGAGGAGCTGCCGAATCTCAGGTGGGCACAGCACTGCAGCGCACATCGGTACTTGTGGGTTATAAGGGTGTAAATGCCCCTTGCTTAGGGGTTAGTATTTAAAATTAGAATCTCGGATGAGCACAGCACTGTGGCGCACTTTGGCACTTGCGGGTTGTAAGGGTTTAGCTGCCTTTTGCGTTAGGATTCAAACGTTCCTTGCGGAAGGGTTGAGATTTTAAAGTTTAAATGTCCCTCGCAGAAGGGGTTTCAGATATAATTTTATAAATGCTCTTCAGATGGAGATTACGGTCAAAGGCGACCCTTCTACTTCTGGGTTTAGGGTCAAGCCACCTTGCATAATTGTTGAGGATTTTGAAGCCCCATGCACAAGGTTTGAGGGTTAACATGAAGAACACCCCTTGCTTTAAAAGGGTCGGGGTTAAAAACACGCCTTGCACAGGGGCTTAGGGTTCGGGGTTTGCACAAGGGAACTCCCCTTGTTTAGGATTCTTTACAACAGGATCAGGTGCAGGCAGCAGAAGGGCCCGTCCATCCTTTGAGGGTGCGCAACGCTTCTGTACTGATTGCCAGCCTCCTCACCCTACCGTTCAGCGTTATGCTTTGTGCGTATTGATCGCCAGCCTCCTCAACCTGCCGTTCAGTATTGTGCTTTGTGCGCTCCGGGCTACCTTCAGGCGGATCTGGGCGGCCATGACCGGGCCAGCTGGTACCAAATCTTGCAGCGGGGCTTGCTGCCCAAGGTCCGCTTGGCTTCAGGCCGGGTGAAGCTGAATGTAACTGAAGTTTAGCTGAAGTGTAGCTGAATATGGTGCGCACGCACACAGACACACCGTTACCTGGCTGCAAGTTTTGGATCGAGAAGTTGCTGCGGGATAGGCTTGCTTTCGTCTCACCATCCCCTCCGGTTGTGCTTAATCTGCAGATTCCAGATTGAGCAGCTCCTGCGGGACAGGCTGGCCTTCCTCGGGAAGATCCAGGTGCAACGTCATGACATGAGCGAGGTGCGGGAAGGGGAGGGGGTAAGAGGGGTGGAAAGGGGGAGGTGGAACTCACCAAGCACTATTCACCTTGAACCATTCACCATGCACCGCTAGCTATGAACCATTCGCCATGCACCACTCACCACTCACCATGCACCATTTGCCACGCACCACTCACCATGCAACCGAATAGCGCCATGTACCACACACCATGACCACACACCATGCAACCGAATTGCATGTTTTCCTGACCTGATGCCCAAATTGCACTGCCTGAGTACATAAGTACAACCCTGCACGATGTACTGCGCCACCCGCGGCCTCCTCTCAGCCCTCCTCTGCTGCCCGCATCTGCCCCTCAGCTGCGATGAAGGACCCCCCCCCCCCGCCTCCTCAACCCTGCCCTGCCCTCCCCCCTCACAGGTCAGGAGGGACCCCCCCCTCAGCCCCCCTGCCAAGCCCTATCAAGGCCCCCTGCCAAGCCCTCCTGTCAAGCCCTGTCCTGCCCTGCTGATTCCCCCCCTCTCCCCTCAACAGGTCAGGAGGGACCCCCCCCTCAGCCCCCCTGCCAAGCCCTATCAAGGCCCCCTGCCAAGCCCTCCTGTCCTGCCCTGTCCTGCCCTGCTGATTCCCCCCCTCTCCCCTCACAGCTCAGGAGCCCCCCCCCTCAACCCCCCTTTCCTGCCCTGCTGATTCCCACCCTCTCCCCTCAACAGGTCAGGAGGGACCCCCCCCTCAGCCCCCCTGCCAAGCCCTATCAAGGCCCCCTGCCAAGCCCTCCTGTCAAGCCCTGTCCTGCCCTGCTGATTCCCCCCCTCTCCTCTCACAGGTCAGGTGGGACCCCCCCCATCCCCCCCCTCAACCCCCCTTTCCTGCCCTGCTGATTCCCACCCTCTCCCCTCAACAGGTCAGGAGGGCCCCCCCCCCACCCACCCCTTAGCCCCCCTGTCCTGCCCTGCTGATTCCCCCCCCTCTCCCCTCACAGGTCAGGAGGGCCCCCCCCACCCACCCCTCAGCCCCCCTGTCCTGCTCTGCTGATTCCTGCCCTCCCCCCTTACAGGTCAGGAGGGACCTGGACATCAACATGAATGAGTTCCTGGCTGAGGAGACCATCGGCAAGGATAAGGCGCACACCTTCCAGCTCACATTCAAACAGGTGAGACAGCTCGCTCGCCCCCCCCTCGGTTAAGATAGGATACTGCGATCCAAATAAAGAAATCCAACTTGTACACAATAATGTGAACTGTTACTTGCATTTACTGGTACGGTACATGTTCGCCCTGGAATTCATTATTTCAAGGGTGATGTGCAAAATGTAGCGTTCCACCCCTAGTGGGTCCCCTCACAAAGGAAGTGCCTCCACTGGACAAATAGGGCTTAATGGAATCACCTCAGGTGGGGTGACCCTTTTGTGGGGTGTAACCCCTAAACCCTTAACCCTTAGGGTATATTGTGGGGTGTAACCCCTAAACCCTTAACCCTTAGGGTATATTGTGGGGTGTAACCCCTAAACCCTTAACCCTTAGGGTATATTGTGGGGTGTAACCTCTAAACCCTTAACCCTCTGCACTAGCGCAGGTGCAATTGACAAAGAGTTTAGAGGTTGTGATTAGGGTATAGTCCAAAACCACATGCATGTTAACCCGCAGCGCCAGCGCCAGATGCCACTGATGAACAGGTTTGGGTTTATACCGAAACCCCCTTTTGCATCAGCCTAACCCAAGGTAGAAGAGGTCAGGGTTTGGACCCACCCCATGCAAGAGTTCAGGGTTTTGAAGCACCCCATGCAAGGGCCTAACCCCCTAAACCCTTTGCACGAGCGCAGGTCTCCATCATGGAGGATGAGCTGGAAGATCTCAAGAAGGAGGAGGCAGTACGGACCAAGATCCTCATGGATCTAGGCAGCCAGCGGGACCGCGTCGCGCTGTCCATTGCCAACAAGCTGGCCAAGGTCAAGGAGGTGGAGAGCCAGGCGCGCTTCAAGGACCTGGACGTGTTGGAACTGAAGAAGATCCGGAAGGTGGGGATTGAGGGGGTAGGGTTGAGGGTTGAGCCGGGTAGGGTCAAGGCGGTGTTCTTGGGGGGGGGGGGGAGGGTTGAGGCGGGGTCCTTGGAGGGGTAGGGTTGAGGGTTGAGCCGGGTAGGGTCAAGGCGGTGTTCTTGGGGGGGGGGAAGGGTTGAGGCGGGGTCCTTGGAGGGGTAGGGTTGAGGGTTGAGCCGGGTAGGGTCAAGGCGGTGTTCTTGGGGGGGGGGGAGGGTTGAGGCGGGGTCCTTGGAGGGGTAGGGTTGAGGGTTGAGCCGGGTAGGGTCAAGGCGGTGTTCTTGGGGGGGGGGGTAGGGTTGAGGCGGGGTCCTTGGAGGGGTAGGGTTGAGGGTTGAGCCGGGTAGGGTCAAGGCGGTGTTCTTGGGGGGGGGGGAGGGTTGAGGCGGGGTCCTTGGAGGGGTAGGGTTGAGGGTTGAGCCGGGTAGGGTCAAGGCGGTGTTCTTGGGGGGGGGGGGGGGGAGGGTTGAGGCGGGGTCCTTGGAGGGGTAGGGTTGAGGGTTGAGCCGGGTAGGGTCAAGGCGGTGTTCTTGGGGGGGGGGGAGGGTTGAGGCGGGGTCCTTGGAGGGGTAGGGTTGAGGGTTGAGCCGGGTAGGGTCAAGGCGGTGTTCTTGGGGGGGGGGGGAGGGTTGAGGCGGGGTCCTTGGAGGGGTAGGGTTGAGCGGGCAGGTTTGAGGTGGGGTTCTCGGGCTGGTAGGCTTGAGGTAGGATTCTTGGGCGGGTAGGGTTGAGGCGTGATTCTTGGGGGGACTTGGGCGGGTAGGGTTCAGGCGGGGAAGCGGGGGAGGCAGGTGTGCATGGGTGAGGCCGATAGGGGGAGGGGGGCATGCAGATCTAGGGGGCATGCAGATCTAGGGGGCATGCAGATCTAGGGGGCATGCAGATCTAGGGGGCTTTTGCTGGATATGTTTGTATAGACGGGCTGGCAAGGCTGACTATTATCATTCTCTGACTAGCATCCTTCTCGCCCCGCCCCCGCGCTAAGTGAACCTCCCTGCTACGTGCCTCTATAAGTCCACCGCCTAAATATTAGAACCTAAAAGCTCAGGACGCCCACCCCCCACCCGCAACCCACAGAAATCTAAAACACTTTGTGAATGACCGCCTAGACAGAGAATCATGAATCTTCATTCTAAGGACGCCCCTCGCCCCACGGTGATAGCTATCAAATCGGTGCGACCTCATGAAGAAGCGCCTACATCCTTAACCATGAACCCTTGAAGCTTAGGACTTCCCCCACACACACCTTGGCCCATACGCTACCAAAATGTGTGTAACCTCGTGAATACACCTTATTCCTAACCCTATCCCTGAACCCTTACCCTGAACCTCATCTATAAAATTAACCCTAACCCTGAACCCTGAACCCTAACGTTGAGCCCTAACCCTGAACCATAATCCTGAACCATAACCCTGAACCCCAACCCTGAACCCCAACCCTGAACCCTAACCCTGAACCCTGAACGTTCAGGACGTCCACCGGCGAATCCGTGACTACGAAAAGCTGTACAACCTGGTCAAGAACCAGCGCAACAAGTTTGTGAACCTGATCCAGGCGGCCAACCAGAGCACAACGGAGATGAAGGACAAGTCCAAGGTGCTCAACAACGAGACGGAGATCCTGCACATTGAGGTACGGGTTTGATACGTCACACCCCGGAAATAATATGTGAATGTTAGTCACAACCAGAGCATGACAGACATGAAGGACAAGTCCAAGGTGCTCAACAACAAGACGGAGATCCTACACTTTGAGGTGCGAGTTAGATCGGTTAGACCCCGGACTTTCACACATGTGTCCCCACACCATCAAAGTGATGATTACAGGCAAGCTGATGTCGCATTTCCACACTGTATCACACTAAAACTCTGTCCATGTGATGATAAAGGAGCAGCCTCTGGGCCAGAAGTGCAGCCAGCACACCAGTGAGTGAGACCGGATGTGATCATACTTAATCACTATAACGTGATCACACTTTCTCACATGTTCACACTGTCACACTATTACGGTACCCCGCGCAGGTGATGACTAAGGACAAGCTGCTGGGTCAGAGCCGCAGCCAACACACCAGTGCACTCAGCGAGCGAGACCAGCTGCGCATCGAGCTGGGTCGCCTGGGTGCCACATTCCGCGTCAAGCAGGACGTGGTGGATGAGCAGATTGCAGATGTGAGTAGTTGGGGTTAAGAGGTTAGGTGGTAGTGTTTGGGGAGGGGAGGGCAGCGTGGGGGGGCCACTTGCTGGGTGAAGCCTGAGGTGCTGGAGGAGCAGTTTGCAGATGAAAGTTGTTGGAGTCAGGGGTTAGGTAATGGGTTCGAGGAAGGTGGTGGCAGCAGGGGGGGGGCAGGGGTTAGGGACACTTGCTGGGTCAAGCAGGACCTGGTGGATGAGAAGTTTGTGGATTTAAGCAATTGGGGGCTAGTGGATAGCTACCAGGGTTCAAGGGTGCCGGCGAGGGCGGTGCTGAGAATAGAGCTGAAAGGCGATTTCCCGATACCTGATGCCTAAGGCTGGCCTATACCGTGCATGTCACTGATATTGCCTTACTAGTTCATTTGTCCAATGCCTGGTGCCTGATACCTCGTGTCTAAGGCTGGCCTATACTGTGGATGTGGTTGATATTGCTACAATAGTGCACTCATACACCTCCTGTCGAATGCCTGGTGCCTGATACCTGATGCTTAAACACCCATGGTTGTGAACAGGAGGACAGGCTGGATGCCATCCTAAACCCTGAACCCTGAACCCTGAATCCTGAACCCTGAATACTGAACCCTAAATCCTGAATCCTGAATCCTGAACCCTGAACATCACATCCCTGCTCTCACCAGGTGGACAAGCTGAATGCCATCCTGAACCAAGCTGAGAAGGCCATGCTGAAGCTCCGTAAACAGTACGAGATTGCGATCGAGGCGCGTAACTACACGGGTATTATGCTCATTGATCGCAACGATGAGCTGTGCATCTTGTACGAGAAAAACAACATTCAGGTGAGCAGTCGGACTGGTCCGCAAGTGTGAAGAGTAGGGCATCATGCTGATCGACTGCAATGATGGATTTTGCATCCTGTGCGAGAAGAAAAACAATGAATTGAGCAGTCTGACTGGTCTGCAAGTGTGACCATGACGTATGATGCTCATTGACCGGGAGGATGAACCTTGCATCCTTCAGGGCTGATGTTGCTGCTGATGCTGATGCTGATGCTGTTGCTTCTGCCGCTGCCCCAGCTGTTCCTGATGCTGCTATTGCTCTTGCTGTTGCTGCTGCTTGTTGTAACTCCCCCCTGCTGCTGCTTGAGTAGGATGAGGTTCTCAAGGGCGGCATTTTGGAGCTGAAGATGAGAGACGACGAAGAGCGTATCCTACGCATAGAGGTGGCAGAGCTGCAGCGCTCCATTGCCGCCACTATGAAGGTGTGAGGGGAGGGGGCAGCCAAATTTTTTTCCCAGTGCAGTCCACACTTCCTAGGTGGCAGGTCGCTGGGCACGGCCGCCTCTAGGCTGATGGGAACCCAACCTTGTCCGGCCTGCAGCTGCTGTCCTGGGTTCCAGGGAGGGAAACATCAGGTAAACCCAGCCATGGGGTGTAGCTGAATTGTAGCCAAAACTGCACCTGGATTTTAGCCTGAAAATAACAGTTTTACGCAGCTGCTGCGCTGCATGGCTGCCTCGATGAAGGTCTGGTGTGGAAGCGCCTGACCTGCCTTGGCGTGCGGTTGCACACGGCCCTTGAGGCAAGATTTCGCAGATTCCTGGCAGCATCCCTCCCTTGAAAGAGTTTCTGCCCTAGGCCCTGACTTCTGAGCCAAGAGCCGCCCAGCAGTCAACCTCAGCACGCATGCGGCAATCCCAATGAGCTCATCCCCCACGGTCTTTCTTTTTTCATGACTCAGCTACATGTCAGCTACACCCAAGCAGCTGGTCAAGGCTCTTACTGCGGCCAGCCTTGCTGCTTTGGCCACCAGTCGTAGGCTGGTCCAGGTTTAGACCTAATCAGGCCTTTCGCAACCGCGGTGCAGCCTGCGGAAGTTGGACTTGAAGCTGAAAAAAGGAACACTGATCCCGCATGGAGGCACAGAGCGCATGTCGAAACCTGCTGGTCAAATGCTCGCTTTTGAAAAGGAAACTTCCCATTTATCCTCCTCCTGCGCGTCCCTCCCTCCCTCCCTCCACCCCCAAGCGAATATACTGCATCAAACCCTTTGGGAGCCCATACAATACATTTCACTTGCTTATCTCCCCCCCCCCCGCCCTTCCCCCCTCTCCCTTGCCATGCAATTCATTTCACTTGCTTATCTCCCCCCCCCACTGCCCTTCCCCCCTCTCCCTTGCCATGCAATTCATTTCACTTGCTTATCTCCCCCCCCCACTGCCCTTCCCCCCTCTCCCTTGCCATACAATTCATTTCACTTGCTTATCTCCTCCCCCCCCCCCCCCCGCCCTTCCCCCCTCTCCCTTGCCATACAATTCATTTCACTTGCTTATCTCCCCTACCCCCCCGCCCTTCCCCCCTCTCCCTTGCCATGCAATTCATCTGACTTGCTTATCTCCCCCCCCCCCCCCCCCCCCGCCCTTCCCCCCTCTCCCTTGCCATGCAATTCATTTCACTTGCTTATCTCCCCCCCCCCGCCCTTCCCCCCTCTCCCTTGCCATGCAAATCATTTCACTTGCTTATCTCCCCCCCCCACTGCCCTTCCCCCCTCTCCCTTGCCATGCAATTCATTTCACTTGCTTATCTCCCCCCCCACTGCCCTTCCCCCCTCTCCCTTGCCATGCAATTCATTTCACTTGCTTATCTCCTCCCCCCACCGCCCTTCCCCCCTCTCCCTTGCCATGCAATTCATTTCACTTGCTTATCTCCCCCCCCCACTGCCCTTCACCCCTCTCCCTTGCCATGCAATTCATCTGACTTGCTTATCTCCCCCCCCCCCCCCCCCCCCCCCCGCCCTTCCCCCCTCTCCCTTGCCATGCAATTCATTTCACTTGCTTATCTCCCCCCCCCCGCCCTTCCCCCCTCTCCCTTGCCATGCAAATCATTTCACTTGCTTATCTCCCCCCCCCACTGCCCTTCCCCCCTCTCCCTTGCCATGCAATTCATTTCACTTGCTTATCTCCCCCCCCACTGCCCTTCCCCCCTCTCCCTTGCCATGCAATTCATTTCACTTGCTTATCTCCTCCCCCCACCGCCCTTCCCCCCTCTCCCTTGCCATGCAATTCATTTCACTTGCTTATCTCCCCCCCCCACTGCCCTTCACCCCTCTCCCTTGCCATGCAATTCATTTCACTTGCTAATCTCCCCCCCCCCTCGCCTTTCTCCCCTCTGCCTGGACATGCAGATTGTGCCCCAGATCCCGCTCCTGGACGAGGATGTCGCGCGGCTGCAGAAGGCGCTGCTGGAGGCACGGAGGGAGAGTGAGACGCTCAGCGTGGCACTGGAGAACCCCGGCAACCAGTCGCGCTGGCGACTGCTGGAGGGGAAGATCCCAGGTGTGAGCCGAGGGATCTGGTTTCGGATATAGTGTGGAATAGCAAGTGGGTCAGCCTGCTGGAGGGAGAGATCCTAGGTGTGAGCCGTGGGATCTGTGGATCTTCATATTTGTATCAATCTAAAAGAGCTTACTGTATCTCTGTGCCCCCCTCCTCGTGTGTGCAGACAAGGAGGAGCTGAGTGCCAAGATCCAACAGCTCGAAGAACGGCTGAATGACAAGAAGGAGGCCCTTCTGGAGAAGGAGCTCATCCTCGATGAAATCACTGGCCTCAGCGACAAGCTCAGGTCACAGGTGAGAGGGCAAGCAGCAACAGGAACAACAGCAAGAACCGAAACAGCAAGAACAACAAATACAGCAGCAGCAGCCACAAGGGAAAAAAACTGATATACCCTATCCTCCCTGTGTACAGCCTTGGTACAATGTGCTGACAAGGTGCTGACGAACCGAAACCTCCGCGTTGCTCATTTTAGGTGTCTACCAGTCATGGGGACATGCTGGAGCTGGTTAATCCCTGAACCCTGAATCCTTGACCCTGAACCCTGGAACCCTAAATCGTGTACCCTCGACACTTACCTCTTCAGGCATCTGATGGGCGTGGGGACACGCTTGAGCTAGCTCGGCGCGTGAACGAGTACCAGGGCCAGCTGCGGGCTGTAACCAGAAGAGTCATGGCCACTGTCAGCGAGCTGTCCATGTACCAGGTGAGTCAGGCTGCCATGGGGGATCTCGCCCGGGATACGTCAGCCAGGGACTGATGTGCTTTAAGAGGCATGCGCTCATGTACTCATGCGCTCATAGCGTCATGTGCTCGAGGACTCATGTGCTCTAGGCGTCATTCCGGCATTGAATGCTTGCGGTGGGTGGTGGGCATGATATGCTCATATGAATTGAACAGAGGACGTGCACAGGCGTTAATATCAGATCAAGATACATCGGCTGGATGGGACACCAATTAATGAGCATGCTTACGTGTATGCTGTTAAGGGCATGCTTGCAAAAAGGCAACAGATTATCGAGACGTTTTTAAACACTTTGCCCTTGCGCCACTTCACTCTTTGCTTACTGTACCCTGTTACCCTTGGCCTTGGTGCCACTCCACTCTTTGCTCACACAAACCTTCTCATAAGGATGAACCCAGGGACACATTTGAAAACTCAGGGACACATCTCCCCTATCGAACATTCATACATTCCGCATGCCTTCCACACACACTCCCTCCTCGGAACGCTGGTCCCCCTCCTCCCAAACTCCCTCCGGTTCAACGCCACACCTAAAACACCCATTCCCCCTGCAGGCCTCCTCTTTCAAACTCGGTGCTGAGGAGAAGAAGCTGGAGGTCAAGGATGTACGAATCCTTCCACCCACTTCTTAAACCTTCCTCTTAAACACCTTCACCTCAACGCAGGCTTCCTCCCTCAAACTCGGCGCGGAGAAGGAGGAGCTGGAGGACGAGGTTGTAGGTGCTGCCGAGCGCCTGGAGGCTGGCTTTGCTCCCACTGAGGACTGCGAGCGGGAGTGGTACCGCTTGGAGCGTACGCGGCTGCTGGAAGACGATCTCAACCGCCAGCGGGACGAGGACCGGGCAGCCATCGACGCCAGGGTGGGTGCTTGCTAAACCCTAAACTGGGTACCGGTACCCTTAAGCCTGAAATGTGCTGGTAGGAAGATTTTGAACCTGAAGCAGGATGAGGACCGGGCAGCCATCGACGCCAGGGTGGGTGCTTGCTAGGGCGCTAGGCCCTTGACTGGAAACCCTAAAACCTGAAATTTGCTGGAAGGACGATTTTGAACTCATAAAAGCAGGGTAAGGACCGGGCAGCCATCGATGCCAGAGTGGGTGCTTGCTGAAACCTAAAACCCTGAACCCTGGAACCCAAATCTTCAGGGACGAGGACCGGGCAACCGTCATCACCTGGGTAGGTGCTTGCCTTAAACCCTGAACCCTAAACCCTTAACCCTTAACCCTAACCCCTGAACCCTAAACCCTGAACCCTGGACCCGAAGACCTGAAATCTGTAGGCGTGACGATATTGACCATGAAGTGGGGTAAGGACCCTGTAGCAATTGTTGCAAGGCTGATGCCTGTGTGGCTGTCATGAAGCCGCCATGCTTCATGGGCGCTATTTACGGCCAGCCGCAGGCCTCCGTGTTTCAGGATCCTCAAGACGCTAGTGCTGCAGGCTCATCACTTCAGCCTGACCTTGATTTCCTGAACCGCAGATATCGGGGGGGCCGTCGACTGCGGAGGCGCGGCCCAATGCATACATCCCGGAGCAACTGGGTATTCCCAAACCGTACGGCGGCTTCTCCCCCTTCAAACCGACGGAGCCGGGCTCTACGATGCGACACATCCGCAACCCCCAGCCGAAGGAGATTGTCATCTGACGAGGGGTCAGGGTATAGGTTGCAAGCTCACAGCCAGAAGCGACGTCTGAGGTTTCGTCAAGGGGGGAAGGGGAGCCCTGTGGCGGGGTGGCAGACCTGCAGCAGTGTGGCAAAGTGGCAGACCTGCAGCAGTGTGGCAAAGTGGCAGCCATGCCGTGCTGTGGCAAAGTGGCAGTCATACTGTGCTGTGGCAAAGTGGCAGTCATACTGTGCTGTGGCAAAGTGGCAGTCATACTGTGCTGTGGCAAAGTGGCAGTCATACTGTGCTGTGGCAAAGTGGCAGTCATACTGTGCTGTGGCAAAGTGGCAGTCATACTGTGCTGTGGCAAAGTGGCAGTCATACTGTGCTGTGGCAAAGTGGCAGTCATACTGTGCTGTGGCAAAGTGGCAGTCATACTGTGCTGTGGCAAAGTGGCAGTCATACTGTGCTGTGGCAGGGTGGCAGTCATACTGTGCTGTGGCAGGGTGGCAGTCTTACTGTGCTGTGGCAAAGTGGCAGTCATACTGTGCAGTGGCAGGGTGGCAGTCATACTGTGCTGTGGCAGGGTGGCAGTCATACTGTGCTGTGGCAAAGTGGCAGTCATACTGTGCTGTGGCAGGGTGGCAGTCATACTGTGCTGTGGCAGGGTGGCAGTCATACTGTGCTGTGGCAAAGTGGCAGTCATACTGTGCTGTGGCAAAGTGGCAGTCATACTGTGCTGTGGCAAAGTGGCAGTCATACTGTGCTGTGGCAAAGTGGCAGTCATACTGTGCTGTGGCAAAGTGGCAGTCATACTGTGCTGTGGCAAAGTGGCAGTCATACTGTGATGTGGCAAAGTGGCAGTCATACTGTGCTGTGGCAAAGTGGCAGTCATACTGTGCTGTGGCAAAGTGGCAGTCATACTGTGCTGTGGCAAAGTGGCAGTCATACTGTGTTGTGGCAAAGTGGCAGCCATACTGTGCTGTGGCAAAGTGGCAGTCATACTGTGCTGTGGCAGGGTGGCAGTCATACTGTGCTGTGGCAGGGTGGCAGTCATACTGTGCTGTGGCAGGGTGGCAGTCATACTGTGCTGTGGCAGGGTGGCAATCATACTGTGTGTGGCAGGGTGGCAGCCATGCTGTGCTGTGGCAGGGTGGCAGCCATACTGTGCTGTGGCAAAGTGGCAGTCATACTGTGCTGTGGCAGGGTGGCAGCCATGCTGTGCTGTGGCAGGGTGGCAGCCATACTGTGCTGTGGCAAAGTGGCAGTCATACTGTGCTGTGGCAGGGTGGCAGCCATACTGTGCTGTGGCAAAGTGGCAGTCATACTGTGCTGTGGCAGGGTGGCAGCCATGCTGTGCTGTGGCAGGGTGGCAGCCATACTGTGTTGTGGCAAAGAGGCAGTCATACTGTGCTGTGGCAGGGTGGCAGCCATACTGTGCTGTGGCAAAGTGGCAGTCATACTGTGCTGCGGCAGGGTGGCAGTCATACTGTGCTGTGGCAGGGTGGCAGTCATACTGTGCTGTGGCAGGGTGGCAGTCATACTGTGCTGTGGCAGGGTGGCAGCCATACTGTGCTGTGGCAGGGTGGCAGTCATACTGTGCTGTGGCAGGGTGGCAGCCATACTGTGCTGTGGCAAAGTGGCAGTCATACTGTGCTGTGGCAGGGTGGCAGCCATACTGTGCTGTGGCAGGGTGGCAGTCATACTGTGCTGTGGCAGGGTGGCAGCCATGCAGCCATGTGTTTCGGGATTTGTTGTCTGCTGCAGTATTTTTATGCAGCAATGTGTTGCGGGCAGGAGGACGGTTGGCTCAAGGACTAGCACAGACCGGCCTGCTTTAAGCAGGGATGCTGCAAAGATGCGCCTCTGTGGATGATTCGTTAGCTGCGTCAGCCCGTCGTTTCGGAATTTCAGTGGTTTTGGCAAAGAGTGCTGCCGTGCCATGTTTCGCCGCTGGGATGGAAATACCGTTGGGGCTAGTACTGGTGACGCAGGTGTGTTCATTAGGGCCCATCAGAGAGGTGCAAGGCCTGCAGGTCTGGTGCTTTCGAGTTGGGCATGGGGATCTTAGGGTTTTCAGCTCAGTCCAGATATGTTCCTGTGCTGTCGGCAAATTGTTCTTTGGGTGTTTTTCAAAGCCTGGACTGAGGTAGAGGGTGTCAGAGCTATAATAGGGCTGCAAATTCTGTAATTTTAGATGTTTTGAGCACATCAGTGAAATCTAGACGATAGGAGCTGTTAACAGATGCGCCATGGGTATGGGAGTTTCTCTTTTAAAAGTGTGCGGTAAGATGCCAAACCCCAGAAAGTTAGGCTCAAGCAGAAGGGAAATGACTTTACCCACCGTGGTGAGGGGCCCATCTACGTGCCACCAACAGGACGTCATCTACGAAGATTGCTGACACAGTCCCCGCGAGCCTTGAGCGCCTTGCAGACAGTGCAATCCAAACAGTCCGTACAGGCGATACCATTGGTACATACATAACCCTCCAGCGGCTGATTCCGTAATCAAGGGAAGTCAACAGCTGCCCTGACGATCCTCCCTATCCGTCACCTTCGCACAGCAGGGTGGCATGGCTGCACCAGGTTCCAGGCTGTGCAGGGTACATGGAATTGATCTTAGTCATTCCCTACCAGCCCCACGCGGCCAAGTGTTCAGCAGGGCCCAGCAGACATGCGCCGTTTTAAACATGAACAGGCAGCATGGCAGGTTACTTGCTCTGCTCAGATGCCGCGACTTTGTTTGCCTTCCCGACCTCCGCTATTCATTACCCTTTCATTGACAGCCTCCGGCATCAGCACTGCAACACAGGTTCGAACTTCGAAGGGGGCATGCGGTAGGACAGCCTCTAGCATCAGAGCATTGGCAACACGGGTTCGAGGGGGTCCCAATAGGACAGCCTCTACCATCAGAGCATTGGCAACACGGGTTCGAGGGGGTCCCAATAGGACAGCCTCTAGCATCAGAGCATTGGCAACACGGGTTCGAGGGGGTCCCAATGTGAAGTTTTGTTAAGTTTTTACAGTCCAACAGAGCATCACACTGGATGCATGGGACATGTGCCCGTAAACCGGTACAGGCACTTGATACACTAGGACAGAAAGCGAAAACCAGTGACCCCCCTGGGCAAGCAACTAGCACACAACCACGACAGTGGCGTGGGAATGAACCCCATAGTGCAGAAGATAAGCCCCAGCCAAAAAACATGACGTGGGTGCAAAATAGTTCGTTTGAGCACCGCTTAGAGAGTTAGGGGGGAGACAGGAATTTTGGCAGAGTTTTGAGATGATTCTCTCTTTTCATCATACACTGGAAGATAAAACAACAAAATTTCTTCCAAAACACATATGCAGAATCCGCTGCATTTAGTTTGCCCCACACTCCATTTGCGTACCGTTTCATGGCCTCATCCTCGTCCTCTAGGAAATTATGGAAAGTAAGGTTGAACTGAAAACGAAGGTCTGTATAGGATGGGCAGTAAATCATGTGAAGCTCATCCTCCCGATATTTAAGATTGCAACATCTACAAATCCTCTCGCTACGAGGCACACAGGGTTTCTCAAAGCACCCCGTCTCAACATTCAGCCAATGCGACCCCATCCGATATCGGGCTACAGCAAAAATAATATTAGGCTTACTCAAATTGTACCAGAAAGTCTCCTTCACATCACGCTTAATTTGGAACCACTTAGAGAACGTAAACAATTTGAACCCCGAGCGTTCTGAGTCAGGAGCAGCACGTACTGTCAGGGCCGTACGTGGCATGTCCTGGAAATTTTGGAAAGCCACTGATCCCTAGCTGAATTTACAATGACCTCAATATCCAAAGAGGTATTGGCTGATGCAGTCAATAAATCAATACCCAGAGTCATCAATATGGTAGACAGAAAACCAGCCCAACAAAGTTAAGTGCCAGCCTTCGCCAAATCACAACTTTCCTGCATAGCCAGTTTCACAAGGTCATTGTCAGGCCTCAGATTAATTCTATTCCAAAAACTCAGGGTCTGCTGAAAAAGACTTAAGATAAGGGGTTCACGGTGCAGTTCACTCATGAGAACATACTCGGCCACAGACTTGCAAAGACCCAGACACTGCCTAAGGAAACCCTTGTGAATTACCTCCAAATCTCTAGAGAAACCAGTATCTGTCAAGCCAACTCCTTTCGCAAGGAGACCTGGTCCCCAAATTTCACACCCATAAAACAGAATAGGCTTCACTAAAGAGTCAAAAAGATGACATTTAACGTGAACATTGTGTATGTCAAGCTCATGACATCTCCGGACCATGGCATACAAAGCTGCCCTCCCTTTGTTGACACAACGTCTACCTGCTCCCTTCATACCCTCTGCCTCATCAAATAACATACCCAAGTAGATGAAAAAGGGCTTAATATCAAGAACGCTTCCGTCATAAGACAGAGATGCCAAATGACTGCAATATTTCTGGTTAAAAACAACTGCTTCAGATTTTTTATATTGACTGTCAAGGCATTGTGGCGACAAAAAATATGGAGAGCTTCTCTTGAGAAAAATCTCCCCTAGGAGTCACAATAACCGCGTGTTTCAAAAACTCCATAGGGACACCATCAACACCCGCAGACTTTCCATTCACAGTCTTTTCCAAAGCTTTCACAATCTCGGCTTCCGTAAAGACACAATTTAGGTGCTCTGCTTGAGAAAGATGAACTTCTAAAGGAAGAGGAAATAAACACGCCTGAATAGTCTCATCCCCAGCTTTGTGGCAAGGCACATGCTCTGAAGGTTCAAACAGCTTTTTAAAGTATTCAGTCCAATCCCCCACATCTGTGGGGGGGCTGATCTTCCTGTTACTGCCATAAGCCGACCAAAAATTCTTAGGCTGGCATCGAAGATCTGACAGTAGATCCGCTGCTCCTACACCCTCCCATTCACGCTTCATAGCCTGAGTTATACGTCGATATTCCCTAATGGCCAACTTAACCTCTCCTGAACCAGCACCCCAAAACTGGGCAGCCACTAAACAAGTTTTCTTAGCAGCTTTGCACCGGTCATCATACCAAGTATTGCAAGGCCTATCCTGCTTGATAACTTAAGACTCATTGGGATAGCAAGCAACTTTACCCTGCGATCTATGTAAATCCATAAGGGCACACTCAATAGCGCGGCTAAAGTTTTGGGAGACTTCATGCACTGATGCAGAAAGGTGATACATGGCTCCAAAATGTTCTGCCACCGAGGCAGACGTACATAAATGTGTAACGTAAAAGTCCCTACTATCCGGGTTCCATCTGAAAACTACGTCACGAGCCTGCTTCATAGTCACATCGTAGGATAGCCTCCAGCATCAGAGCATTGGCAACACGGGTTCGAGGGGGTCCCAATAGAACAGCCTCTAGCATCAGAGCATTGGCAACACGGGTTCGAGGGGGTCCCAATAGAACAGCCTCTAGCATCAGAGCATTGGCAACACGGGTTCGAGGGGGTCCCAATAGGACAGCCTCTAGCATCAGAGCATTGGCAACTCGGGTTCGAGGGGGTCCCAATAGAACAGCCTCTAGCATCAGAGCATTGGCAACACGGGTTCGAGGGGGTCCCAATAGGACAGCCTCTAGCATCAGAGCATTGGCAACACGGGTTCGAGGGGGTCCCAATAGGACAGCCTCTAGCATCAGAGCATTGGCAACACGGGTTCGAGGGGGTCCCAATAGGACAGCCTCTACCATCAGAGCATTGGCAACACGGGTTCGAGGGGGTCCCAATAGGAAAGCCTCTAGCATCAGAGCATTGGCAACACGGGTTCGAGGGGGTCCCAATAGGACAGCCTCTAGCATCAGAGCATTGGCAACACAGGTTCGAGGGGGTCCCAATAGGACAGCCTCTAGCATCAGAGCATTGGCAACACGGGTTCGAGGGGGTCCCAATAGGACAGCCTCTAGCATCAGAGCATTGGCAACACGGGTTCAAAGGGGCAGTCGAACAACCTCTGGTATCAGCAATGGCAACACGAGTTCGAAGGCAGCAGTCAAAGGCATTAGCATCAGAGCACTGCCAACACAGGTTCTAGGGGTAGTAGGACAGCCTCTGGCATCAGAACACTGGCACATGTTTCAGAGGGGTGGTGGTTGAGGGTGCGGGCGAAGGTAGATGGCATTCAAACAAAGGGAATGACCACGGCAGGGGTCGAACCTGCAACCTCCTGTTCCGTAGACAGGTGCTCTGTCCATTGAGCTACGCGGCCTTGCATGTTACTATGGTACCCCTACATTCAAACTTATAATCAAAATTCACCCAAAATCCTAATTGAAACCTGTCATGGTAGCCCTTCTCAAGGGCTTCACTTTGGCCTGACAAATAAAGGTTTAATGAACCCACTACATTTAAAAAGGAGCAATGATGGCTGGCTTCTGTAGTATGAGCATGGCCATGGTACGCAGCAAAGGTCACTGGACATGCGCAGCTATCACTCAGGTTACAAGCACTATTGCTGATTGCTGCACCCACCTAAGCAGGGATGCTGCTCCTGTGAACCTTGAATGCGGCTTGCAGATTTCTATGCCTCTGAATCTCAGTCGAATCGGATGACGATGAGGCCGGAAGGGCTGGAGTGGAACCATCGTCCATCCGCCAACGATGCGTCAGCCCTCTCCGGCCAGGCCTGGCGAAGCCACCTCGCAATGCTCTGCTGACAGCCAAAAGCAGACAGCTGCTTGCTTGTTTCCCTGTGACTGTGCTGCCTGTGAGGGGCGGAATGGAGGGACCGTGATTGGCATGGGCTGTGAATAGGGCCGTTCAGTGCCAGGCAGGAGGAATTGGTATCTAGGCCTGGCAGGATCGGCTCTGGGAGCTCTGGGAGAGGATCCAGATCCTTCCCATCCAGTTGCGCAGACTGTGGTTCCTTGCGAGCTGGCCTTATCACAATTTTGGAAACGCCCGCGCACGCCGCGCGAACCGGAGTGAACGCTCCCTGCCTCTCCTGCTCTAGGCTATTTGCATTCCTTCAATTGAATGCAATGTCAGACTATCATTGTCTTGGGTTTATTCCAGGGAGCACAGTGGACTTCAAAGCCCGTCCACCGATCAGGGTTCAATGGCGACGATTGCATAGACGCATGCTTGGCTGGCAGGCATCGGTTGGCAGGTGATGACGGACCTACCGGGCGTGCCGATTGGACGGATCAATGACGTGGCAAGACATACGGTACTTAAAATTTATAAAATAGCCCATGAGGCCACGAACAAACAAGATCAATCGATATAACACACGCAGCTCTCAAATAAGAGGTCAAAAGAGTGGGATAAGGCAAGGGAATTTGACAAAGTTGTTTTGGCCTGGCACTGAGGAAGAGTTGGTTCGACTGAGTTAGGGATAAGCACCGGATAGCTGTGGTCCATCCAGAAGTCAATTGCGTTACTCCTCTGGGCCCAGGTCAAAAGGCCGCGTGGGTGCCCAAATAATCGGCTGGGAGGAAAGAAACAACCATATTGATCAGTTAGGGGCTGCCGGGCTGGTCAATATGATGGGGTTGGTCATCATGATGGCTGGTCACCTAGGGCAAAATAGGATGCGCTCGCTTTTGTGGACTTTTCTTTTCTCAGAGGCTTTGTTGAGGGCTAGTCTCTAGTGAAACTCAGGTGTCGGACTTCGTCTTCACTGCCTTCTCGGCCTCTCCTTTTGTTCCGTTCCATAACGTCACACCTCTGGGCCCACTCAAAGCTCGGCCCCGTGGGCGCCCAAACGATCAAAAGGGAGAAAAGAAGAAACTAAAAGGAAGAGGGGGGGATGGGAAGGAACAAAAGGAGAGGCCGGGAAGGCAAAGAAGACCAAGTCCGACACCTGAGTTCCAATACGGTAGAGACTAGCCCTCAACAAAGCCTCTCAAAAGGGAAGTCCACAAAAGCAAGCGTATCCCACCCTGCTTGGCCGCGAGGGTGCCCCACTGACCAGAAGGGAGAAGAGAAGACACTAAAAAGGAGGCAAACAACAACAACAAAAATGACCAAAAGGGAAGGCCGGAAAGGCAACAACACAGGCGCCTCAGAATCCCTAGAGACTAACCCTCAACAATGCCCACCGCACAGTCCACAAAAGCAAGTGCATCCCACCCCTGCTCAGCCTGGTACAGCTGGTGGAAGTGAGTGGCAGCGCCCAGAGGACCTGCCCACCCCCGCTCCCGTAACTGCTCCCTGACACTAGGGCACTGGAAGCACACATGTAGCGCATCCTCCACCTGCTTGCTATCCCCCCGTGCCCAACACCGCTGGCAACAGCGTGCCTCTCGCCGCTGACCGTTGCGCCGTCCTCTGGTAGGTATCAGCCGTGCTGATCGCGCCGAGCCGCAGTCGCAAATTTATGCGCACA
Organism: Limnomonas spitsbergensis; assembly: GCA_037349105.1. NCBI lineage: Eukaryota > Viridiplantae > Chlorophyta > Chlorophyceae > Chlamydomonadales > Limnomonas > Limnomonas spitsbergensis. The sequence goes on from JAYJMM010000042.1 coordinate 1,675,794, forward strand.
TAAGCACACTCCCTCTGGCTAGTGCGGCTCTTGGCGCCAGCACGGCACCCGCCGTGGACTGGAACCAGGCGCGGTAGGTCGCCGCAGATCAGAGAAAGGAGATGTGAGGTCGCTAAATACGGTAGGTGACATGCAGAAGATTGGCAGCATCGTGGACAAATCCGTCTCGGTTTGTTGCAAAATATAGTTTGCAAAATAACTAAACAAGCTGTTTATTTAGTCACTACTTAATTTTGAGAGGCGAACTCATCAATTACAGAGCAAGGGCGGTGGTCACACTTTGTATTGCCAACGTCTGGGACCTGATGTGTGGTCATATCAAATGTCGGCCAAACAGTCACACCATTGTCACACCAAGCATGAGGGGCAAAAGTGGGCATCGAAGGGCTGTGATCATTCGAATGTATTTCGACTCGCACTTTCCCCTCCATCCCCACTCCCAATATCCAGCACAAACCTCCTGCCCCTGCCGAATTCGTCCCTTGGCTGACAACCCACCCATCCCCGTGCTTACAGAACCCAGTCAAACCTTCATTTCTCAGCAAAAGCAGAATTATGAAGTATACGGTATGAGGAGTCCATGCCATTCAAAAAACATAAATAAAGCATACGATCCGGTCGGGGATACCCGTTACCCGTTACCGGTATGTATTAAGACTACCAGCCTTTCTGCCTACGTACCTACCGTATTGGCGCATGCGAAGGGCCGCACTGGGAAGAGGGCGTGTGCCTGGGGTTGCACGACTTAAGGTTGTGTCTCGGCGCGATCAGCACAGCCGACACTAGAGGACGGCGCAATCATCAGCAGCTGACACATGCTACTGTCAGAGGAGGTGAAGTCAATCTAGCGGGTTACCCGTAAACCGGTTAATGCTACGGCGAATAGAGAGAGGAAAGGTTTGAGGGTGCTGAGCTGGAACATAGGGGGGCATCTTAGCACAATTGATGCACCTGAGCCTTGACTTTCAGAAGATATGGGAAAAAACAGACTTAATCATTTTGTCTCACACCGGTCATTGCGTTTCTCATGTTGTTCATATTGTCTTTGTTGACCCTGCTCAAAAGGCTCGGCCGGGCGCCCGACCTCTTAGAGAAAAACACATCCTTAAAAATTAAGAAAGGGAAAAAGCAGGCCATCAATAATTGTGGCGTATAACTGATAGAAGTGGGGCATCCATGTTACTATAAATTCTCTCCGTCACAGCCTCTATCTCTGCCATTTTGGTCTGGATAAACTGTATTGCCTTCCATGTATTGTACCTGCTTGCACCACGTAATTTCTGCACTCCCCTCCAGCATTGCCTCCTCCGGCTGCCCCCGTGAGGAGGGCAAAGCAAAGCATTCCATGGTTCATGGGCCAGGATTCAGTGGCAAGGGTGTAGCATTCAATATGGGTGCATACTAAAGGTATGCCACTCCCCTGCCTCCTTAAGGTCTTCATGACTTTGACCCCCATGACATTGCTCGCAGGCTGGGCCCCCTGGTACGAGTGCCACCGTGAAGTGCAAGGACAAGGTCAAGCACGATGCAGGTGGGACAGTGTAGGGTTTAAGGCTATAGGTCATGCATGCCAGCCAGTGCATGGAGCCAGCATGCATGCCAGCCAGTGCATGGAGCCAGCATGCATGGCAGCTAATGCATGGAGCCAGCATGCATGCCAGCCAGTGCATGGAGCCAGCATGCATGCCAGCCAGTGCATGGAGCCAGCATGCATACCAGCCAGTGCATGGAGCCAGCATGCATGCCAGCCAGTGCATGGAGCCAGCATGCATGGCAGCTAATGCATGGAGCCCGCATGCATGCCAGCCAGTGCATGGAGCCAGCATGCATGTCAGCCAGTGCATGGAGCCAGCATGCATGATATCGTCCATCTCGTGGTACCCATACCCATTGAGCTACGCGGCCTCGATATACCATGCGTTTCAAGCGGCATCTCTATCAGCAACCCTGTTCCTCTATCGCCTAACCAAGGCCACTGTAGATGGCCATGCCATGCACTCTATCGTGCTTTAAAAGCATATCCTGCAATTATTGCATACAAACATGCCATGCAGCATGCCAAGTAACCATGCCATGCAAACGTGCCATATAGCCATGTCATGCAACCATATCATGCAACCATGCTATGCAACGATGCCATGCACCCATGTTATGCACCTTTTCCAAACATCCATACCATCGCATATAACCATGCATGCAACCTTACCATCCCATGTAACCATGTCATGCAACCATACCATGCAGCCATGCCATGTAAGCATACCATGCAACTATACTTTGGATGTTATATGGGTTGATGGATTGATGGATACTGTAAACTGTATGATGGATACTAAACCATATGGACATGCTGTAAAAACCGGTTCATATTTATCACCCGTCTCTACCGCATTATAAATTGTGCCTTCATATGCCGCGCCAACAATTTCATGGAGAGATGTGTTAATGTGGAACCAACAGCACTCCTTCGGAACAAATTCTGAAGGAGAAGGAGCCAGGCTCATGACTTAAAGGTGCGACCTGTGCCCATGCGCTTCTTTCACCACATGAGTCAGCGTATGCGGAGCAGCAGAGGCAATTCCAGCAAGGAGCAGCTACCTGATAGTGGGGCTTCTGTCGCAGCCGTAGTCAGCGTATGTGGATCCAGGGGCAAAGACAATTCCAGCTGAGGAGAAGGAGCTGTGCATGCTAAGATGCGACCTGCACGGGCACACGGCATGGACAATGCTGTAGGGTTCAAAATGGTAACGGCGCGGGCACAGCATGACGCACTGTTTCCTTAATCCTCTCGTCCCTGCGGGGTGCAGTTTTCTTTTTTTCTTCCTCAGCTTGGGACAGGTATGTCTTTGGGCAAACTTGGCAAACCTTGGCGACTTGGCAAACTTTTACGCAAGCACGTGTGGAGTATGCGTGATCATTACAAGTGATGCATGGGCAATTGTTTGCATTATAAATGTTGTGCTAGAAATACCTGGTGAAGTAGTATCTGCATGGGATTCAAAAGGGTGGGTGCCTTTTTCATTTTCAGAGGGTGAAAACCTGGGATCAGCTTGAACCTAAGCTCCGGACCGCTGATGGCACACATGAAATCTCATGCTGTTTGGATTGTTCACGTTTTTCTCTTCGAAATGGCTGATCCATTAGCCAGATAATCTGGGAAGGTCTGCCTCCCATATCCACGGGTCGGATCTCCTAGCCAGATATGTTTATGCTATCAGTCCTTAGAGAGCCAGACTTGTCTGCAGCCACCCCTCAGCCACTCTTGCACAGTTGCCAGGAAATGTCGCACCAAACAGCTGGCAGAAGCCAAAATCTCGAAACAATAACCATACTATCTGGTGAGTGATGACATCCGAGATCCGCAGACGCGGCGGCCCTTCCTCAGAGCCTGTCCACACTTGTCACCTATCCAGCATTCCAGCCTGCCTCAGCACCGCATATGCCACCAGCTCGGGGATAACTGGCCCTCATGATGTGCAGCAGATCCGGCCATCACACTGAAATTGGTGGAAGCATGTTCCACATCTTTGTCTACAACGCATACAGCGGCACAATGGTACTGTTGTGTTCTTACCAGTCAGACCAAAGAATCCAGATGTAGTTAACGTCCTGTAGGTTATTATAATCCTTTAAGATATCACAGCAAGACAGCCCCTAGCCGCGGCAGCCATAACGGCTGGCACTATGCAGCTCGCGGTCAGACAGAGCACCAGAAAGCGCAACTGATGGGCGCCTTGGAGGAGTTGGAGCATGGAGCTGTCTCCAAACTGTGCCAGGCAGCTTATAACGTACAGCTGCAAACCGTCACATGAGCGCTGGTGCTAGTGGACGCAGCCTACGGGCAGGTGCAGCTGGGTATGATCGGCCAGGGGGACCCCAACAGGCATCCCGCCACCGAACACTGAGCCTGATTTCAGCCTCCTGGGTTCACACGCCGGCTGAAGGATATGAGCTCGCTTGTTTACACAATTAAGGCTGCCTCTCGGCGCGGTCAACGCAGCAGTTGACCGCGCTGAGAGGCAGCCAGTAGACGACGGTGGGGCGGCCAGTCTCTGGCTAGTAGCGCAAGGCATGTTGCTCACAGCGATGTTGGGCAAGGGAAGACGTTGAGCATGTGGAGGCCGTGAAGCATGCTTGCTTCCAATGCCCGCTCGTCAAGAAGAAGCCAAGGGAGAAGGGTGGGTAGGCCCTCCAGATGCAGTGTTGTTTTTTTGGCTATAAAAGCACCTTCGGCAGGCTGCCTGTAGGCCGCCATAAGCCCAATTGAGACCAAGCAGGACCAGCCTACAAGTGGTGCCCAAGGTGGTTCGGCTGGCCACAACTGGGGTCTTTGGGGTCTCATTTCAAATGTGCATCAGTGATGCATGGGACAGGTGCCCGTAAACAGGTACATACCGTTACACAAAGAACCAGGCTAAAAATTGCAACGACGTAGAGTGCACCGCACGTTTGACTGCGCCAACTCCATTTCGGTTGGTAGTAGCACTTGGTTAGTGCGTTGGCAACTGCAGTTAGGTATGAACTATGAACTTCAAGAAGTGTGTCCGCCTACCAAGGAGAACTCCAGACTGCACCCGTTACTTTTTTTAGGTCTTGTGTATTTTTTGCGTGGATCACCCATTCCTGAAGGTGCACCTCTCAGTCGCGACAAAAACACTAGGACAGCGAGCGAAAAAATAGTGACCCCCTTGGACAATCAACCAACACAAACGCACAGAATATTAGCATGGTTATGAACCCCCAAGTGCAGAAGATGAGTCAGTAATGAGCGTGCAAACAAAAGTGCCTGTGGTAATGGTCCATTACTAACGGAGCCATGACACCCCTCCGACCCGAAATTGCATGCCAAGGGGGGTCTGGTTTTCTGTGTGTAATAATTTATGATGCGCATGAACAGCAAATGTCATTCAAATTATGAATGCAACGATGTAGCTATCGTATCAGTCTGATGGCAAAAATAAAATTCTTTAACAGCCATTTTTTGTTTACCCCCCTCCCCCCCCCTCCCCAATTTGACCTTCCAAATCTCGCAGCCCTCTTGACCAGATTATTTTTTAAGGCCAGATATGGAGAGCTATTTTCAAGCTCTACAGCTTTCGATGATGAGGGGAATCCCTTTGCCCCCCCTCGCCCTTAAAGCCCTGTCAGGGCAAATTTTGAACATCTCATAGGAGCTTGAGAAGGAAAGAGGTCTGGATCAGACAGATAACCTACAGCTGGTTTAGGGGCTCTGTCTCATGTTGCACTCAGGCCAGCCTCGAGTGACCGCGGCCATGCATGCAGAACCTAGGATGACTGCCATTTCCACAGTATGTAGGACAAAAAGAGAGGCATGTCTTGCTAGCTTGATAAGCTGACTCAGTGGACGCTGAGCGACTAAGGAAATGCGGGATACACATGGATGACATCCTCCTAGCAGCCGAAGGGCAACTGCATGTCAGCGTGCCGGGACACGGGTGCGTAATCAAGAATGAATCCGCCCAAGCGTCCAAACGATTCGATTCGATGCCTGGGATTTGTGACTGAGAGACGCTGTTGTATTAACTTGGGCAAAAACTGTCATCGCGTGTCACACACTCCCAGCTTTGGATCCCAGCTTCCCGCAAATTCTCAGCAGATGCAGGTGGCGGGCGGTCACCAGTGCGTGGGGGTAGTGTAGTGGATGCCGCACATTTCCCTCCAGTTCGTTCACACATATCGAAGGCAAGTCCATTCAATGTCAGAGGTGTGACGACTATACACTGCTCTCTTCAATAAAGGCAGCGCCCCACCCACCTGCACAATCAATGCACGCCGTCGCTCCGTATTACGTTGAGCACTGACGCGCGCAACACGTGACGAATACCTTCGATCCACAAGCAACTTCGCTAGTGTCCGCAGGCCAATCATTCCTCGGAGACACGATTCCTCACACAGCACCTCGAGCGCGTCGCTGATAAAACTCTGGTGGACTCATCCGGCGAAAAGGGTAAGCTCAGCCCGGGTGTGCTCGTCCCGGAGGGGAAGCGAGGCATCGAAGGTAGATAACACCAGCAGGTCGACCTCAGGGAATATGTACATTAAATCAGGGTCAGGTCATTGCTGCGCATGCTCAAGAAGAATTCAAAATCCTCCTCTGGAACCCGGAGCACATGAAGCGACCCTGTAGATGCCGCTGAGGGTTGAGCACGTTGCATGCATGCGGTCGGGCTGCTGCAGCCTGCTGCCGCATCGACCTCATTCGTTGCTAACCGATGAATAAGTAAGTCTTGTCTGGCCTAATTTAATCGTTTCTTGGCGACAGGGACCTTGCTAAACCTCGGACGCCGCAGCGCGCCCACAATTACTCCCGTCCCAGATTATTTCCGACATGTTCCGGAGCATTTCATTGACACTGCTGCTGCTGGCCTCTATCCTGCTACAAGCTGCCACATCCCAGACAGGTGAGAGCTGATCTCGTGGCATATAAAGCATACCCTGCAATCTGTTTGATGGCATCCCTGCTGCTTCAGTGGCAGCGACGCCCCATGTCCCGGTTCTCAGTCTTTGGGTCCAATCCAGTGCTCTAATCATCATAGGACACTGGAAACATGATAATAAATCGTCCATCAGACTCTGATGGACGATATGTTTGATCCACTTACCAATCTCGAGCTAAACTCCAAAAAAATATCCTCCACTAAATAAATATCCAACACATTATTCCTGTTGTACTCACGATTCCGCACACTGCAAATGTGATATGGCACGACGGATTCCGTGAACCCTCTTTTCTTGTTTCAACCCACCTAGGCACCTCATCTAGACGCCTAAGGGGGGGGCACCTCCCTTATCGTCCAGGTATTGCGAACACCAGGGGGCTATCTTTGGCTCCCTGGTGTCCCGGGGCCATCAGAAGGATTGCATTTGCTAATTGGGGATAGTAGAGCCGGTTATGAAGGCGTCATGGTGGGGAGATTGCCGACCGGGCCATCACACCCACCTGGCCCTTATCTGCAGGCAGGCTAGATGGAACGCAGGGCTTCTTTTCCGTGACTCGGCAACACGTCAGGTACCTCCCGGCCTCTATCCGTAGGCCCTTATTGTGGACAGCCTTGCTGCTTCGGCCACTAGCCGCAGGCCGGACAAGGTTTGGTCCCAATCGGGCCTTCGGTAGCCGCAGGGCGGCCTGCTCAAGGTGGACTCGTAGCAGAGAAATAAGCAGGGATTGAATGTAGCTATTTTGTAGGTGTAGGTATACAAGGATGCAGGCTGACATCACCTTCGGTGTTGTACACTGACGTCCCTGCGTCTGGCTGCGCCGTGTGCCCCCTGGTGAAGCAGGGGGAGGGAAGAGCTGTGGAGGGAAAAGCTTTTGTCAGCTGCAGCAGCAGCACAGCCTTAGCGAGGCCCATATTCTCTACAGGAGTTGGACCACCCAGACAAGAGCCCTGCTGCCCTATCCTAACCTGGTCCTTGAAGAATATTCCTCCTCCGTCCTCGCACTGCGCTCCCCCCCTTGACCCTCCCTCCTCTCAGCACTGCCCCCCCCCCTCATCAACTCCCTTTGGTGTTAAAACACACACACACTCTCCTGCATCTGTACTTTTTACCTACAGACTATGAGATGCCGCTGGACTTGGTCTTAACAATGTTCCCCTCCTCCCCTTGACACTCCCTCGTCTCAGCACTGCCCCCCCCTTGACCCTCCTTGGTCTCAGCACCGCTCCTCTCCTTAACCCTTCTACCCACAGACTATGAGATGCCGCCGGACTCTGCGCCGTACTCAGAAACGTACGACGTCTGCAAGCGGTACTACGGGGAAGCATCCACGTTAGCCAGCGCGTTTGACGCGGAGGTATGAGAGGGATGTGTGAACCTACTAGGCTAAAGTGTGGTCGTGCCCGCAGTGAATGACCTACTCTCCCCCCACATGAAACCTCGGAGGTGATGAACTTATGAAGTCATGACCAGTGTAGCTATCAAGATTCTCGCCGTTCGTACCTACACACTCTTCATGCAAGCACCCCAAAGCTAAACCTGGAGACCATGCCCCCCTCTAGTTAAGCCCACCCAATTATCCATCCTTAGCCTATATCGGACCCAGACAGACTTGAACCCTTAACTGGTCCCATTTTTAGTAAACGAAGTTGAGAGGAGTCAATACCCGTTAGCCAGCATCACCTAAATGTAAATGCCCCCCCTGAACCCATATCTCCCCTCCTGGAAGGCCCAAGCCACGCTAGAAGAATGCCGCGTCGTCGGGGGCTGCTGGGTGCTGGGCGTCGAAAAGCCGATGGAGGGCGTGAGCGCCACCAGCAGCCTGGAAAGCATCCCCACCGTCTGCCCATACCTCACCACAACAGGGGTCGTCATGGACCTCGTCTGTTTCATCTATCGGCGCTTTGTGTGCGTCGTGCCCCCCGGATCCGCGTCTCTGGATGGTGATCCGTCACCCCCCCCAGAGGTGCCTCCTCCGTCCCCGTCGACGCCGCACGCCCCACCGCCACCACCACCTCCGCGATCGCCATCCCCGAGTCCACCATCGCCGCCATTGCCGCCGTCACCGTCACCGCCACCGCCACCACTGCCGCCATCTCCGGAACCACCATCTTCACCACTGCCGCCATCTCCGAAACCACCATCTCCACCACACCCACCATCTCCGAAACCACCATCTCCACCACACCCACCATCTCCGAAACCACCATCTCCACCACACCCGCCATCTCCGAAACCACCATCGCCACCGTACCCACCATACCCATACCCGCCATACCCGCCAATGCCCTCACCCCCTCCGAGATACCCCCCACCGCCGGTGTACCCCTCTCTCCCATTATATCCCTATTCCACCCCAGCCTACCCTCCTTTGGCCCCACCCTATCCACCACCCTATCCTCCGTCCCCTTCTCCTCCTCCCCCTTCTCCTTATCCTCCTCCCCCTCCTCCTTATCCTCCGTCCCCTTATCCTCCTCCCCCTTCTCCTTATCCTCCTTTCCCATCCCCGAGCCCCTACCCACCTCCTTCTCCTCTTCCCCCATCACCGAGCCCCTCGCCTAGCCCTCCGCCCCCTCGTCCCCCATCGCCCCCATCGCCCAGCCCTCTCCCCCCCCCTGCTCCTCCACCACACCCTCCTCATCCTCCTCATCCTCTTCCTTCAGGTGCGAGTCCACTGTGTCTGGCAGGAATCACTTTTGGTCCGGACGTGGCTGGCGAAATGTCATGCCATGTAAACCAATGATCAAGAGTTCAGGGTGAAGGGGATGTGGTTGGATTCTTTTACCAAAACATCTCATGTGGATTCTGCTGAATGCTTAAGCCACTGTGTCTGATCTAGCCGGCTACATGAGACCCCCACTGACATCCATGTTAAGCATATCATTTTGTGCCCTGTCGGTTTGTGGGGCCCTGTCACATACATCAAATGTGATGCACGCTGGACTAAAAACGAACTTCAAGAAATGCATCATGTTAGGTGCACCCTGGAATCTGCCTCTGACTCACGGCGTCCCGTGCCTTTGCCATTTTTTAGAACAGGAGGAATTTTGAGTTGGAAAATCTCCGGTATTTTTAGTATAACTTATGGTTTAATCCACATCTTGGCAGCTCCTGTGCACCAGATCACTTCCCCTTCCTACTCCTTTTCGTAGTTCCCGTTAACCAGATCACTAACCCTAAACCCTTAACCCTAAACCCACTTCCCTTCCCCTTCCTGCTCCTTGCAGCTCCCGTTCACCAGATCACTAACCCTAAACCCTTAAACTTAACCCCTTAACCTTAAACCCACTTCCCTCCCCCTTTCTACTCATTTCTTAGTTCCCGTTCACCAGATCACTATCCCTAACCCCTTAAACTTAACCCCTTAACCTTAAACCCACTTCCCTCCCCCTTTCTACTCCTTTTCGTAGTTCCTGTTCACCAGATCACCATCCCTAACCCCTTAAACTTAACCCCTTAATCCTTAAACCCACTTCCCCCCCCCTTCCTGCTCCTTGCAGCTCCCGTTTTCCGGGGTTCTAACCTTAAACCCTTAACCCTAAGCCCTAAAAACATAAACCCTAAACCCTTACCCCCTTTCCTCCCCCCCTTCCTGCTCCTCGCAGCTCCCATTCCCTCACCTCCAGCCTATGTCTTAACGGGCAACCTTACGAGCGAGTACGAGCTCCTGGACGAGCTGGCCATGATCATCGCTGTCCACCTCGTGCACATACCTTACACGGACCGATATCTCTTTATGGAACGGCCCTCGGGGTACCACCCAGATGGCTTCCGCCAGATCGCAGGTGTGGGCAGATATGTGTGAACATTGGAATACAGGCACAAGTATCTGGGCAGCCACTTCAGGTTTAAATGATTGCTGGGGATATGGTTGCTGTCAGGGAGTAGACTGGGGCAGTGCTTCTTTTTGGTGTCTCAGCTGCATGTCAGCTACCTCCCAGCCTCTGGCCGGAGGCCCCGTTAGTGGCCAGTCATGCTATTTTGGCCACCAGTCGTAGGCCAGAACAGGTTTGGTCCCAATTGGGCCTTTGCTGGCCGTGGGGCGGCCTGCTTATTGTTTCTGACGTAACTGTTTTTTGTGCATGAGGGATTGCGGCCGTGTGTGTGCTTGTTGGTCGAGTGCCTCTCCTGTTCCTGCTCGCTTTTTCTCTGCTGATGACTTGGGCCACATGCGCACCTGGGCTGTTTTTGTGGTTCCGTTTCAGTTTTCCTAGAGTTGGACGGACAGCCTCAGACCTTGCTTAGATCACGCCCATAATGCCCTAACATGGGGACCCTGCCTGCCTGCCCGTAGGCTCCTTTGACGTCGTCGAGCGCGTGTGGAATCACTTGGACACTCCCGATGGTCTCTTCTGCTGCGGCCACTCCCTCATGTCCAACGGCAGCATTATCATCGCGGGCGGGCACGTTGATAACGCGGGGTACCCTGACGGGCGCTGGAGCGTCCGTACCTTCACAGACGGCACCCCTGGGCTGGTCAAGGCCACGAAGATGCAATACCCACGCTGGTGAGAGGTACTTTTTTCCCCCGGCGAGGAGTCTACCTTGGGAAGGCCTCCCCGCGGCCGCCAAAGGCCCGATTGAGACCACACCAGGACAAGTCTGCAACTGGTGCCCAAAGTAGTTTGGCTGGCCCAACTGGGGCCTCTGGCCAGAGGCCACAGTGTAGCTGAAATGTACCTAAGTCAAGAAAAAATAAACAGTAGGGAGACCGGCAGACACCTCGTACAGCCTGCATTGATTGTACGGTTAACTTCCAAAGTGTGTGCCTTGTTATGTATGTGTCGGTGCGCTGAAGGCAGCTGCCAGAATCCCCCCTCACTACCGTTCCTCAGTTGTCCTGCCTCCACCCCTGACTGCTCGCTGCAGGTACGCGTCGGTCACCCTCCTGCCCAACGGCAAGAGCTTGATCATGGGTGGAACCCAGGGCGTGGGTGCCGGCACGGCCAACAACCCCTACTACGAGATCTGGGATCCAGCGACCCCAACAATCACACAGAAGATCCTAGTGCTGCCCGCCTTCCTCAATTTCGTCCGACAGAACTACTACCCGTTCAACTACATCCTGCCGTCGGGTGATATGTTCAGGTGGGTGCATGGGTGGGGAGGATTGAAGACTGCAATCAGGGTTATCCATTACGCCCGTTTACCGTTCCGCACCGCACAGTTTAAGAGAACCGTACTGTGTGAAATCACCGTACCGGCTACTTTCTTACCATTTTGTCCATACTGTACCGTACCAGGTAACCCTGACTGGAATGAAGGGAGGGATCCTAGTTTCCAACCGCATTTATTAAGCTGTGCAGATGCAAGCTAAGGATGGTAATGATATGGTAGGTTTGTGCTGGCTTTTACGCTTGTCCCTCCGCACCCCCCTGCTCCCCTGTGCTCCAACAGCTACTGCGCCCGCATTGGCTGGATCATGGACCCCAACAGCGGCCGTTACAAATTTCCCGTGCCCGGCCGCCCCGAGTCGATCGTGTCCCCCGGGACCTATTACGTCGCGCAGTACCCGTACACGGGCACCTCGGTCATGCTGCCGCTGCTGCCGGAGAACAACTACGACATCGAGATCATGGTGATGGGCGGCCAGGACGTCGCCGCAAACCGCAACCTCAGCATCAGCGCATGCAGCGAGTCGTTGCGGACGTACATCACGATGCCCAACGCAACGTACAAAAACTACACGTTTCCGGTGGGGTGGATAACGGAGTATATGGGCTCGCCGCGCGTCATGCCGGACGCGACGCTGCTGCCCAACGGCTGCATTATCCTGCTGAACGGCGCACAGCAGGGACTGGCGGGAGACGCAGCATCGGGCGGCGCCAGCAAGGCATACTACCCGAACTTCTTCGCAGAGATGTAAGTTTGATGAGCGGGGTTCGAGGGAGTTGCACCTGCAGAGAATTTGCAACCTGGTTGTGTTGGGTGATGGAGGCAAAACGTTGAGACCTGAGAGGGGATTGGGCTTTAAGCACTATACATGCTGTACTACCAGTATGCCTGACTGATGGTGCCCATGCCCTCTTGCGTGTTGCAGTTTTTCTGTCCAACTTATGCCCAGACTCTGGACAGATCAAGTCGCTGCAATGAAGTATTTCGAATCCGAATTCAAGAAGACGCTTCAAACGCATTTACAAACCACTGGCATGCGTTCAAAATCCCTGTCCCACTGGTGGCTGATTCAAATCTGAATTCGAAAATGCTTGTGCAGGTACCAACCATACGCACCCTTGGGCACGCGGTGGAGCTCGCTGTCCCGCTCGTTGATCCCTCGCATGTACCACTCGACGGCCGCACTCACCACGAACGGAACCATCCTGGTGACGGGCTGCGACCGCTGCAGCAAGATCATAACTGACTTAAACTACTCCGAATCGCCGGCCAAAGCGGATTACCGCATGGAAATCTTCTACCCGCCGTTTTGGTACGACTTCGACAAGAAGCCCAAAATTCTGAAGAGCCCCAAGAAGATCAAGTACGGCAAAGACTTCACAGTCACATACACAGGCCTCACCAACCCTAACGTAACGGTAAGCTGTTCCTCATTACTTTGAATTACTGAAGTAGTCCCATTCCTTGCACCATGCTTCCCGGGTTGTAGCTGAATGAAGCTGAATTAGATTCCCTGCCCCGTCTCAGATCACTTTGCTATGATCTTTCATTCTAGCTCTTAGACAAAGTGCATCTTAGGTGTAGCTGAATTGGATACCCTGCCCCCCCTTCAATAATTTATGCTGTGATTGTCGCCACTAGCACCCGAAAAAGGGTATCTGAGATTATAGCCTAATTGTATGTTTTCCCCGCCTTCAGGTCACCTCTGCCGTGATCGTTGCACCAAGCTCGACGACTCACAGCTTCAATAACAATCAGCGAGTGGTTAAGCTAGTCATCAAGGCAAACCAAGACAAGACACTCACGATCACAGTAAGGGGGACTCTGCGCTTGGTTTTGCGGTGTTTGTTGAGGCGTGCACTGCATCACCTCTGTCAGGCCAATCGGCTGATGGGCGCCAAACGTAAGATCGGCCGCCAGCCAAAGCTGCAGTACATTTTGCACATGGCCATGTTAGCTATGGACCATACATGGTGTGCCTGGGATTTTAGCAGAAGTGCAAAGACAAAAGCAGTGATGCACTGGGAGCACATTGAAGGCTGAATTATGATATCAAGTAGGTAGTTAATTGTGCAGGTAGGTAATTGTGCAGCTTTACTTGCTGAGGTGTGCTGCAATAAACAGAGATGCGATTGAATCGTGTTTGAATCGACAGTAATGTAGCTGAATTGTAGCTGGATGTATCCTACAAAGGCAGTGTATTGCCATCGGCTGTCTGACATTGCTCCTGTGTTGCTGCTGCAGGGGCCTCCGTCGCCCAACCACGCCATACCCCAGGTGTACATGCTCTTCCTACTCAATGGCCAGTCGTACTCCACCGCGGAGTGGGTCATGCTTTCAGAATAACGAGAGGAGCGATACAGCCTTCTCCCTGCGCACCGTCAACTGAGGGGCGGACTGCCCCCTCTCCCCGCATTATGTCAACTACTACTGAGAGGACTGGTAACCTTGCACCTACACTCCGTCGGCTCCCTGGCCTCGCAATAAGTTTGCACCCTGCGCTTCAACAGCGGATATGCACTGTTCTAAACCCTGCGCTAAACCTAAGCACTGAAGGGGGTGCTATAAATCTCGCCTGGAGCTCACACATTGAGTACCTTCTTTATTAAGGAACTAGACCAATCACCAATGCTGAGTATCTCATTGCCATGCCTCCAGTTGTCGCAGGGTAGGACCCACGTAGGGAGCTGCAAGCCATTTTTTCCAGATCCAATAGCCGTTAGGTTGTTGCTTTTGTTGTGCGTACTCTGTTGCGGTACTCTTTTGCGACCGTCTCTTATTCTTTCGGACCATGTGCCGTTTGTCCATACTTGCTCTACTTAATAAAGATCTCTTACATGAGAACCTGTTTGTTGACAACTGATTCGCAACTGAATAGCAGGGGTTTCAGACTGCATCACTGCTTGACTTCATGACTTCTTGCACCTGTAGTAGTGTAGGCCAGTTTTATTATCAGATTCCTGACAAGCTCGGTGTTTAATTTCCGGCTTCGAGTTCACCTTCAGCAGGCCGCTGAGCGGCCGCCAAAGGCTCAATTAGGACCAAACCTGGACCGGCCTGCAATTGGTGTCCAAAGCAGCAAGGCTGGCAGCGAATGAGGTCTACGGCCAGTGGCCGGAGCGTAGCTCACATGTCGCTGAGTCACAAAAAAATAAACATTGGATAAGCTTTTGCATAGTCTTCAGGATTTTCACAAGATCATCGATTGTTGTGCTCTAGCTGGTGTCATACATGTTAACAGGCACATGAACCATACATCAAATGCAATGCTCTGCTGGACTGTAAAAACTTCATTATACGTCACATGCGCGGATATTGGTATCAATGAATGCTTCATGGCCACCATCGTGACACGACCTCCCTCTACGTGTTGTTTTGTGCTTCGTGGGGGCTCTTGGCCAATGAGAGTGAGGAAGTCACACTTTGGTGCGCAACATCCATTGCGTCTGGTTTGCACCAAATCTAAGGATTGTGAGACACACATTTGAATGCTAAGCCGACGAAACGCCTATGGTGTTATGCTGGCTTGTGTAAGGCTACACAAACTTCGGGGTAGGTTTTAGTACTTTGTGCAGTCCATTGGTCCCCAAGACAGGAGGCACATCGGACCCTTGTTTTGAAAGGTGGTAAAAGAACATACAATATTCCGTTAAGTTCGAATTTGCTACCCCTTTGGACCCAGAGCGCCGTCAGATATGCTGTCTGGCTCTCTGGAAATGTGTTTGTTCGACGGTGAAGGCTTGGCCCCAATCCAGGAGGCAAATTAACATAGTTCGCCTTTTTGTTTCACATTTGCATTCCATTCATGAATGCTGCTGAGCAGCCACGCAACTCTGCAGTATTTTTGAAGCGACAGGGTGGCCTACTACATACTAGGCTGCTTGCCCCATCACCCTTGATCCCTAGGCCGTAGATTGTAAAGAAGCTGAATTGTACGGTAGCTGAGCACTTCAAAATAAACAAGGGATCACCACTGTCAAGCCAAGCAGGAAACCAAAGCATGCGAATGACATCAAACACGGATTGATCGAGCTCTCAGTCATGGCAAAATCCTCCTCCCTGTCTAGCTGTCTTGTCTCACGCTCATGCTTTGGGTTCAGGTGCATAAGACTAGACACTCCAGCTACAAGTTTCAGAACATGCCATGCCAGTGATGGCCCAAACAGCCGCATTTTCCCATAGATTGATTGAGAACTTACAGGGCGGCCAGACCGGCCAGAACAGGGGAGTGCCCACTGCCCAGGGCTTTCGACTTAAAAACATCAGAACGGCCGGATTGCCAGAACGGTGAGATACCCAGGGCTTTCGACTTAAAAATGCCGCTAAAATACCAGAACGGTCAGATCGGTTAGAACGATCAAAGTCATCGCTTTTGGGAGAAAACAACATCGTTCTGGGTTTTTTAAGTTTTGGCTGAGAAAACAGCGTTCTGTTGTTTACGCTAAGGGGGAGGCGGGGCGGGTTCTCGCCAAGGTAGCACGATATAGTCTTTGGGGCCATCACATCATATCATATCAACAATATGACATGATATAGTATAAGATGATATGGTATCAACTTCTCCATGCATGGGCATGGGAATGGTGAGTTGGTGTTGAATTAGGAAAAGGGTTCTTCTGCCATGCCGACCGTTCTACGCCAGAATGGGCCTAGTTGTTGCAATATTTTGCGACACATGAAGCATTTAGCATAGAAAATATGGATGCATGGACGCATGGTGAAACTTGCATTAACCGTAGGGGTCAGTGTGACCGCTCGCATGTTGCATGCTGCCATGTCAGTATGTACGTGAATTAATGGGTTTAATGGGGTTAATGAGGGTTAATGGGGGTTGATGGGGGTGAATGGGGTTAATGGGGTTAATGGGGGTTAATGGGGTCAAGGGTAGGACACCTGCCAAATGCATGGGCTTGTACTTTGTAAATTCATCAGTTTTCAAGCTAAACCATTTTTGACTGCAAAATATTATATAGTCAAGACACCATATCATATCATATTCATATTCATATCATATCGTGTCATATCCATATCGTGCTACCTTGGTTCTCGCCGGTTCTGATGTTTCGGTGCAAGCCCCCCTGGTTCAAGCCCAGTATTCCAAGGTTTGGATGCCGTTTAACCGCATATTGTACACAATAATCCACTGGGCTCTTCATCGCGAGTGCCTGATCTCAACCGTCGTCAACTAGCCGCATGTGCTAAGCGCGAACATCAAAAATTCAGCCGAACGGTACCTGATGTAGCAAGTTCATAGCCGCGGTCTTATATATAACTCGTAAACTGGTATCGATTACTTGGATTTTGAACACTCAGAGTTGGCTGAAAGTTTCAAGTCAGATCTCTTGATCCAGGCTCATGCATCCAGGGTCCCACAGGCCACAACTATTCAGTCTACAGCGCTTCTCCATTCGTTTGCTGCGACTGGTGCTCCTCAACTTCCTAGCGTATTATTACGCGCCTGCACGTTTGCGCAGCAAGTGGACGAAGGCGCTACACCTCGCCCGCGTTTAAAATTGTACGCTGCTACAGTATGTACTACTGGGAGAGCCAAATTCGTGTTTAACAGCCCTGAAGTACCGACGACAACGATTTTAGCACTGATATTCGCACATGTCCATATCTTACTTGCGCGCCAGACGCTCAGATATCCCGTGGACCGCGGTTGTGAGCCCGATGCGTTTCTGTCGTTTAATCCATGCAGCAGCACTTTTCCATGTAGCAGCACTTCTGTAGGAGACGCGGAAACACCGAAGAAACAGAGGACTACTTGTTGCAATAGAAGCAGACACCATCATCAGAGTCACCTGTGCCAGCATGCATGGGGTCATCCCATGCTGCATGGCATTGCTCATGGCCCTCATGTTGAGCCTCTTTCTACCTTCAGCCTTTGGGAGTATTAGCAGCAGAATCAGGAGCAGCAGCGGTATTAGCATGTACAGGAGGAGTATTAGCAGCAGTAACATCAGTAACAGCAGCAGCAGCAGCAGCAGCAACAGGAGTCTCAGCAGCGAGGGTGGCGGCGGCGCTGCAAGCCAAGGCTTACCTCAGGACCTTAATCTCTGGAACCCAACTGCGTTTTCTGGAATCACTCGCTTCTGGTCCCGTTCCGATCTGGGCAGCGCACTCGTCACCCTGCCAGGAGGCAGCGGCGGTAGCGAAGCGCACTATGCACAGATGCTTCCGTTCCTGCAGAGGCTGCGTAGCGGTCAGCCGGTCTCGGTGCTCGCACTAGGGGACTCCATCACGTAAGCCTACTGGGGGATGAAGCCCTCCCATGCCCTGCAAGCCCTTGTTAAACTTTCCATGCCTTGCATGCACCCAAGAATGGTGAGATGGATACGAGCACAGCGTTTGATGGCTGGCGCGTAAGAGGGTTCAGGGTTTGATAGCTTGTGTGTGTCTGCTGATTCTATGGTGTGCGTGCCTCAGGTTTCTGATCTCTGGGCTGCCAGCCTCACACTGTGTACAGAGTGAGAGTGCAAGCAAGACAAATGCATGCGGCTGTCCCAAGGACTCCCTGCTTGCCAAATTTATTTTAGTGCGCACGAGACCACAATTGGGAGGGCCGCCAGGCGGCCACTACTAGGCCCATGAAGGCCAATACTTGACCGGGCAACGGCATCAGGGTTTAATGCTGTACGCCCTGCCGGCAGTAGTCCATGTTGTTTCTGAAGCACATGAAACAGTGATGCCCACCATGCTGGTGGCGACCGCTGCATGCTCTTTAGCACCCCAATGCATGCGGGCACCGCTGCAATCTACTCACTTGAATCATGACCCGTGACACAAACCCTCGTGTGTCTGCCCCTGATCTCGCAAGTTTCAATACTTTCATATCCTATGTGGTGGTCTTACATCAACAACTTGATGACATGCAGCTCATTCAAGATGGGCTTGCCCCCTCTTGCTCATAGCTGATGCTGCTCGCCCGTGTGTTTAGGCCTACACATATAGCTTATGCCTTTAGCTCATACGTACAGCCTATGGGTACTGTCCATGTGTATTGCTTTTGTCTTAAGATCATGAGCATAGCCCTTGCCTTCAGCTCATGCATATAGCCCATGTCTAAGCTCGGCCAGCCACACTGGCTGAGCATGACTATGAAAAAACAAAGGAGGGTACACATACAGCTGATAGTGTTCAGGCCTCAAATATCAATCTCGTAAACCAGACCGGAGTGTCACCCCCTTGTGAAAATGCCCCATCACCATTCCACCAGTCTACATAAACATGTGATCGCATGATCGCATGGCGATATGATCATATGAGGCCAGCCCGCACGGACGTCATGCATGCTGACATAGGAAGTCACACGGAGCTCTTAATTTCCCCCCTAAATACGAGAGCTTGAACCCTCAATTCCTGATCTGCTTGTTTGCAGGCACAGGAGGTCACATTAAGCCCTAAACCCTTACTCTAAACACAAGAACTTGACCCTACACCCTGAACCCTACACCCTGAACCCTACACCCTGAACCCCACACCCTGAACCCTACACCCTGAACCCTACACCCTGGACCCTACACCCTACACCCTGAACCCTACACCCTGAACCCTACACCCTGAACCCTACACCCTGAACCCTACACCCTGAACCCTACACATCATGTATGCCGCGACAGGAGTTTGCACAATGCCTTAAACCCTAAGCTGCAATTCTCAACCCTGAGCATCCTTCATACTTTCTCAGCTTCGCAGGAGTTTCAACGAAGGAAAGTTCCCAACTCTGACCTCTAACATCCCAACCCTTCACACCCTGCATGCTGACAAAGTAAGTCCCACGGCGGTGCCTTCCCCGAACAGCCACATGCTCACCTCATCCCAGTCAAGCGCGGCGGCTGGCTGCATGGCTTCATGAGCGCTATCAATGATGCCTGGCCACACCCAGGCCACACTTTAACCAACAGCGGGCAGTCGGCTCAGGTGCGCCTTGGGAGTGCCTTCATGGGTGTGACTGAGGACTGGCTGGGTGTGACTGAGGACTGGCTGGGTGTGAATGGGAGCTGGCTGGGTGTGACCAGGGGCTGGCTGGGTGTGACTGGGGACTGGCTGGGTGTGATAGGGGACTGGCTGGGTGTGACTGGGGGGCTGGCTGGGTATGACTAGGGGTTGGCTGGGAGTGCCTGAGGGGTGGCTGGGTGTGACCGGGGCTGGCTGGGTGTGACTGTAGCTGGCTGGGTGTGATAGTGGACTGACTGGGTGTGACTAGGGACTGGCTGGGTGTACCTGGGGGCTGGCTGGGTGTGACCAGGGGCTGGCTGGGTGTGACTGAGGACTGGCTGGGTGTGACTGAGGACTAGCTGGGTGTAACTGGGGGCTGGCTGGGTGTACCTGGGGGCTGGTTGGGTGTGACTGGGGCTGGTTGGGTGTGACTGGGGCTGGCTGGGTGTAACTGGGGGCTGGCTGGGTGTGACTGAGGACTGGTTGGGTGTGACTGGGGCTGGCTGGGTGTGACTGGGGGCTGGCTGGGTGTGACCGGGGACTGGCTGGGTGTGACTGGGGGCTGGCTGGGTGTGAAAGGGGGCTGGCTGGGTGTGACTGAGGACTGGCTGGGTGTGACTGGGGGCTGGTTGGGTGTTCCTAGGGACTGGCTGGGTGTGACTGGGGGCTGGCTGGGTGTGACTGGGTCTGGCTGGGTGTGACTGGGGACTGGCTGGGTGTGACTAGGGACTGGCTGGGTGTGGCCGGGGACTGGCTGGGTGTGACCAGGGGCTGGCTGGGTGTGACTAGGGGCTGGCTGGGTGTGACTGAGGGCTGGCTGGGTGTCACTGGGGACTGGCTGGGTGTGACTAGGGGCTGGCTGGGTGTGACTAGGGGCTGGCTGGGTGTGACTGAGGGCTGGTTGGGTGTCACTGGGGACTGGCTGGGTGTGACTGAGGGCTGGCTGGGTGTCACTGGGGACTGGCTGGTTGTGACCAGGGGCTGGCTGGGTGTGACTACGGGCTGGCTGAATGTGACCGGGGCTGGCTGGGTGTGACTACGGGCTGGCTGGGTGTGACTGGGGGCTGGCTGGGTGTGACCAGGGGCTTGTTGGGTGTGATTTTGGGCTGGTTGGGTGTGATTTGGGGCTGGCTGGGTGTGACCGGGGGCCGTCTGGGTGTAATTGGCGGCTGGCTGACGGGGCCATAAGCGCACCCGGGCTATTTTTAACTCAGCATGTCAGGTTTTTTAGTGTTGGGCGGTCTGCTTCACACTTTGTTAAGTCCCCTGCTCCAAGCAAATGATATAACTGCACCTGCTTGTCACACTGCCCAACTGCCCCTATTTAAGTGTCCCTGAATTCCTGCAGTTTGACCTGAGGAGTGAACCTGGAGCCACTGTATGAGAAATACTTGCACCTGCCTTTCTCACTGCCTACCTGCCCCCATATGTAAGTGCTCCTGCTTGACTGCTCGTCTGCCTGATGGCCGAAGTGCCCCTGTCCAAGTGCCCTGCCTGCTCCCCTGTCTGGAGACACTGTAACAGCAATAACTGAATCTGCCTGCCTCACTGCCTATGTAACTGCTCCCGCCTGCCTGCCTGCCTGCCTGCCTGCTCGCCTGTCTCGTAGACCTTTCACACATTTGTCCATGGCATTTGTCTGGAGCCCCTGCTGCCCCCCTCTGTGGATCTGGTCATTCTAGAGCACCTGCCGCACATGGAGGCAGGAGGGGCGCACTCAGCAGGTGAGGTCGCCTAGTAGCGCAATTAATGTATCCAAAGGCTGAGCTGAAAGCAGGTTGGGGTGAACGCTAATTGTCTGATGTCAGTGGATGCAAAGCCTGTCTGAAGCCAGTGAGAACAGACAAGAATACATGCAGAGCATGAATTGCATATCAAAGGGCGCATGGTGCATGAAATGCATATCGAGAGAGCATAGTGTATGAAAGGTTTGTCGAGGAAGTAAGGAGCATATAAGGCATATAGGAAGGTGCAAGGAGTATCGGTCCAGCTAATCAAAAGCTTGTCAGCCAAAGCTTGACAGCAGGATTGAGAGGCTCAAGCTGTTTGCCCTCCCTCTCTCCTTGCATCCCGCTCCCTCTCGCCTCTCACACCTAAACTCCCAGACCTCCCCTGCTTTGTTATTTCCAACACTGGTTCACACCTCAGGTCCCACTGCTGAGATGCTTCTTCATCGCATCGGGCTGCACTACGGGGGAGACCCCCACCTCAGCTCCCTGCCCCCCGTCATCTTCCTCAATATGCTGGTTTTGGTCGACCAAGGCAAACCGGCTTTCAGGGCCGCAGAGCAGAGCATGTCAAGATGTCTGCTGAGCCCTAGGTAGGTGTATTGAGAGAGGGGGGTGTTATGGGAACGGTGTGGGTGCAGCACTGGCACCAAGCTGCGTTGTTTCCTGAACCTCCTAGCCCCAGGAGGCCTTAGATTTCTGCCTTTCTTACTAGTGTAGGGTTTAGGGTTTAGGCTTAAGCTTCCTCACTTTCTTCCTAGGAGGGAGGCTGAGCACTAGGTGGCTGTATTGTTGGTGGGTGCTAATGCGGATTGCATGGTGGATGTATGCATGGTGGATGTGTATGGGGAGAGGGGTGGTGGTGCAGAGGGCCGGTTGGATTGCATTTGTATATGATAATATGAAGCCAATCCCCCAGTCTCTAAGCCTCAGAACTCTTGGGACACGTTAAGACATCCAAGGCAACTTTCCTATCTCACATCCCTTGCAACCTCCTCTTATTTCCTGCGGAGGCCCTCTGCACCCCTCCCATTTTGCCCTTCTACCAGCACCTAAACCCTAAACCCATTATCCTGTTCTTTAATCCTTGAACCTGAACCACAAATCCCGCAGAGGCTCCCTCCCTCCCTCCCTCCCTTCCAGACCTCCATCCCCACCAGCACCTCAATCCTGCACCCTGCACCCATAAACCACGATCTTGAACGCCGGAACCTTCACCCCAAATCCCGCAGATGCTCCCTGTGTTCCTCCCAGACCTCCATTCCCCCATCACCATGGCCCTTGACCCATAACTGTACACCCTGATCCTGAACCCAAATCCCTGAACTCCAAACCGCACAGAGGATCCTTGTGTGCCTCACTGTGTCCGGACTCCTTCGAGGACCTACCGCCCAGCATCCAATCAACACAGGATGTCGAGGATGCAACAAGTGCTGTTGCGGCCCACCACAGCATGGCCTCCCTCTCCTACTCTAAGGTGGGGCGATTAAAAAGATGCAGAACAACTGCGTACTGCTCTCCTGAAAGCAAAGGCAGTACAAATAAGAGGGCACTGCTCATACGAGAGTAAGGCAATACGAGCAAAGGTGTACTGCTCTCATTAAAGCAATGCTGTATAGTTTAGGGTGAACTGCCTTTCTAAAAGCAAGGCCGTACAGCCAAGAGTACCGCCGTACACAATCATAGAAGAACGGGATCGGAGTAGATGGCATTGACCTGGCTGCCTGTGTGTATCATTAAGAGCACACCATACCACCTTTGAGGGACCGCTAAGTGGCCGACACCGGTTCGATTGAGACCAAAACCTTGCCCGGCCTACGGCCAATGCCCAAAACCCTAAATCCTAAACCTTGCCCGGCCTTCTGCCAATGCTCTAAACCCTAAACCTTGCCCAGCCTACGGCATATGCCCCAAGCGACGGGGGCTCCAGATGATTCTAGGATCTCCAGTTGCAACTTGCGAGACGAGCGGACACACGCTGCTGCCTAGATCTTGTTTTGTTCCTGCCCACCACATCTGCTTCGCAATACCCACTGCCTAGATATTGTCTGTTCCTACCCCTGACATCTGCTGCTGCTTGACAGGCATCTTCTCTTATGCCCCGAACCTTATTTTTGCAGTTATATGTTTTCCTGATCCTGACAACTGAGGCTCAGCATTCATGCCGGGCCGCGGGCGCTGCTGCCAATGATACAAATGAGGAGAGGAAGCCATGCCCCACAGAGGCATGGAGGAAAAGAAAACAACGCAGCTTGCAAATTATGAAAGTCACTGCTTTCTTAGTACTTGCCAGGTCACCTTCGCAGTAGGGCTTGCTGCACCAGGCCCCCTCGGCCCTAGGCCGTGATGTAGCTGAATTGTGGCTGAAGCGTGCTAAATGATCATTTTAACACGTCCTTTTTCTTTTCCTGTGCTTTTTCCTGTGCCACAGGTGTTGCGCAGCATACGTGCAGGGGCAGGGTCTGCTGCGGTCAGTCAGCCAGGCCACCGCCGGCTGACCCGCACTGGATCCACCCCCTCACTCCCCTCAGCCTCCTTAGAAGGAGGTGCAAGGAGATTACACCTCACGCGCAGCAGGGGGATGGATAGGACGTCGGCCAGCTCTTCTGGCTTCGTGGGGGCGGCAGGAGCGGACCATGCTGGGCGCATGGCAGCAGGCAAAGAGCACACTTCACGACTGCTGGCTGAGGCAGGCCCGGACCATGGTTCACACATGTCTGCCTGCCAGCTGTACTCCTCGCTGTTCAAGGACTGGGTGCACCCAAGGTGAGGATCCGATCTGGATCCACAGATCTGTGGTTCAATGACTGGGGGCATCCGTGGTGAGGATCCAATCTGGATCCACAGATCTGTGGTTCAACGATTGGGTGCACCTGAGGTGAGGATCGGATCTAGATCCACAGATCTATAGTTAAATAATTGGGTGAACCTGTGCGGAGAATCAGATCTGGATCCACAGATGTAAGGTTCAACGACTGGGTGCACCTGAGGTGAGGATCGGATCTGGATCCACAGATCTATGGTTTAACAACCTGGTGCACACGTGAGGAGGATCAGATCTGGATCCACAGATGTGTGGTTCAAGAACCTGGTGCACCTGAGGTTAGGATCGTATCTGGATCCACAGATCTAAAGTCCAATGTCTGGATGTACCTGAGGTGAGGATCAGAAGTTACGCGACCTGTGCCGAAATCTGGCTGGAACCCAGCAAGGCACATACGTGGGCTGGCGTTAAGTACGTTGTTATCCACTCATCAACCTTTCGATCAGAGTGGCGCTAGCTATGACAGGACATATGATTAGGAATCGGCGACCTTGTGTGTATGGGTAGTTGTATATTTTATTTGGCATAGAACGAACAAAACACCTGAGCATGTGTTGAGGAATACGAAATCATGTCATGTTAGATACCGGTATCCTTATTTCGAGTTCCACGTTTCTTTACATGAAGAATCACTGTACTGCTTCGTAGCTCCGAAGCTGACGGCTCAGACCCGTGCGGAGGATATGATGCATTCGATACCCTACTCCCCAGCAGTTTTAACTGAAGTGCGCGCCAGACCGCCACTGGGAGTCCGCCGATCAGCCACCGCTGGGCCACGATTGGTACCAGACCATTACCGCCCTACAGCCAAACTGCCCAAGGAACAGGGCATGCTGCACCATGCCCCTCGGCCGCCCAGGCTGCATAAATTATATGTAAACACTGTGGCCAGGCTGCATGAATTCTATGACCACTATGAATTCTACAAACACTGTGAACTATTTGAAGACATTCTATGAATGCCTGAGGTTACCTGAGCTGAAGCGCACTACATGAAAGTGCTGCCTGCCTGCAAGAGGCACCCAGCCGCAGTGGCTGTGGCTTATATGTGAATCCTGACGGCCTGCGAGAAGCGAGAGGGTTTAAGCAGCTGGATACAGAGCTGCCGCCGCACTGGAGCTGATTTCTGTACTGAGGATTGCCTGCCTGCCTGCGGGACAGCCAATGTTGATTCAAGAAAATATATTTTAGATATATTTTAAATACAATTTTAGTTCGTATTCGTTTTTCTCAAGAAGTAGGAGGGCTCTAGCAGCCGAATAGCGGGCTGCCACGTATTGTGGAGCTGAGTGGCTGTATTTGAACATCGTTTTGCCTGCTTGTGTGAGTTGGTAGGTCTGTACCAATGGGAGTATGGGACAGAGGGCTATTACCGACCGAGCGGCTGTGGCTGAACGTCTGAATGGTTGACCTTTATTCAGCCTGTCCCCTTCAGCCCCACTGACAGTGGAATAGAGAGCTACCACCACGCAGTCACTGTAATGTTGCTTACTGCCTGTGGCTGCAATTGAACCTGCCTGCCGGCCGGCCCGCCCGCCCGCCCGCCCGCTTGCCTGCCTGCCTGCCTGCCTGCCTGCCTGCCTGCCTGCCCCAATGGCTGTGACTGCAATTAAACCTGCCTGCCTGTCTTCCTGACTGCAGCCCCACTGGCGAGCTCCTCCTATCTGATGTGCTGATCGCTCACCTGGCTAGTGCGGATGCCTACCTGTTTGGAGGCGGAGGGGGAAGCGCGGCACCTGCAGGAGCTGTGGGCGATGTTGAGGGGAAGCAGCAGCATGCGCTTCTGCATCCGGGAAGTGCAAAGGTAAGATGTTCCGCAGTACAGAGGCACTGAAGTACAAAATACACTGAAATACAGAGACATTGAAGTACCTAGGCATTGTTGGACTCAGCAAAGCACCCTGGGAAGGCAAAGGTAAGGTGTACCGCAGTACTGAAGTACATAGGCACTGAAGTACAAAGTACACTGGCATACAGAGACACTGCATGACTGAAGTACTGAGGCACTGGTGGACTGAGCACCCTGGAAGTGCGGTAAGGTGCGGGATCTGGCAGGGATGCTTTAATCCTCGTTGTGCTGCACCCCCCTGATACCTGCCTACCAGTTTTACCTTAGGGCACCTCCGCTACACATGAGGTACACTTCAGCTACACTCTAAACAATCCAGAATACGTGGCATACGCATACAACTACAGCAGCACTCTATCCTGCGGGCGGAGACTTACGGTGCCGCATGCCCCGTTGCTCGAGCCGTCAATTTTGTCCTACTCAGCCCTGAGATGGCATCTCGGTTGCCCTACCCACAGGTGGTCTGGTGCCTGCTGCTAAACATTCCCCTGCTGCCTGCCTGTGGCCGCGCTCCTAGGTGCCGCTCCTCAAATGCTATGAGGCCTCTACTGCTTTCTCCCTGTCAGAGGCGGAGGCGGAGGAGCTGGCTGGCAATGTCAATATGATCACCATCACCACAAGCAGCGATGGCGTGCCGGCCCCCGTTGTGCAGCCTGTGAAGAAAACCAGGACAATGAACATAATCAAGTGGGTGATGTTATCAGGGAATATCAATATATTGTGTGGCTAGCACTTGACCCTCAACCCTCAACCTGGAGCTTGGCAGTACTTAAGTGAGTGTCTTAATTAATATGAAGTGGGTGTTTTATTAACCTCAATGTGGGTGTTTTAATAATCCCTTGACCCTTGACGCTCACCCTCAACCTGGACCATGATCTTCATCGGGTAGGTGCCCGAATGATGGCAAGCCACGCATAAGTGCCACTCGGGAGTATGACCTTAAGGCCATCACTAGAGGGAATGATAGAGGATGGAAGGGGGGGGGGAGAGCAGGATACACCTGTCATAAATATTTCAGAAGATATTCCTAAAGGCTTGGATTGATCATTTGGTCAAGGTCTGGTCCCAATCGGCTGACTGATGGCTGTCAAGCGGCCTGCCAAAGGTGAATTTGTGTGTTTTCAAACAAGCACTTAACCGGACAGGAGACTGTCCAGGGAACAAGAAATTCACAATGGTGGGCAGACGGTCTG
The DNA here is from genome assembly GCA_037349105.1 of Limnomonas spitsbergensis. Taxonomy (NCBI): domain Eukaryota; kingdom Viridiplantae; phylum Chlorophyta; class Chlorophyceae; order Chlamydomonadales; genus Limnomonas; species Limnomonas spitsbergensis. Next base: position 1,702,902 of record JAYJMM010000042.1, read on the forward strand.
TGGTTTATAATCAGGACTGAACCCTGAACCCTGAACCCTTTGACCCTGAAGCCCTGAACCCTGAACCCTTTGACCCTGAAGCCCTGAACCCTGAACCCTTTGACCCTGAACCCTAGACCCTGAACCCTAGACCCTGAACCTTAGACCCTGAACCCTAGACCCTAGACACTGAACCCTAGACCCTGAACCCTGAACCCTTTGACCCTGAACCCTGAACCCTTTGACCCTGAACCCTAGACCCTGAACCCTAGACCCTAGACCCTGAACCCTAGACCCTGAACCCTAGACCCTGAACCCTGAACCCTAGACCCTGAACCCTAGACCCTGAACCCTGAACCCCAGACCCTGAACCCTAGACCCTGAACCCTAGACCCTGAACACTGAACCCTAGACCCTGAACCCTAGACCCTGAACCCTAGACCCTGAACCCTAGACCCTGAACCCTGAACCCCAGACCCTGAACACTGAACACTGACCCCCCTTATCTCAGGTCTGAGGGATGGAGCCTCGTTGAGGTTGAGAATGGGAAGCGGCGGCCAGGGTGAGATGGGAGGGATTGGGAACGGAGTGGACACGGCTTTGGACCATGCCGCACTGTTTCCTTAAACTCACGCCCCTGCGGGGCGTAGTATCCCTTCCCTGTCCTGAGAGTGGAAAAATACGTTGGCCAGGATGAGATGGGAGTAGGGGGGTATGGAAACGGAGTGAACACGGCCTCGGCCCATGCCGTACTGTTTCCTTTAACCTCATATGAGTCATATGACCCTGCGGGGTGTAGTTTACCTTTCCTGAAAATGAAAAGCGGTGTCCCGGCTGAAAGGGGAGGGATTCCAGCTATCTGTGCGGTTGGGCGGGGGGGGCAGGGGCAGCTGGATAAAAGAGGGTAAGAGATACGTCAGACGTCGTCACTTTAGGCGATTGGTGTCTTGATGAAGGTCTGTGAGCTGGGTAGGAAGTGCATGGGATTAGGGATGTTCCCGTATATGGGGTATATACGTATGTAGGGTATACGGCGCGTAAATAGAGCTCCATATACGGTAGACAAGTATACCGGTATACGGGTTTATTGCGTATACTGTACATTTGCTATGCCTTCCCTCATAATTAGCGTTGTTTGGGGTTGAGGGATCCATGAATAAAGGAATTATCGATTAGGAATGCCAGATTTCAGTCAGAAATTACGAGTTTCAAATCTACAGTATATGCTTCCTGTGTATGTACTTAATGCATTAATGCATTTAACCGCCTTTTTATGACATGATATACATCACATGTCTTCCCGTTGGGTGACTGGGTTCAGGTCCTTGAGCAGGATACCAGCGTCTGCCTGAGATGTGTGTTGTTGCTTGTCGATGCATATTCTTTAGGGTACAAGGCCCACGTGCCTTCTAGGCCCTTAGTGGACAACACAAACGCTATTTATTTAATTATTTTACATCTGAAACCCCACACCGGCCACATGCCCTCTTGGTTCATAATGTACAGTACACAATGTGTTAATTTGGAATCTTAACCCCACACTGGCCACAGGCCTTCTTAGCTCCCAATGGACATTAACGCGTTCTGTTTGCCTGAAATCTGAAACTCCACACCGCCCACACAAGCCTCCTCATTGCTCATTGGACTGCACATTTTTTTTACCTGCAACCCCACACGTATGCATGTAGATGGGTTACCTCCCAACCCGGTTCCCTGCTGAGGGTGATGGTAGACAGCGATGTTGGGCTGATCGATCCTGAGGCTGAGGTGGCGGGCCGCGGAGCAGTGGTGCAGTTGACGTACCTCAGCTCCTATGAACACATGGGGCGCGCAGACGTATCGTGCTCCTCGGGATGTAGCTGCAAAAGTGTGCAGGTGTGTCTATGGGGGAGAAGGGGGGATGTAGCTGCACAAGCGTGGTTTGTACGGGGGGAAGAGGGGCCCAGACAGAGGGCACAGGATTAAATGATCATCTTGGTATCAGGGATAGGGTAGTACCGGATGGCATGTAAGCCCTTCGCACCCAGTGATGTGGCTGCAACGGCGTTTCATGTAAACATGTGCAGGTGTATGAATGGTGCAGGTGTATGGGTGGAGCAGGTGTGTGGGTGGTGCAGGTGTGTGAGTGGTGCAGGTGTATGGGTGGAGCAGGTGTGTGGGCGGTGCAGGTGTATGGGTGGAGCAGGTGTGTGGGTGGTGCAGGTGTGTGAGTGGTGCAGGTGTATGGGTGGAGCAGGTGTATGGGTGGTGCAGGTGTGTGGGTGGTGCAGGTGTATGAATGGTGCAGGTGTATGGGTGGAGCAGGTGTGTGGGTGGTGCAGGTGTGTGAGTGGTGCAGGTGTATGGGTGGAGCAGGTGTGTGTGTGGTGCAGATGTGTGAGTGGTGCAGATGTATGGGTGGAGCAGGTGTGTGGGTGGTGCAGGTGTGTGATTGGTGCAGGTGTATGGGTGGAGCAGGTGTGTGGGTGGTGCAGGTGTGTGGGTGGTGCAGGTGTATGGGTGGAGCAGGTGTGTGGGTGGTGCAGGTGTGTGGGTGGATCAGGTGTGTGGGTGGAGCAGGTGTGTGGGTAGAGCAGGTGTGTGGGTGGTGCAAGTATATGGGTGGTGCAGGTGTGTGGGTGGAGCAGGTGTGTGGGTGGTGCAGGTGTGTGGGTGGTGCAGGTGTGTGGGTGGTGCAGGTATGTGAGTGGTGCATGTGTGTGGGTGGAGCAGGTGTGTGGGTGGAGCAGGTGTGTGGGTGGTGCAGGTGTGTGGGTGGAGCAGGTGCGCGGGTGGTGCAGGTGTATGGGTGGCGCAGGTGTATGGGTGGAGCAGGTGTGTGGGTGGAGCAGGTGTATGGGTGGAGCAGGTGTGTGGGTGGAGCAGGTGTATGGGTGGAGCAGGTGTGTGGGTGGAGCAGGTGTATAGGTGGAGCAGGTGTGTGAGTGGTGCAGGTGTGTGGGTGGTGCAGGTGTATAGGTGGAGCAGGTGTATGGGTGGAGCAGGTGTGTGGGTGGAGCAGGTGTATGGGTGGTGCAGGTGTATGGGTGGAGCAGGTGTGTGGGTGGAGCAGGTGTGTGGGTGGTGCATGTGTGTGGGTGGAGCAGGTGTGTGGGTGGTGCAGGTGTGTGGGTGGAGCAGGTGTGTGGGTGGAGCAGGTGTGTGGGTGGTGCAGGTGTATGGGTGGTGCAGGTGTGTGGGTGGAGCAGGTTTGTGGGTGGTGCCGGTGTATGGGCGGTGCAGGTGTATGGGTGGAGCAGGTGTATGGATGGAGCAGGTGTGTGGGTGGTGCAGGTGTGTGGGTGGTGCAAGTGCATGGGTGGTGCATGTGTGTGGGTGGAGCAGGTGTGTGGGTGGAGCAGGTGTGTGGGTGGTGCAGGTGTGTGGGTGGAGCAGGTGTGTGGGTGGTGCAGGTGTATGGGTGGCGCAGGTGTATGGGTGGAGCAGGTGTGTGGGTGGAACAGGTGTATGGGTGGAGCAGGTGTATGGGTGGAGCAGGTGTGTGGGTGGTGCATGTGTGTGGGTGGTGCATGTGTATAGGTGGAGCAGGTGTGTGGGTGGAGCAGGTGTGTGGGTGGTGCAGGTGTGTGGGTGGAGCAGGTGTGTGGGTGGAGCAGGTGTGTGGGTGGAGCAGGTGTGTGGGTGGTGCAGGTGTATGGGTGGAGCAGGTGTGTGGGTGGTGCAGGTGTGTGGGTGGAGCAGGTGTGTGGGTGGAGCAGGTGTGTGGGTGGAGCAGGTGTGTGGGTGGAGCAGGTGTGTGGGTGGAGCAGGTGTGTGGGTGGTGCAGGTGTGTGGGTGGTGCAGGTGTGTGGGTGGTGCAGGTGTGTGGGTGGAGCAGGTGTGTGGGTGGAGCAGGTGTGTGGGTGGAGCAGGTGTGTGGGTGGTGCAGGTGTGTGGGTGGAGCAGGTGTGTGGGTGGTGCAAGTGCATGGGTGGTGCAGGTGTGTGGGTGGATCATGTGTATGGGTGGTGCAGGTGTATGGGTGGTGCAGGTGTGTGGGTGGTGCAGGTGTGTGGGTGGTGCATGTGTGTGGGTGGAGCAGGTGTGTGGGTGGTGCAGGTGTGTGGGTGGAGCAGGTGTGTGGGTGGTGCAGGTGTGTGGGTGGAGCAGGTGTGTGGGTGGAGCAGGTGTGTGGGTGGAGCAGGTGTGTGGGTGGAGCAGGTGTGTGGGTGGAGCAGGTGTATGGGTGGAGCAGGTGTGTGGGTGAAGCATATGTATAGGTGGAGCAGGTGTGTGGGTGGTGCAGGTGTGTGGGTGGTGCAGGTGTATAAGTGGAGCATGTGTGTAGGTGGAGCAGGTGTGTGGGTGGAGCAGGTGTATGGGTGGTGCAGGTGTATGGGTGGAGCAGGTGTATGGATGGAGCAGGTGTGTGGGTGGTGCATGTGTGTGGGTAGAGCAGGTGTGTGGGTGGTGCAGGTGTGTGGGTGGAGCACGTGTGTGGGTGGAGCAAGTGTGCGGGTGGTGCAGGTGTATGGGTGGTGCAGGTGTGTGGGTGGAGCAGGTGTGTGGGTGGTGCAGGTGTATGGGCGGTGCAGGTGTATGGGTGGAGCAGGTGTATGGATGGAGCAGGTGTGTGGGTGGTGCAGGTGTGTGGGTGGTGCATGTGTATGGGTGGAGCAGGTGTGTGGGTGGTGCAGGTGTATGGGTGGAGCAGGTGTATGGGAGGAGCAGGTGTGTGGGTGGAGCTGGTGTGTGAGGGGTGCAGGTGTGTGGGTGGAGCAGGTGTGTGGGTGGTGCATGTGTATGGGTGGAGCAGGTGTGTGGGTGGTGCAGGTGTATGGTTGGAGCAGGTGTATGGGAGGAGCAGGTGTGTGGGTGGAGCTGGTGTGTGAGGGGTGCAGGTGTGTGGGTGGAGCAGGTGTGTGGGTGGTGCAGGTGTATGGGAGGAGCAGGTGTGTGGGTGGAGCAGGTGTGCGGGTGGTGCAGGTGTATGGGCGGTGCAGGTGTATGGGTGGAGCAGGTGTATGGGTGGTGCAGGTGTGTGGGTGGTGCAGGTGTATGGGTGGAGCAGGTGTGTGGGTGGAGGAGGTGTATGGGTGGAGCAGGTGTATGGGTGGAGCAGGTGTATGGGTGGAGCAGGTGTGTGGGTGGAGCAGGTGTATGGGTGGAGCAGGTGTATGGGTGGTGCAGGTGTATGGGTGGAGCAGGTGTATGGGTGGAGCAGGTGTGTGTGTGGTGCAGGTGTGTGGGTGGTGCAGGTGTATGGGTGGAGCAGGTGTGTGGGTGGAGCACGTGTGTGGGTGGTGCAGGTGTATGGGTGGTACAGGTGTATGGGTGGAGCAGGTGTATGGGTGGAGCAGGTGTATGGGTGGAGCAGGTGTATGGGTGGTGCAGGTGTGTGGGTGGAGCAGGTGTGTGGGTGGAGCAGGTGTATGGGTGGAGCAGGTGTGTGGGTGGAGCAGGTGTATGGGTGGAGCAGGTGTGTGGGTGGAGCAGGTGTATGGGTGGAGCAGGTGTGTGGGTGGTGCAGGTGTGTGGGTGGTGCAGGTGTATGGGTGGAGCAGGTGTATGGGTGGAGCAGGTGTGTGGGTGGAGCAGGTGTATGGGTGGTGCAGGTGTATGGGTGGAGCAGGTGTATGGGTGGAGCAGGTGTGTGGGTGGTGCATGTGTGTGGGTAGAGCAGGTGTGTGGGTGGTGCAGGTGTGTGGGTGGAGCACGTGTGTGGGTGGAGCAGGTGTGTGGGTGGTGCAGGTGTATGGGTGGTGCAGGTGTGTGGGTGGAGCAGGTGTGTGGGTGTTGCCGGTGTATGGGCGGTGCAGGTGTATGGGTGGAGCAGGTGTGTGGGTGGTGCAGGTGTGTGGGTGGTGCAGGTGTATGGGTGGAGTAGGTGTGTGGGTGGTGCAGGTGTATGGGTGGAACAGGTGTATGGGAGGAGCAGGTGTGTGGGTGGAGCTGGTGTGTGAGGGGTGCAGGTGTGTGGGTGGAGCAGGTGTGTGGGTGGTGCAGGTGTATGGGAGGAGCAGGTGTGTGGGTGGAGCAGGTGTGTGGGTGGTGCAGGTGTGTGGGTGGAGCAGGTGTATGGGTGGAGCAGGTGTATGGGTGGTGCAGGTGTGTGGGTGGTGCAGGTGTATGGGTGGAGCAGGTGTGTGGGTGGAGCAGGTGTATGGGTGGAGCAGGTGTATGGGTGGAGCAGGTGTATGGGTGGAGCAGGTGTGTGGGTGGAGCAGGTGTGTGGGTGGTGCAGGTGTATGGGTGGAGCAGGTGTATGGGTGGAGCAGGTGTATGGGTGGAGCAGGTGTGTGTGTGGTGCAGGTTTGTGGGTGGTGCAGGTGTATGGGTGGAGCAGGTGTATGGGTGGTGCAGGTGTGTGGGTGGAGCAGGTGTGTGGGTGGAGCACGTGTATGGGTGGAGCAGGTGTGTGGGTGGAGCAGGTGTGTGGGTGGTGCAGGTGTGTGGGTGGAGCACGTGTGTGGGTGGAGCAGGTGTGTGGGTGGTGCAGGTGTATGGGTGGTGCAGGTGTGTGGGTGGAGCAGGTGTGTGGGTGGAGCAGGTGTGTGGGTGGAGCAGGTTTGTGGGTGGTGCATGTGTGTGAGTATGCAGGTGTATGGGTGGTGCAGGTGTGTGGGTGGAGCAGGTGTGTGGGTGGGGCAGGTGTGTGGGTGGTGCAGGTGTGATCTGGACATGGTGCTCTCCAGCAGCAGAGGGCTTTCTGTGGCCAGTGGGCGTCTTGACTGCATTGGTGTTCGTGCTGATGCACACCAGGCCACTGATGAGCCACCACTGAAAAATGAGCATCCTTTGGTAGTGGTGTGGACGCGTCTCGGCCCATGATGCACTGTTTCCTTAACCTTCACATCCTGCAGGGTGTATTTTTTCTTCTTCTAGAAGTATCCTAGGATAAACACGCTGGACCTCTTCACCTGGGAAATGGTGTGGACAAAGCTGGGCTGCATGGTGCGGTGTTTCGCAGTGCTCAGGAAAATGGCGGTGGTATTGATATGTTTACTTGGACTTCTAACGTGTGGCATCATGTGACCTGAACCCTGATTTGCAATGACTGGTCTCTGAACAGGCCTCTGGACCTCAGTCACAAAGATAGCAAAAGCTTCCACTTGTGGCAATTATGCGGTAAAAGCCGGAGTGCCCAATGTGGCCCTGTTCTTTGCCTGGATGCAGGTGAAGAGAAAGGGGGTGATGGTCTGATGTGGGCTATCTCATATGGAGCCCACACATCCTGTCTTGCCATCACCTCCTGGAAAGAGTGTATCCGTCTATACAGCGATTTAGGTGTTTTAGATCATTATGAAAAGCTGTCCCCTCCCCCGTTGTTTCGTCTTCAGATCGATGGCCATCTGTTGGAGCACCATGTCTCCCAACCTCAGCTCATTGAGCTGCATGCCACCGCCAGCCAGAGCTGCATTGTGCAGGTAAGGTCGATGCTGCAGACAATTATGAGGCTGGAGCATCAATTTGGGACCACGGTTTTAGAATCTAGGATGAACCCCTTAATTGAAACGGCAGTGGAGGAATTGCGCGTGAGGAGATGCTGCCACCTATTGCGAGGTATTAGCTTAGTTGGATTTGGGACTTGGGGTCAAGGGTCTAAGATTTAAACCTGTGCTCCCAGGGGCGTAAGGGTTCGAAAAACAACGCGACATGGGCCGAGTCAGTGTTGAACATGCCTCACTCAGCTGCTGAAGAAAGTAATGTTGCAGCTGGCTAACATTGAGGGTGTGAATCTTGAGCTGACTGTGTGGATCCATTCAAGCAAGCATCCCCTAGCTGCTCATGAATTGCCACCTTATCCCTCCTCCCTCTCCACTGCGCATACATACTGTAGAGTGGAATTGCCTTCCCTCGGTATGAATACATTGTTAATTGTATGCCTCCCTCAAGAAAAACATAGTGAATAATATGTAAACGTATGATTGATTTGTATCCGATAGAAATGGCAATTGGAATCGACGGTAACGAAAATCGGAAAATCCCAGACCCTCACCCAGTATAAACTCTACATTTCGATATCTAACGCAAACATCTTATCCACCCCACCTGTATTATTCACTGAAAGTTTTGTTGACAACGGAGAATTTGCGTTTCATCAATCCCTTGCTCCTCAACAACATTGATTTTTGGGGAAGGCTCTTCGAATATTTTGTATGCCAGTTTGTTTACAGTTTTTTGGTCACCCAGAAAGTGCATTTGGTTAACATTGCCTTGCTCACGAACTTTTCCCGCCACAGGCACTGGTACTCCTACCTCATGCACTCCTCCTACCCCTACACGTACGCTCCCCTTTTACCCTTTTCCGCAGGTTCTGGTCCTCCCAGAGACCGGGTCTGGTGGCCACAAGATGAAGATCATGCAGATGGCAGTCAAGGGCTGGATCGATGTGTCATAACAGCAACGAGGCGATGGTATAAACCACACAGCTACCCACTGCTGCATCCCTGTGGATGGGGTAAATCAACTTCCCAATTGTGGCAGACATGTTGGAACGTTGTTTTGAACATTTCAGAGTCTGACTGTCTATCCCGAGCTATGAAGGCACATGGAAGTTAAAGGGTGCTAACCTCTGAATGCAAGGCCTGGCCACTTATGGTATATCGCTTATTCTGCCTCCAGGAGGCAAGGCATGCGCTTGTGAACTCCCACTTTTCTGGACACGAGGAGAGCTGATGAGAACAACTCGGTAGTGCGTCATTGGAGGTCTAATGTTTCTCAGGTGTGCTCACTTAGCATGCCCTGCTCAAGACACTTGGATTCATAGGAATATGCTGCCCATCAGGAAGAAGCAGAACGAAGCATCTTCATAGCCTGTGCCTCGGCTTAATATCATGAACACACCACCACCTGTGATAGGACTATGGCTAGGCATGTTGCTGCTTCAGACTGACATTGAAGCACTCAACACGAAAACAACGCTCCTTGTTTCTGCGGCCTTACATTATGCTGACTCATCAGGAACGAAGCTACAGTACACCCTCTAAAATGAACGCAGAAAAAATATGAGGCAGTCCCCTCTAACAGGTGAAGAAAGTTACCTTACAAAATATCTATAGGACCTAGGTCTAACTAATGCAACACATGTCTATTTAAGTAAAAGTGCAAAGCATCAAAACATTTTGACGTTGGACTGAGCCCACAGCAGTGCCATCAAATTAATTGAAGGGCCTGTCCTCATGAGCGTATTGCAGGCTTATTAGGTTGAGTAGCTGGCCTGCTCCTCTACTGCTCGATGTGCGACCAAGCAAGAGGAGTACGTGTTTCACTCTATTTGTTTGACTTGCAGACAGGGTAAATCGAACCCAGACAGGTGGGTCAAGCGCAACTTCTACATGGAGAAAGACAGGCCATGGGACAGCTGCTGGTTCATGAAAACTTGCTGCCTTGGTGCAGACAAGATTTTTGATCATATCCCTCGAAACACGCACCAGGCCAACTCTCATCCTCGCTCTGAGAAACGGACAAGGCAGCCCAAGCCCAGTGAGAGCGCCCAGGCAAACCCTCATCCATCCCAGATGAGCAGCTCTTCCCCGGAGAGGTTGCCGCCGCCTCCAAGCAACCCGCACTCCTCAGCAAGATTTCTCCATGCCGGTCTGTTGCTTGACGGATACAGCGTGGACGATGGTAACAGCCCCCATGCTGCGCTGTTCTCTGCTCTCGCATGCCCCTAGACTGGCTCATGAGCGACAGCTGGCTTCGCTGCTCGTCTTGTAGTTGGAGAGTGTTTCCTCGGCAGCTATTCGGGCGGATCGCTCCGAGCTGACTGCGGATTCCAAGGCTACCATCCGTGCCTAAATGAGGATTATCAGGGTTAAGAAGCAGTGTGACGACGATGTTTTTTGTTGGAACTTCCGGGACAGGAACAGACTGAGCGGTCTGTGCATGTGGTCACAACTTGGTCCGGCCCCAGACTACGACAAAAACACTTAAACATTTAGGAGGAAACCCTCGAGGAAACCTGTAAATATTAATTATAGAATTTAAATTGAAATCTTTCTACCGAGATTGGGGTGTTGCAGTGCTATAGGTAGAGGCCGCAATCTTTTTGTCATGAGAACACTAGGACAGCATGTTTGTGTCAGCATGCACTCATGTCATGCGCACCTTCAGCTCCTTTCGCCGATCAGCCCTCTCCAGCGCTTTAGCCACAGCTTCATCAGTCGCTTTTGAGTTGATTTCTCTCTTGGCTCCTGTCCCACCCTCTTGGGCACCGTCTATCCGCTTGGCGGTCGCCTTGAGCATGTTCGTGAGCACGGTGTCGATGCCGCCCGGGCCAGGGAATATCCGGTCCGTCGTGACGTGATAAGCCTGGTCCTACATTCGGTGACGATGAGGAGGGAACGATCACGGGGCGTAAAGAAGTGATGCAAAGATGATGCAAAGAGGCGAGAGACAGCCGGGTAGCCGGACCCCCCCCATGACAACAGAGCCACTCTTGTCAGCGTGAGCCATTAACATGCTTGCTTCTATGATTCCAATGCATTTCAAAATGCAAACCTCCTGACGGCGTTCGAAGGTGCTGGATTGCTGGGCACGTCCATGTGACTGCTGCGCTGTGGGGGACAGCATGCACAATTGGAAATATTCTCACATGTCGATCTGAAGCCTCCGTAACGAATCTGGGAATCTTCCCCTTGGCCTGCATCTCCATTATGAACTCCTTCCTAAAGTGCTGGAGCTGGTCGGGGCGCGGCATGGCTGATTGTGTCCAGGCCTAAAGGAAGCCGATGCCCCTAAATATTAGAAACGCCTGTGTAACGAATTATGAGCGTTTAAGGCGTCAGAATCGGAATGAAATGGGTGTTTCTCGACCCCGACATTTCCATAGATTTGTGTGCCTGGTAACCAGACCCCCAAACCCCAACCACGAATCCAACGACAAACTGAAAATGGCCGCACGGTAGCGACCGAGGCGGCCTGAAGTCGGTCAAGGCTTGGCCCCCATCGGCCCACTGGGAGGTATACAGTGGTATGTTCGTGAAGGTATTGTGTACCCTGAAATAAATGCTGTTTAGCGCCCACTTGTGCTGTGCAACAGCTGGAATTCCCGCAGCTCCGTTCCCATTGTTGTACACGACAACTCAGGCCCCAGAGCATAGACCCCAAAGCATGCACCTTTCCGCCGATTAGCAAGCATGCTACTCCGTATTCGAAGTCGATTTCCACTCGAGCGGGCGCCCCTGGCGCCGCGCAGCAGCACAATCACGCACGCCGTCAAGCGCAACCGTCCCCTCAAACAGACTAGCAAACAGCGAACAGCTTCTTACCTTGAAGAGGAGGACGTTGGTGGGTATGAGCGTGATTTATTCAGAGTACCTGCCTAAGTGAGTACATGGTAATCCAACCTTCGCTGAGCGATTCATGTCGGCTTGATCTTACAGATTCTGCCGAGCTCTTGCGCGAGCTCAACTCCCCCGGCATCGATGGTCTAGACCCAGACGACGTCGATGATGACGACGAAGACGAGGGAAGCCGGGAGGACGGGAACTGGGGATTGGATGGCATCGAAGGTGTGCATGGAGGGGCTGGATCTGGAGGCGCCTTGCATGGGGGGCACCGCATGGGGATGGGAAGAAGCCTTGGCATGGTCTCGGACAATGGGCATTGGCCTCCTCCTCCGATGCGGCTACCTTCTCTGCTTTCAATTCCTGCAAGACCTGGTGCTATGACGCAGTGCTTAATTAAGTGCTCACAATACCCCCTTTGGGGGGGGCGCTGTGTTGCCAGCCGGCCACTGCTGGGCCGATTGAGACCAAACCTTGACCAACCTATGCCCTGCGGCCCAGGCAACAGGGATGTCTGCACCAATCCCTACCAGCGCTTGGCGGGTTGGAGCTGAAGCGTTTTAGCGTAGCAGAAACACTCAAGTTAAGCACTGTGTGCCGCTCAGTAGGGGAAGCTAGGCACACGTCAACCTGCGTATTCGTTCCCCAGGATGCCATTGCAACAGACCCACCTGTCATTACCTATCTACTCACAGCTATTCCTTGAGTCAAGAGCCGTGAGGGAGGGGCTACAGTTGGATTTTGACTCGGCCACCGAGGCGGGGAATGCGCGGTCACAGGCAGTAACTGTGCAGTCTGTTCCAATCTGGTAGACCCCCCCATAAGGAATCCAGCACATTTGTTATCATCCCTTGGTAGTGGGAGGAAGCCCACTACTCCCACCCCACACACGTCCAAGTGATGGGAATATCGCTTTTGCTCGAATGCCTTTTGGGATGGTCAATTTCCGGAACGCCCCCAAGCACTATCCCACTTGACCGGCAGGTACTGGATGGCATAATGGTGCCTTCGACCATTATAGCGCGCTATACCAGATTGGAGCGTGACAGCGCACACACACACAGGAGCTCACATGCACACACAGGTTCAAATGTAGGCACATGCATAGACAGCCCTGCCCTTGCCTCTTTGTGCGCAGCTTTTGCCCGAGCCAAGAGCCGTGAGGAAGGCCTCCAGTTGGACCAGGACTCTGACGCCGAGGAGGAGGACCAGCAGCAGGCCGGCCGCATCGCCTGGGCCTCAGCTGCACCCAAGGGAACGCGCGCCCTCGCCTCGAACCCCTCAACGCTGCTGCTGGATCCACTCTATGCAAGCAGGTGAGAGGCCCTCTTGAACGCACTTAATGGATCATGCCCTTAACCGTTGTGAATTTGGTTCCACTCATTGGCGCGGTTGCTGAGCCAGCTGCGGGGTCAGTGCGTCCCAGATAGCCTTTATGAGGCCGCTGGGCCGCAACCACTGGGCTTATTCAAATCCTGGCCAGCCTTGTTGGGCTGGCTGCAACAGGCCTCTATGGCCGCAGGCGCTGATTAGCTGAGCTGTAGCTGAATAAAACTACCGAAAATAAATAGTGAACAGCTTCCTAAGAGTGTCCTTCAGGCCCGAATGGGCAGGATGCATTCTTGGTGAGGTCTTGGCAATCCTGGAGGATCATGGCACACCGTGATTACTGCTGATCTGCTGCAGGTCAAATTATGAGGCCTTACATCCAAAGGTTATACTGGCTGTGTTGTATCCTTCATCTGGTTGGGGTCGACATGTGATGGTCATGCCGGCTGTCACCATGTCGCATGTATGCAAGATTTCTCCTTTAAGACCCATTCACCATGGATCCTGCACCCTGCACTGCTGCATCGCAAAGCCGTATACATCGTGCTTGTCTGTGCTGTGCCATGCCCATTGCCCAGTATCATGCTCCACATCAATACCAGTACCAGTACCAGTACCAATACTAAAATTCAATGTTCAGTAAGAATGTTAACATGTATTCGACACTTGAATGTGTCCAATGATTACCGGGATCTGAAGGTACAGTGTCACTTTGTAAAAGAAGCGTTGTTTACTGGATTCCCAGGATCATGCTCGAAAGCATTTTGTCCCCTGTGTCCGCCCTGCAGGAACTCCGCTGTTGTGAACGCACTTCAGGCTGTCGGCAAAACGGTCCGTGTGACAGATCCTTATGGGGAGGAGGAGGAGGACGACGAAGAGGATGAGGGCCAGGGCGAGGGCGAAGATGAGGACTTCGAGGACAACCGCTCGGCGCGGCGCCGGGGCCGTCAGGCGGCCAAAGGTGGCCGGAGGCGCCGGAAGGGCGTAAGCGCTGATGATGATGATGATGATGAGTTTGAACCTGGCGGCGGCGGCGGTGGGTGGACTGACAGCTTGGAGCCGAGCGGATCTGACTCCTCTGCGGCTTGGAGCCAGCAGTTACAAGCAGCAGGCTTCTCTGTCCGCACCGTGACGGGACCAGCAACGGGCGGGGCGGGAGGTGCCGGAGGGAGCGGTCAGAGCCTCGAGGTGTTTTTGGAGCGGAGGGTCAAAGGGCCGAGAAAGACACGTCGAAGAGCGGTGGCGGCTGAGGTGGTCGAGGAGGTCCGGGCGGAGCAGGGCGTCACGGGTGAGAGGGGCAGGAGTGGAGGGGAATAGGGCAGGAGTGAGAGGGGGAGGAGTGGAGGGGAATGAGGCAGGAGAGACAGGGGGAGTAGTGGAGGGGAAGAGGGCAGGAGTGAGAGGGGCAGGAGTGGAGGGGAATAGGGCAGGAGTGGAGGGGGATAGGGCAGGAGTGAGAGGGGGGGAGTGGAGGGGAATGAGGCAGGAGTGAGAGGGGGGGGGGGTGGAGGGAAATGAGGCAGGAGTGAGTGGGGCAGGAGTGGAGGGGAATAGGGCAGGAGTGAGGGGGGCAGGAGAGGAGAGGAATAGGGCAGGAGTGAGAGGGGCAGGAGTGGAGGGGAATAGGGCAGGAGTGAGAGGGGGGGGGGGATGGAGGGGAATAGGGCAGGAGTGACGGGGGGGAGGAGTGGAGGGGAATGAGGCAGGAGTGAGAGGGGCAGGAGTGGAGGGGAATAGGGCAGGAGTGAAGGGGGGAGGCGTGGAGGGGAATGAGGCATGAGTGAGAGGGGGAGGAGTGGAGGGAATAGGGCAGGAGTGAGAGGGGGAGGAGTGGAGGGGAATGAGGCAGGAGTGAGAGGGGCAGGAGTGAGGGGAATGAGACAGGAGTGAGAGGGGTAGGAGTGGGGGAATGGGGCAGGGGTGAGAGGGGCAGGAGTGGAGGGAATAGGGCAGGAGTAAGAGGGGCAGGAGTGGAGGGGAATAGGGCAGGAGTGAGGGGGGGAGGAGTGGAGGGGAATAGGGCAGGAGTGAGAGGGTGAGGAGTGGAGGGGAATGAGGCAGGAGTGACGGGGGGCAGGAGTGGAGGGGAATAGGGCAGGAGTAAGAGGGGCACGAGTGGAGAGGAATAGGGCAGGAGTAAGAGGGGCAGGAGTGGAGGGGAATAGGGCAGGAGTGAGAGGGGGAGGAGTGGAGGGGAATAGGGCAGGAGTGAGAGGGGGAGGAGTGGAGGGGAATAGGGCAGGAGTGAGAGGGGGAGGAGTGGAGGGGAATAGGGCAGGAGTGAGGGGGGGAGGAGTGGAGGGGAATGAGGCAGGAGTGAGAGGGGCAGGAGTGGAGGGGAATAGGGCAGGAGTGAGGGGGGGGAGGAGTGGAGGGGAATGAGGCAGGAGTGAGAGGGGCAGGAGTGGGGGAATAGGGCAGGAGTGAGAGGGGGAGGAGTGGAGGGGAATGAGGCAGGAGTGAGAGGGGCAGGAGTGGGGGAATGGGGCAGGAGTGACAGGGGCAGGAGTGGAGGGGAATAGGGCAGGAGTGAGAGGGGCAGGTGTGGGGGAATGGTGCTTGGGGTGTGTGGGGTGGTAACCGGCACCCCAACCCTCGCCTCCCACCCGAGGGTTGGGGTGCAGGGTCCCCTCACCTAGCGGAGGATCACCGAAACCCGCACCCCCCCCACTGTGGGGGTAGCGGGTTTCGGTGAGAGGCGGTTTAGGGGCACTGCCTTAGAGTGGGGGACAGAGCAGGGGGGGGAGAAAAGCTTCATGACATTCAAGGTGAAAAGAGGGTACGGTATTCAGGGCTCAGGGCCTGCCATGTTTCCCTGCATGTGGGGTGGACCTGTATTGATGGTTCGGGGGAGCTGGGGTAGCTGGAGGAGGGGACAGGTTGCCGGGGTTAACTGGTGCAGCCAGGGGCTCAGGGTCTGCTGAGTCCAGCTGCTCTTCGGCTCATGATGCCAGCCGCAGGAACAGTGGACATCCAGCTGCTGCGGGGATCCTACCTTGCTTTTTCCGCCTGCTCTGTCTGGTCATGCCTCAAATTGTTGAGTAGTGTTGAAATGCAGGCGCTGTAATAAGTTCTGGCCAGCTGGCTGTATGTGTGTGTCGTGTTTGCGGCACAGCCAATATTCGATATAGAACATTCACCAAGCCCCCCGAATTACCAGATTGTTCATTTAGTGAGCACCAGGTCATCTTTGGCTGCCTGCAGGAATAACTGCACCTGGCCCCTCGGGCTTCAGGCTGTGATGAAGCTGAACTGTAGCTGAACTGTAGCTGAACTGTAGCTGAACTGTAGCTGAACTGAAGCTGAATTGTAGCTGAACTGTAGCCGAACTAAAGCTGAACTGTAGCTTAAATGTAGCTGAACTGTAGGTGATGCACCCTCACTTTAACAGTGCCGGTCGCCTCTCTGCTGCAGAGATCGTGTCACCCACCGAAGATTTGACCATGGTGGGGAAACTCCGGAAGGCACTTTCAAAAGTGGAGGTTCCTGAGCAGGTGAGGAGACAGCTAGCTCAAGGCTTGTGGACCCACATGGATGAGCATTAATTGCATGGCGTGATAATGTACTCCCATGCATTTGCTGTTTGCCTCTTTGTCCTCTAGACAGCCATGACCTAAGTATGAACCCAGGTAGGAACCCAGGTGTGCCACCAGGTAAGCCACCAGGTGTGGAACAGGGTGTGAAATCTAGAAGGTTGTCTTATTTCCTGTATCCTCTCCTAGCTTATGGTGTCCACTTAATCTCATCCTTCAAAGCCACCTCAACACATCTGCTTCTGCCCCTACCGCTGCCTGTGGTCGTCTTGCATAGCACGTATGCCTTCCCTGAACAAATTGCTCCTTACCTCAGATTCCGTCTCCTCAGAGCAGATTGCATCCTACCTCGAATTGCACCCAGGCTCAGCCAGTCGAGCTGTCAAGACCTCGTCCCCTATTGACTTAAGCTCACACAAATCCTCATGCTCAACGCTTAAAAACAGGTAGATTTGCCCTATAACCAAAACCCTGACCCCCCCACCCTGTTCTACAGGCCCTGGAACTAGCGACCCTCATGTTCCCGTACTGGGCGGCAAATGGGTGTCATCTGGTGCACCCCGCCTCCGCATCGCAGGTGAGAGCAGATGAGCAGGATAACGGCAGGGTGTGCAGCTGTGCCATGCAGCCCTGCCATGCCTTCGAGCCATGCAGCCCTGCCATGCACTCTGGCCATGCAGTCCTGCCATGCACTCTGGCCATGCAGTCCTGCCATGCACTCTGGCCATGCAGTCCTGCCATGCACTCTGGCCATGCAGTCCTGCCATGCACTCTGGCCATGCAGTCCTGCCATGCACTCTGGCCATGCAGTCCTGCCATGCACTCTGGCCATGCAGTCCTACCATGCACTCTGGCCATGCAGTCCTGCCATGCACTCTGGCCATGCAGTCCTGCCATGCACTCTGGCCATGCAGTCCTGCCATGCACTCTGGCCATGCAGTCCTGTCATGCACTCTGGCCATGCAGTCCTGCTATGTAGCACTGCTTATGAAGTCCTGCCTCATTTGATTCCCCCAATGTTCTTACTGCTCTGATGTTGCCCACGCAAGCTGGACGCGAATGAATACTGAGCTCTTTGTGACCCTGTTCGTACAACGCTGCCATGCAACCCTGCCTATCAGAGCTGCTCATTAAGTCTTCCTGCTGCACCGCCTGGCTGCAGGTGCTGAGCCCCAGCCCCGCCCTCGCAGCACATCTGCTGCGGACTGTTGCGGAATGCACTCGCAAGGAGAAGCTGTCAACAACAGGCCGTATGTCTCTCTGCAAGGACACGCGACTCATGGGGCTGGTGCGTGCATGGGGGGGGGGCGGGACTCATGGGGCGGGTGTGTAAAGGGGGGGGGGGGTTAGTGCGTAAATGGGTGGGGCAGGGACTCATGGGGCTCGTTTGTGCATGGATGTGGCACTGCGACTCATGGGGCTGGTGCGCAAATGGGGGGGCGGGTGCGGGATGTGGGGCAGGAACTCACCGGGTGGGTGCTTGAATGGGGGGAGGGGGTACCAAGGGGTGAAAGCAGAGGTATGCGGAAGGGTACAAGCAGGGGTATCGGTAATTTGGTATATGACGTGCCAGTATATGAGTGAGTCCAGTCTTTTTCCAGTGTTCAAGATAGCTATTTGTCAGGGCCATGCGCAGCGGACTTGACCAGCCTGCAACGGACATCGGTGCAGGGCTTGCTGCACCAGGCCCCTGGCCAAAGGCCTTGACGTTTTTTTGTGTCTAAATTGTAGCTGAAGCAGCCTGCAATGAGCAGGGAAATGCTGCGCTGGACCAGGGAAATGCTGTGCTAGATCTGCTAGATCCGGGCTATTCGGTACAACACCTCCTTCAGCCACGCCGTCAATCTTATGAAGCTTATTGAATACAGTATCTGATCCCTGAATTATGGAACCTTTGACATCATGTTAGGTTTGTATAATACGTTTGTATGAGTTGATATGCTTTCTAGGCGCCGTGATAACCCCACATCTCAAAACTCGACCCCACAGGTTGAGTGTCTACGCGTGGCACCTCCTCGTCTGGTTCCGGAGCAGACCCAGGACATGGAGTTGCAGATGTCACTCTCTGGGGCAGCCAAAGAGTGAGACTTGCTAGCAGCCGGGCAATGAAGGGGAATGAGGGGGGGTGACGGGGGGATGAGGGGGAGGGGGAGGGGGGGGATGAGGGGGGGGGGGGGGATGAGGGGGGGATGAGGGGGTGAGGGAGGGGGGAGGGATGAGGGGGAATGAGGGGGGGGGGATGGGGGGGAATGAGGTGGGGGAATGGGGGGGAATGAGGGGGGGATGGAGGGGGATGAGGGGGGGGGATGGAGGGGGATGAGGGGGGGAAGGTGATGGGTTTTGCGCCCCGGGCTGTTACAGCTGAGTCTGTCCTAGAAATCCCGAAGGGGACTGCCTCTGTCAGTGTGACCTCGAGTTTGACTTTGACCTAGGGTTTAGGGATTTGGCCCTGGCTGAACCCCCCAGTGTGTCATGCAGTTGCCGTGATGGTTCCTCTGTTTGTTTCTCATCTCTCAGGGTAGCAGGGTGTGTGGAAAGTGTGGTGTGGTGTGGTGTGGAAAGTGTGGTGTAGTGTGGTGTGGAAAGTGTGGTGTGGTGTGGTGTGGAAAGTGTTTGTGTTTCAATCACAAGGCTTTGACTAAGAGGCAATCAGCATCAATGTAAGCATGCTGCATGAGGGAGAGGCCGAGGCCTTCCTCTTCATCGGAGTATTTTTATGACCTGATTGAACGAATTTCCACCCCCCACCCCCGCCCCCCTCTTTCCCTCTTCCCGCTCTTTGTTTTTTTTCTATTCAGGTATTGGCTGGGTGATCAGTCCACCATAAACAGCATCGGGAGGGACCCTTCGCCCGCTGGCCGACCAGCGACTGCCAGACCCAATCCAGATCTGTCCCCTCCGGATCAAGAGGATGACGTGGCATCAGGTTACTCAGATCTTCTAGCCAAGTACGCTGCAAGATCTAGCAAGGCTGCAGCCAGCAGCGCTGCGGCCGGAGGCGCAGCTCCAGCAGGGAGGGGCCCTTCCATAGCGCTGCCCGAAAGCTGGCAAAAGTTGCAGCAAGTCAAGGCGGATGCGTTTGCTGTGGCCGTGTGGGCGCTGTCCGTGCTTGTCAGTGCTGGTTTGGGGTTGGGGGTTAAGGGTGTAGGGTTGTGCATACCAAACCTTTAAGGGGGGGACTGCTGTGTAGCAGCGATTGGGCGGATGGGCACACAATACTGCCTGACCTGCGGCAGATGGCCCAAAGCTGCAGAGCTTGCTGCACCCTCTCCTCCCCTGGCCAAGGGCCGTGGTGTTGCTGGATTTTAGCTGAAGCACCCAAAACGGAAGGGGCTGGGGCAAGTGAACCTTCCAGAGGGTTGTAGAGACCAGTGTACAAAAATGGCAATTTGACTGGAGACAAGCAAGATGAGCTCGCTTGTACCTCAGCGAAGTCTGATGACATCACCCAGAATTTATATTTGGCCGTCTGTCTACCTTCCCACCTCATTCTGAATGCCCTGTGCCAGCACCCAACATACCGCTGGCAAAGTGTGAATGGGTAGATATCCCATCTCCCTGCCACGAGCATCAGTCTGTGCGTCCCTTCCCGCTCTCTCCCTTGGTACTGTGAGGCAATGAGGGTCTGCCATCTTCATACCAGAGATGGATGCTCTGATGCGCGTGGTCATACCCTGAACCCTAACCTCAAACCCTGAACCCTCTGTACTCAGGGTGGGCCTGCCATGTTCATGCAAGAGATGGAGGCTCTGATGCGTGTGGCGAGATTAGGGACGTGGACAATGGCAAGTGGGGATCTGGCTAATGTGGCCTGGGCGCTAGCGCATGCGCGGCATTGGACCTCAAGGCTGCATGATCTGGAGGACTGCATCATTCGGGTGCGAGGAAGGAAGATGAAGGGGAGGGAAGGGAGGGGAGGGGAAGGAAGGAAAGGTTGAAAGAGGGGACGGAGGTATGATTTCAAGTTGGTTGTTTAAGTGGGTTGCATCTGACCCCCCTGTTGATCACCCTGTTGATCATTGTGCTGCA
Organism: Limnomonas spitsbergensis; assembly: GCA_037349105.1. NCBI lineage: Eukaryota > Viridiplantae > Chlorophyta > Chlorophyceae > Chlamydomonadales > Limnomonas > Limnomonas spitsbergensis. The sequence continues at coordinate 1,722,982 of JAYJMM010000042.1, forward strand.
AGTGGGTTGCATCTGACCAACCTGTTGATCACCCTGGTATACTTCAACCTTGTTACGATCTGGCACAAGCACAGATTTCCAGAGGCTTAGGGGGCTAGGGGGGTAAGGTAAGCCTAAACCCTGGCATGCGTTTTATCCTGCCGACACTTCCGGTGTCATTGCTGCCTCCTTCTTGCTCCAGCCTGTGCCGCCGCCGCCGCCGCCGCCGCTTTAATTTGACCTCCTCCCTCGCTTCTTCGCCCCTGCCTGCAATACGAGCCTCCTCCCTCGCTCCCTCGCTCGTGCCTGCTGCGCCCTTTCACTGCTCGGCCTTTCCCACGTTGTAGGCAGGAGGCCTGCGCACAACTTTGACCCTTGACCTTGAGAACCGGTAGGCAGGAGGCCTGCGCACAACTTTGACCCTTGACCTTGAGAACCGGTAGGCAGGAGGCCTGCGCACAACTTTGACCCTTGACCTTGAGACCCGGTAGGCAGGAGGCCTGCGCACAACTTTGACCCTTGACCTTGAGAACCGGTAGGCAGGAGGCCTGCGCACAACTTTGACCCTTGACCTTGAGACCCGGTAGGCAGGAGGCCTGCGCACAACTTTGACCCTTGACCTTGAGAACCGGTAGGCAGGAGGCCTGCGCACAACTTTGACCCTTGACCTTGAGACCCGGTAGGCAGGAGGCCTGCGCACAACTTTGACCCTTGACCTTGAGAATCGGTAGGCAGGAGGCCTGCGCACAACTTTGACCCTTGACCTTGAGAACCGGTAGGCAGGAGGCCTGCGCACAACTTTGACCCTTGACCTTGAGAACCGGTAGGCAGGAGGCCTGCGCACAACTTTGACCCTTGACCTTGAGAACCGGTAGGCAGGAGGCCTGCGCACAACTTTGACCCTTGACCTTGAGAACCGGTAGGCAGGAGGCCTGCGCACAACTTTGACCCTTGACCTTGAGACCCGGTAGGCAGGAGGCCTGCGCACAACTTTGACCCTTGACCTTGAGAACCGGTAGGCAGGAGGCCTGCGCACAACTTTGACCCTTGACCTTGAGACCCGGTAGGCAGGAGGCCTGCGCACAACTTTGACCCTTGACCTTGAGAACCGGTAGGCAGGAGGCCTGCGCACAACTTTGACCCTTGACCTTGAGAACCGGTAGGCAGGAGGCCTGCGCACAACTTTGACCCTTGACCTTGAGAACCGGTAGGCAGGAGGCCTGCGCACAACTTTGACCCTTGACCTTGAGAACCGGTAGGCAGGAGGCCTGCGCACAACTTTGACCCTTGACCTTGAGAACCGGTAGGCAGGAGGCCTGCGCACAACTTTGACCCTTGACCTTGAGAACCGGTAAGCAGGAGGCCTGCGCACAACTTTGACCCTTGACCTTGAGACCCGGTAGGCAGGAGGCCTGCGCACAACTTTGACCCTTGACCTTGAGAACCGGTAGGCAGGAGGCCTGCGCACAACTTTGACCCTTGACCTTGAGACCCGGTAGGCAGGAGGCCTGCGCACAACTTTGACCCTTGACCTTGAGACCCGGTAGGCAGGAGGCCTGCGCACAACTTTGACCCTTGACCTTGAGACCCGGTAGGCAGGAGGCCTGCGCACAACTTTGACCCTTGACCTTGAGAACCGGTAGGCAGGAGGCCTGCGCACAACTTTGACCCTTGACCTTGAGAACCGGTAGGCAGGAGGCCTGCGCACAACTTTGACCCTTGACCTTGAGAACCGGTAGGCAGGAGGCCTGCGCACAACTTTGACCCTTGACCTTGAGAACCGGTAGGCAGGAGGCCTGCGCACAACTTTGACCCTTGACCTTGAGAACCGGTAGGCAGGAGGCCTGCGCACAACTTTGACCCTTGACCTTGAGAACCGGTAGGCAGGAGGCCTGCGCACAACTTTGACCCTTGACCTTGAGAACCGGTAAGCAGGAGGCCTGCGCACAACTTTGACCCTTGACCTTGAGAACCGGTAGGCAGGAGGCCTGCGCACAACTTTGACCCTTGACCTTGAGAACCGGTAGGCAGGAGGCCTGCGCACAACTTTGACCCTTGACCTTGAGAACCGGTAGGCAGGAGGCCTGCGCACAACTTTGACCCTTGACCTTGAGAACCGGTAAGCAGGAGGCCTGCGCACAACTTTGACCCTTGACCTTGAGAACCGGGAGGAAAACTGTGCACTCTGTACCCTGAAACCTTAACTAAAAATCCCTTACCCTGATTACTGGTATAAACCCTGATTACTGGTATAAACCCTGATTACTGGTATAAACCCTGCATCATGTCCATGTGGCAGGCTGGAGGCTTAGGTAGCTTCACTCCCTCAGAGACTGCGCGCATGCTCTGGGCGTTTGCCACCCTAGGCCACACGCCTGAGCGCCTGCTGCTAGGGCTGTCCCCCAGCTGGGCGTGGCAGCTCCCCAGCGGGAGGAAGATGCCCAAACATGCAAAGAGCAAGGGTGAGGGGCAAAGATGTTTGAAGGGGCCAAGTGCAAGGGTGAGGGGACAAGATGTTGAAAGGGGTTTGGTGCATGGGTTAGGGGAACAAATAAATACGGGAGGAAGATGCCGAAATGGGCCAAGTGCCAGGGTGAGCGTACGCCTTAGCACGTCACCTTCCGCGCTGGCCTTCATCGAAATGGGTCAATAGAAAGTGTGAGGTGACTAGGGCAGAGGCGGGGCCTGATGGGTTCAGTGCATGGCGAAGGGGACAAAAACATATGCGGGGGGTCAGTCCAGGGATGAGAGGTGGGGCCATCCCGCGGACAACTTGTTCCTGGAAGGCTGTCACCATGTCCTGTGAGAAGACGTTAGGTTTGCATGCGCTGTCAAGGCTGTTTGCATATAAACAGACTAGGGCCATGAGTGGGACAGGCTGAGTAGGGGGCTTCGCTCTGGCCACTGGTTAAGGTCATGTGGAAGCCTCACATAGGCAGCTTTGCTGAGCTTGACAGGTAGATGAATGTAACTTGCAGCCACATGCCTTCAGCTACATGTCTCTCAGCTATATACCTTCAGCTACATACCTTCAGCCACATGCCTTTCGGCTACATGCCTCTCAGCTACATGCCTTTCGGCTTCATGCCTCTCAGCTACATGCCTCTCAGCTACATGCCTCTCAACTACATGCCACGCTCATCAAAGCTGTCCACTTGTCCAACATTACATGCTGTCCACTTGACCAGCATTACATGCTAGACACACCCGCCTCTATTCCTTGTTCATGGTGAGGAAGGATAGACCGGTCCAATGCTGGCACATGAATATAATTGTCACCTCCCCTTTAGTCTTTATTTTTTTAGGGACTCAGGTGCATTTCAGCTACACTCCAGTCGCGCCGGAGGCCCCGTTCGTGGCCAGCCTGCTGCTTTGGTCACCACTTGCAGGGCGGTCCAGTTTGGGTCGTAATTGAGCTTTTGGGGGCCGCTGGGTGGCCTGCTGAAGTTGAATTCGTAGCCGGGAAAATAAACAATGGATCCAAATACAGCCGCCCCCCCTCTCCCGTCATCAGGCGTTGTCGCCGCTTTTATACCCTCTTTCATACCCGCTTTCATACCCTCTTAGCTTCCGAGGTAATTTGTCGACATTTCTCTCACCTCCTGCCCCCATTTCCCTCTCCTCGCCATTAGGCACTCTCACCGCTTAGGCACCCTCTCAGTTGCCAAGCTCCATTGACAACATCACCCCACCCCTCCTGCCCCCATTCCCCCTCCCCCGCAATAGGCACTATCTCTACCCTCACACCTTCTCTGTTGCCTTCACACCTTCTCTGTTGCCTAGCTTGATTCACAACATCTCCCTCCCCCTCCTGGCCCCATTACCCTCCCCTCCCCATTAGGCACTACCCCCGCCTACACACCCTCATAGTGTCACACCTGTCAAGGGCATCTCATGACATGTTCCCTCCTGCCCCCACTCCCCTCTCTTCCCCATCACGCACGATCGCCCCATGCACAGTACACACCCTCTCAGCTGTCAAGCTCATATCCCAACATGCCCCACTCCTGCCCCCATTTCCCTCCCCTCCCCATCAGGCACCATCACCGCCTACACTCCCTCTCAGCTGTCGAGCACCCTCTGGGCCATGGCGGTCATGTCTCAGGTGGACACCGCACCCTTCGTCCGCGCCTGGGAGGTCATCAAGAGCAAGGGACACGCGGTGTACGCGGCCGAAGGGGACATTGCGCTCACCCAGATCTGGCAGGCCGCACTGGCCATCAAGCTAGAGTCAAGCTGGGCAGCAGCGAGCTCCCAGCAGGAGTTGGAGCAGGGGCAGAAGGCGGCGGCTGGGAAGGGGAAGGCGGGGGGGAAGGGGGGCGAGAAGGCGCGACAAAAGCTGCAGCAGGTGCTGGGCATCGATGAGGAGCGAGATCCAGCAGTGGGGAAGCTGCTACAAGAGGTGGGTGGGGGGGTCGGAAGGGGGAGAGAGGGGTGAAGCTGCTACAAGAGGTGGGTGGGGGGTCGGGAGGGGTCGGGAGGGGTGAAGCTGCTACAAGAGGTGGGGGGGGGGGGGGGGGCAGGAGGGGTGAAGCTGCTACAAGAGGTTGGGGGGGGGGGGGGGGGCGGGATGGGGAGGGAGGGGTGAAGCTGCTACAAGAGGTTGGGGGGGAGGGGGGGAGGGAGGGAGCGGGAGGGGGTGAAGCTGCTACAAGAGGTGGTGTGTGTGTGGGGGGGGGAGGGGGAGGGAGGGGGAGGGAGGGGGTGAAGCTGATGCAAGAGGTGGTAGGGGGAGGGGGGGGGCGGGATGGGGAGGGAGGGGGTGAAGCTGATGCAAGAGGTGGGTGATGGGCGCGGGATGGAGAGGGAGGGGGTGAAGCTGATGCAAGAGGTGGGTGAGGGGCGCGGGATGGGGAGGGAGGGGGTGAAGCTGACACAAGAGGTTGGTAGGGGGACTGGATGGGGAGGGAGGGGGTGAAGCTGCTGCATGAGGTTAGTAGGGATTGGAGGGACAGGGAGAGTGGGGGTTGCTCCCAGGGGGCAGGGGGAGGGAGGGGGGTCTCAAAAGGTAAGTGGAAACAAGTACAGGAGGGGAGGGTCTGATTGACATAGGCGCTGCTCTAATATAAGAGCTGGGTGCGTCAGAGGGTCTCCAAAGGCTGGCTACCAGTTGCAAAGGGAGACAGGGAACATGGCGAAAACATAAATCATGATAGTGTGCCTAGCTGCTAAAGCAAGTTGTTGTGTGCAGGCTTTGAAATCCTGCCTGCAGTTACCCGGCGTTCGAACAACAGCAGCCACGGTCTTTGTGGTGTTGAGACCTCACAAGTCCTCCGGACTCCTGCAGTTGCTTGGCTCTTGGGTGATGCCATCGGCAACCCCCGTGTATGCGCTTCTGCTGCTGCATTTCCCGTCATGTTTTAGTTCGTTCCTCCTCCTTCCACCAGACGATGGCACTGAGGGACTGCAGCACTCCTTACCCTGACCTGTACCTTGACTGTGAACGTCATGCTGGTGCGCCCCTGGTTCCTCCGACATACAACGCAGCACTCTTTGCCCTGACCTGTACCTTGACTTTGACCTGTGCTGTGGTGGTGGGGCGCTTGTCCTCTTTCCGCCAGACAATGGCATTGGGGTAACTCAGCAATCCTTGCCTGTACCTGTACCTGTACCTTAATCCCTTCTCTTTCCGCCTTGCCGGCAAGCTTGTCCGCTTTGAGCTAGACAATGGCACTGCTGGACTGCAAGATCCTTGCTTTCATCTCTACCTTATTCTGTATCCTTACGAAAACTATCTTGCCGGTACGCCCGTCCTCCTGCTGCTAGACAATGGCACTAGGGGAATCCTTGCTTTCATCCCTACAACTCCCTTATTCCTTGCCCTCCCCGTCATGCAGGCGCGCTCCTCCTTCTTCCGCCAAACAACGGCACTGAGGAAGAAGGTGCACAGCAGCTACCAGCGCGGCATGGCCAACACACTTACGAAGATGAAGACGATGCACCTTCTGGAAGACAACTCTAGCGGTGAGACTAGGTCCGGGTCGAGGGTTCAGGGTTCCAATCATCATCGTGCTCACACCATATCGTTGTACCCACTGCAAGCACTTTCAGTGGCGGTGCTAGTCAAGGGTGAATGTTCAGGGTTCAAACCAGCAGCATACTGAACAAGATGGAGGCTATGCACCTGATAGGTGCTTAGCTTCCATCTTACGACGACTCTTGTGGTGGTAATTGAGAGACTGATAGGGTTTGCAATTGTTGCACTTGTTTGCGTACTGCTTCACTGCTTCCAATGCATGCATCAGTCCTCTCGGGATGTAAAACATATCCTGAGTGGAGGGGCCGGTATAGATCATGCGCTATCATGACATGAAGCGGAGTAAAGATCATCCGCCGGCAGACTTTGGACACTGTGCCGCTCGCTGTTGTGATATTTAGAGAGTGGGCGGGTGGGCACATGTCGGGGGGGGGCGGCCGGGTGGCCAGCACGGGGCCAAATGGAACCACGGCGTGTCTGGCCTCCAGCCGGTGACTCCACGTACAGGGCTTGCTTCACCCAGACACCAGATCCCCCTGCTGCAGGTTGGGATGCGTTGCTTAAGTGTTGCTGAAATACGCAGAATGGAACACGAGTTTCTGAAAAGCACGCACATTCAGCCATCATCTCATCCATCCTGCTGCAGCCATAAGGTGGATCCACACTTCTGCCCTGATGGGTGCTGCTTGCCTTTCAGAGTACACGGGAGATTTACCGTTGCCCTCCTCATCTCGACCCTATTGCACTTTTGCCCGCCTCACCTTACCCCTGCTGCAACCATAGCTCATCTCACCTCCTCCCGGTGCTGCTTGTCTTTCAGAGTACACGGGGGATTCACCGCTGCCCGCCTCAACTCAACCCTAGTGCACTATTGCCCGCCTCACCATGTGGCCATGTCGCACTATTGCCTTATTAACTTTGGCCCGTTTGTTGCACTGTTGCTCTCCTCACCTGGACATTGTTGCACCGTTGCCCTCCTCACATTGGCCTTGTTGTTGCTGTATGTCTGTCAGGTTACGCGGTGGACTTGTCGTTACCTGGTGCAAAGATCGCAATCGAAGCGGACGGCCCCACCCATGTCGCCCGCACTGACGGCTTGCGCATGCTGGGTGCGACAGCCATGAAGAAGCGGCACCTCCAACGCATGGGCTGGCATGTCATCAACGTCACGTTCACGGTAGGGACTGAAAACATCTGTGAAGCTTCCTAATGTTGAATTCCGAAATTTTAATTTTAAAAATGAGAGGGTTTTCATGGGACGGGAATTGACGAGAGGGACTTGTGCCTCTCAGGTTTGGGGATTGGGTGAAGGGCTCTAGGACCAGGCCAAATCTACTCTGTGCTTGTGAGGTTGTCACTAGTGCCGGTAGGTCTCCCTGCTAGGCCGGGTTCTTGCCTGGACAGCGTGGCTAGCAATTGACGTCACACTTGTTATCCGGCCTGATCCATCATTGATTTGTCATTTTCGCCCCCTGGCCAGGAGTGGGATAATCTGCAGTCAGCGGAGCGGCAATCCATCTTCCTGCAAAAAGCGGTGTCAGACGCTCTGGACGCGAGAATCGCGCCTGACATTGTGACGCCAGAGTAAACTCTTCTGCCAGCCAGCGCGGAGCATGCTTGAAGTTGTGGCTTGCTGGGTGGCTTGCTGGGTGGCTTGCTTTACATATGTCGGATTCGGGCCTCCTTGGGCCTGTACCACCAACTGGGGCATGGCTGCTATTTTTAAAACCTGCTACCCTCTGCCGCAATACAGCCCGTTATTCATGTACAGTAGTTTTGTCACCGTGTCTTCTGAACATGTTTATATTCAGAAGGGCTCCATGCTGGAACATAGAGGGATACCCAATTGCTGGCCATGATTCACTGCTCCTCTGGAATTTGGGGCTCAGCCCTAAAGCCCCATTGTCCAGGAGGTGTATGGATGGCTGGCAGGCGAACGTATACAAGATCCATACGCGTACAAGAACCATGCACATGTCAATATGTGCATGACTGATTGTAGGCAGGCCATGTTTAGTGTGTGGGGTTCAGCCACCGTTCAGGGTTTCCGCCAGTTCAGGATATAGGTCCCTCGGAGCAAAAACTCGAACAAAATGACCTGTCTTGAAGAGATCGGGAGGAGACATGATGACCGAGGATGGCTGCGATGAAAGCGACATGTAAGGAAGCTTGAACCCGAGTGCAAGAACAAAAAGCTGAGCCCGTGGGATTCTCGTGGGCATCATGCACGCATACAATTTTCTGAATGTCATCGGTCCAGTGCATATGCAGGGCGCGTGGTTAACTGATTTACTAGCAGGCCTTCATGATGCATGGTCGCTGTGATAAAAGCCATTTGCAAGGACATCTGATAGCTGACTTACGAAGTAAGTTGCAAGCAGGTGTGAAACTAGAATTCAGACTTCAGTTTGATGCAGCAGTAGCAAGAGGCTTAGGCTGCGAGCCAAACATGCAGGCGTGCAAGCAAGGCGGGTGTGAGTGTGCTTAAGGGACCTACACACCGCCACCTAGCTTAATATTGAGTGTCTTGGCTATGATTCAGTGACATCGAGGTGCAATGCCTGGTGGGCCAGCTGCTGCATGCCGTTGTGCTTGGGCCACCAGCCGCAATCCACTTGAGGAGTCATGGATATGTGCCCCTTCAGCCAGTGTTGTGCATTCGCCCGTGTATGACGTTTTTTTATCCATTCGGAGCTCCGAATGGATGTTTTACTTACTCCCTAGGGCAAATGTGTGAAAAGTGTGGCGAAATCCTTTTTTTTCCCTCCCCGCCTTCACGTCTCGCTGTATACCACGCGCCTGCGTTTTAATCACAGCTCTTTCTTTAAGCAATGCTGCATTGATGGGGAAAGGAAACACCGAGCTATCGGCGCTAGCCGCCCTAGTAAGTAGGCGATTCACACCGGGTCGGATTGGTCAGATTGGTCACTTTCGCTCCGAAAGTGACATGGTGACATGCAAAACAACCACTTTGGGGCCGGATTGGCGACGCCAACTGAATATGGCATTTTGAGCCAGATTCACTTCGCGTCGGCCACTTTCGCCACATTGGCAATTTCCGAAGACCATCTGCCTTCGATCCTGTTTGTTTTCGTCCCTGTCATGCTGCCTCTTGATCGCGTGGTTGAGTGCGTTCGTCTCTCACTCCTTTCGAAATGACGGCCCAGGCGATGACAGCGATCAAAGTGGTTTGGTTTAGATTCGCAACAGCAATAAGCAACACTGGCAGCAGATACTGGCGAGGAGGTACCATGTTGAATGAAACAGAAACGACGAACGCCACTTTGGCGAATTTATCTGGTGTGAATCGGTCTCCCGTGGTCGGATTGGGAACGCGAGATAGCGTGGGTTCACTTCGACCAACTGCCACATTCAGTTCGCCGTAACAAATGCCTGCGGTACATGGAGACGGCCACCAAAGTAGCAGCGGCAACTGCAGCGGCAAAGGTAGCAGCGGCAGCCCGCGACAAAGCAGCAAAGCTTAGATTCAATTTTGCTCCAGGATCAAGGGAATGAAAACATGCCTCATTGAGACTAGCTTTCGGGGGCTGCGCCCCCGAACACCCCTTTTTCATTTTTTTTGCACCACCGAATGTATCTTAAAACTTACTTACATACACCCAACATCCATACACTGTATAGATACACCTACACGAATGCCCATCACTGCCTTCAGCCCAGCGGTGGCAGCCTAGCGGCCTGCCAAGGGTGCACATCGGCACACAATAACACAATAAGCACTGGATCGCGGCCCAGGATGACGGGATTGCTGCTGGTGCCGGTGCTGTGCCCCTCTGCCTCTGGCCTTGTGCCTGCTGCTCAAGCTAGGACCGCCTATAAGGGGGCACTCAGGTTGAAGCGCATAGGTGTTATGATATGAACGACCGGGATACATGGAACAGAATTCCTGCAGATGGGTCGTGTTAGGAACTAATCGGAGGAGAGGGTAATTTTTTCTGTTGTTTTCCTACCTCCTGTTTTACGTACGGGCTTGGATGCACCTACCTGTTCCAGGCATTACTTATGATGCTCTGCTGAGTCGCAAACTCACCGTGCGGCAAACATGACTTCTATGCCGTACCTCGAGCAGGATCATAAAGCTGTCCAGAATCAGCATCAGCAATTTGCCACTTTCCACACAGACTTTCAGGATCTGAATCATGTTCGACCAGTCCTATTACGTCTTATGACCTGGACCCCAGAGTCCCTCAGGCAAAACGTTCGAATTCTGCAATACATGCTCGAATGATTAGGGCTGGTACGATAAAAATTCCTCCTTTGCTTACCTCTTGCTTACCCTTTGCTTACCCTTAGCTTTCCCTTTGCTTACCCTTTGCTTACACTTTGCTTACCCTTTGCCGACCCTTTGCTGACCCTTTGCTTACCCTTTGCCGACCCTTTGCTGACCCTTTGCTTACCCTTTGCTTACCCTTTGCTTACCCTTTGCTTACCCTTTGCTTACCCTTTCCTTACCCTTTGCTCACCCTTTGCTTACCCTTTCCTTACCCTTTGCTTACCCTTTGCTTACCCTTTGCTCACCCTTTGCTTACCCTTTGCTTACCCTTTGCTCACCCTTTGCTTACCCTTTGCTTACCCTTTGCCGACCCTTTGCTTACCCTTTGCTTACCCTTTGCTTACCCTTTGCTCACCCTTTGCTTACCCTTTGCTTACCCTTTGCTTACCCTTTGCTTACCCTTTGCCGACCCTTTGCTTACCCTTTGCTTACCCTTTGCTTACCCTTTGCTCACCCTTTGCTTACCCTTTGCTTACCCTTTGCTTACCCTTTCCTTACCCTTTGCTGACCCTTTGCTTACCCTTTGCTTACCCTTTGCTCACCCTTTGCTTACCCTTTGCTTACCCTTTGCTTACCCTTTGCTTACCCTTTGCTCCCCTTTGCTTACCCTTTGCTTACCCTTTGCTTACCCTTTGCTTACCCTTTGCTTACCCTTTGCTCACCCTTTGCTTACCCTTTGCTTACCCTTTGCTCACCCTTTGCTTACCCTTTGCTTACCCTTTGCTTACCCTTTGCTTACCCTTTGCTTACCCAGGCGGTCAACACTGGTCGTTGGAGACCACGCCTTGGACGGCGTATTGCTGTTGACTCCGGCGGCGGAACTTGCTGTACCAAGCCCTGCCGGTGGTATGCCAGGTTGTAGACGAGGTACCTTAAAATCTGTGCGCTACTTTTGACGGCGCTGAAGGGATCCTGTACAATAAGGACGCTAACCAGGTAAGGACGTACCTGGTGAGACCCAAGCTCGGGATTCACTTGGCGCCAAATGCAGAGGTGGCCTCCACAGGTCGGCCGCCAATGAAGGCATCGAGCTCCTCGGCAGAGACCGTCAGATAGAAATCCATGGGGCTAGGCAGTGGTTTCCATTAAAAACCTAGTGGCTCCCGGGGTTCTTCTCGCAGAAGGCGACCAGCAAGGCCTCCAAGTGGTTGATGAGCACCACGCACTGCAAGCTGTCCAGCAGCCCAGGCATCACGCTGGCAGTGCTGCCGCCACAGTGGATGCCGCCCGCACTGTCTGGTGCAGATGGCAGTGCTGCCGCCACAGTGGATGCCACCCGCACTGTCTGGTGCAGATGGCAGTGCTGCCGCCACAGTGGATGCCACCCGCACTGTCTGGTGCAGGTGGCAGTGCTGCCGCCACAGTGGATGCCGCCCGCACTGTCTGGTGCAGATGGCAGAGGGCCTTTTGCGCTGCGGATGATGCCCTGAACATCTATCGAGGTTAGGTTCGCTGGCATAGTCCTGCCGATCAGCAGCTGCTCACCAGGGGTGGCCTCAGTGCATTCTGAGCCGTCGGGGGCCAACCATCGACCGATGGACCGAAAGAGACGTGGTATGATATGCACGGTGGACTCGTGTCGCCCCTTGTAGCTGGCCAGGGTGCGGGTGGGCGGGTGTCCTCCATGTGATGTGCGCCATAGTGGAGGCGCTGTTGATCCGGGGCGATTTCTGACTTCAAGGGAAGAGAAGGTCTGGCTTGTTACCGGTACCTTACCAATAATGTAAACGCAATCCCGTGTAGGTCTTAAAGACTGTTCCAGACCCTGTGGATGCCTGGGTGCAAGTGATGAGTAGGGTTGGCTAACAAATGAGCTGGGTCAACCGGTGGACCCGAATGTTCGTTTGCTTGCTCTGCACCAGTGCTCCACTAATCGACGTGTTAAAAAACCCAAGTGCCAGAGCTCTGCACACAGGTTTGCGCCGGGCCGCCCAACCCTAAAACCCTGCACACACGCACACGACAAAGTAGAGCAGATGCCCTTGTGACCCAGATTGCGACCCTCGACGGTAGCTGAGAACAGGAGATGAACTGCTTACCAAACGTGATTTCGCCCACCAACAGCAGGTCCGCCATTCAATCTGCGCGTGACGTGTTCCGGTATGCAGCGCAGCAACAGGGGCTGGGCCTGGGGCGAGCACCCGCAGTTTATGGAGCTCATCGCCCTTCTAGCCTAAGTGTAGTGCCTTCCAACGTGCATTCTCACCTGGTCGCCACGTCGCACGCAGAAGAGGGATTGGAAAATATGCCGAAGCTCTCGGCTCCCAAACATTCGCCATCACGCTCTCCAGAAAGTTCCACCGAGTCACCCGGAAAACCCACTCCATCGGCGATATCATCAGATGTCTTCAGCGCGCTGAACTACATGCAGCAGACTGGCAGGCTTCGGGAGCTGCAATACACCGTCCAAGCAGATCTGATGCATGCCCACCAACCCACATTCGTCGCGACCTGCACGGCCCACCTACAGGACGGCACTCCACTTGCAACTAGATCCAGCGAGCGGAGTAAGCAGAGTGCAAGGACAGCTGCCGCTTTGCAGATGCACAATGCGCTGAGCGCGCTGCAACAGCAGCAACAGCTGACGACCGAGTTGGCTGGCCGCAGCCATGCGTCCTCCCCGGCCGCAGCAGCGGCTGGAACGCACGCTGCCAACCCGTCTTCAAGTTAGTGTTGGCCTCATGGGTGATGCGGGACGCATGCATGAAGGAAAGCTGCTTGGTTGTTCCTGCCATGCCCGGTGGAGCAACCGAGCAGCGCTCAGGAACACCTGCAGAATGTATGCCAGTGCTCGAAGGCATGTAGGTCTTGGCCCAAGGCATGTCCCACCCATGCGTGATTTGGTACTGTGGACATGGCTTGGGTTCCTCCATGCATGCCCTTCCATGCACTGCGTTTTTCATTGTAAAAGAAGATATCTATGCTCCAGCATACGCATTTACCACGCTGGTTTGAAGCTGGAGGTCGCACTTACCATAACTTTGATTCAGGTTTTGCAGTCTGAAGATGATTATCATAGGGGAAGGAAACACAAGGATGCGAATACGCCTCTTTTGAGGTTTTGGAGTGATGGGCTGAGGCCTCATCCGCAATGTTTGCCTGCTTCTTGCAGTACCTGCCATGGTAGGCTCTGCTGTAAGCAGGGTTATACCAGTCCAATAGGTCTGGACAAGGAGCAGCCCTGACCGACTGGATCATTCATACGTCTAAATCATTTTGTGTCAAAACCTTGCCACTCAACCCTTGGTTTCCTGCAACGGTAAATCAGCAGCCCGGCGGCTCACAAAAGTTAAATTCCGCGATCCCTTGCGCATGCTGCAGCCATGCCTGGCTCATAAACCCCATCCCGCTGCATCCCGCAACGGGTCAATGCCTTGATTGGAGGTCTTTTCGCCCACAGGTGTCTCAAGCAGAGATCTTAAACACGAGCTGTTCCTATTTCTGATTGCAGGCAAGCCAGCCATCAGCGAGCTCCAAGAGTGCTTCCAGTCTGGCCAATTATCTGCACCACCTCTCTACTCGTTCAGCGGTCTCCCCACCGGACCCTTCACAGCCTCTTGTGAGGTCACCACTAGAGGCGGCGGCAGGCTCGTCGCGGAGGGGGCAGATGACAACAAACAAGGTGCTAAGATGAAAGCGGCGGCTCAGATCCTCAAGGACTTGGCTGTGAACAACACAACGGCCTCCCCTGCTGGGGCCGCAAGAATGAGCATGCCACAAGCTGCCTCCCCATCCCCAGGTCAGTATGGGCCTCACATATAAATGCTTGTGGCCAAGATGTACATGTGGCCACACATTACCATGCATGCCCCATGCATTGGCCAGGTTAACGTGAAAGTTTTGCATTCGTTTCTTTGAGCATGGCCAGGTCCCTCCCTGCACTCGCACCTCATCCATGCCCCACGACTGCGGTCCTCCTTAGCACATGCTTGTGTGCGTTGACGTTGCAAGAACAAGATTTGTCCTCTCCTGCAGGGGCATCCTCATACATTGGCCCCCGAATCTGAACCCTGACCTCCAAGCCTATCGGTGGAGGAGAGATTGTGATACCGTACCTGAAACAAAATCAACTGTTCTCATTGTTTCTGTGTTGAGGGAACTGCAAAGACGGTGTTGAGGCGGCACTTCTACCTCCGCCCATTTAACCTTCTGTCTGCAATGTCTATCATGTTAGATCTGCTGCCAGTAGGAACCTATTGGCCCAGTCTTAGTTGCAAACAAGGAGAGACCTGCACTCAGCAAGCATATTGCCAAACCTGCAACGTGCTGCTTGAGGTCCCTTGGCTCAAAATTGTTTCAGGCCGTGATCCTCAAGGTATATATCGTTCCTGTTTCTGCATGCAGGCAAGTCAGCCATCAGCGAGCTCCAAGAGTGCTTCCAGTCTGGCCAATTATCCGCGTCACCTCTCTACTCGGTCATTGGCCGAGGCACCCCTGTCAGCGGCCTCCCCACCGGACCCTTCACAGTAACCTGTAGGGTGGTGGTGAACGGCGTCACGCTTTCCACAGAGGGGACCCATCACAAGATGAAAGGGGCAAAGACAGCGGCCGCGGCGCTGATGCTGGTGAAGCTGCTACCGCTTGAGGGTGAGCCGCCTTAGGGTTTAGGGTTGGGTCAGGTTAGACCCAGGGTGCTGCATAGTAGCACCGCTCGGCCCTTCTGGAAAATTATTCATTCTAAGAGCACTGGTACCGGAACCTGCCAAAAGACTTTCTTTTCACGAAAGCTTTCGTGTGTGTGCAATGAAAGTGCACTTTCAATACCTGCACCGCAACTGCGCAGGCCCGGCTGCCTGCAACCCCTCAACCAGCCTCCATGCCACTGCTGCTGCGGCCGGTGGCGGGTCGTCTGCCGGCACCTGCGTCCGTGAGGGCTTGGAGGAAGTCGCCGCCCAGTCACCCCAGCCGGGTCGCAACGCCTCAAATGCGCCTCTCTCGAGTTCTGTGGAGGGGCCTGGATCTGGATCTGGACCTGGATCCACGCTGGGTACGGACGGAGGGAGTGGCTGGTACGACCCCACACCGCAGGGAGGCTCACAGAGGGGCGTTGCCGCTTCAAATGCTGCTGACAGTCACGACGCCGCAGATAGCTTCTATGCTGGCAGTTCAGATACTCATGCCTATGATCATTCTTCTGGCATTGGCTATGGCGCAAGTACTTCTCGTCTGGTCAGCCGCATGGATGAAGTGATGTCGTCCATTAGGCCTGGATCTAGCGGATCCGACCCTGGATCTACGGCTGGATCTAGCGGATCTGTGCCGGTACCAATGTCGATGGAGCAGCTGATGTTCTCTGTCCATGAACTTCTTGTAGATCTGAAGGCTTCCCTGACTGGCTCGCCCTTGACACCTCCATCACTGCAACAGCAGCAGCAACAGCAGCAGATGCAGGAGCAACGGCTGCATCAGCCGCCACAGCAGGTCTCTCCTGCAGTACAATCTCAGGGGGCTGCATCTTTCCCTCACGACGCACCTCCTCCAACACCAGTGCTACCACTAGCAGAAGTTGCAATGGCAGCAGACGCAAGAGCTGCGGCACCGGCAGCTGAGGGAGCTACACAAGCAGAGAAGACACCGCAGTCGTCCTCCGCCGAGTCTGTGGAGGCCATGCGTTTTCTGGAGCCGGGGGGCTCTGGATCCTCATCGCCTCTCAGAATTTCCAGCTCCGCCTTCAAGCTGCGTATGGGTGAGGAGCTCCCAGCTGGGACGGATGCGTCCCGGGACTGTCTCTCAGCCAGCAAGGCCCCCCCCTCTGGGAATGCTTCCCCAGACTGCCGCTCAGGGAGTGATGCGCCCCAAGGCAGTCATGTGGGCCGGGTTGTTCAGCAGCAGGAGCAGAAGGATGTTCAGCGGGCTTATGACGACTTCCGAGCCGCGAGCCAGCAGACGTTCCTGTATGCACTACTCGACGACTGGTTGACAAAAACACTTGGCCGGGGGGATGCTGAGGCGGGTGGGGCCTGCCTCATCGAGATTGGCGGGGGGCAGTACACCGAGGGACAGATCCGCAAAGCCTTGGAGCGGATCAAGAACTCCGTCACGGCTGAGGTGAGCAAACGCGAACGGAAAGCGGAGCTGCGCCTGTGTCCCCTGGGCGTGTATGTTTCAGGTTAATCCTCCGCATCAACGGTTTCTGACAAGCATCGTGTTATACTGTTATGTACTCATATGCAATCAGTGGAAGTGAAGGCAGAAATGGAACCAAAATGGATGGTCAAACACGACCTGCCCCCTCCACCGCCCTTTGTGCAAGGTGACTTTGATATGCCCTACCCCTCTGCACTGGCAATAGGGGCTAGTACCCTAAGGGGGCTGTGGAACCTTGTGCAATAGCTAGCCCCCCCTCCACACACATAGGCACACAACTGTGTTTTGACTGGGCCTGGGTGGATTAGAAATGACAGATTCTCAGCAACAAGCACCGGTAACTGTTGGTGTGCCAAGTCTTCATTTATATTTCTCATAAAATAACTGGTTTGTTCCTGACCGTATTTTTTTGCTGGTTTGTTGCTGGCGGTATGTGACCATGACAGGCATTGCAGGCATAGAGCCTCTTCAATCTTCACTGTTTACTTGCGTCCGGGTCGACCTAGGCTTACAGTGCCCTTCTTGCGCGTCTGCTGTTGCACACCTGAGGACATGACCCTGATAATTGGCCATCCTTTGTGCAGGCCCCCATGCAGTTCCTCTTCACCGTAATGCTGGAGGACCCCAGTGGCAAGGGGAGGATCACACGCAGCAGCCCGAAATGCGGCACGGCAACAGGGGCCGTGCTGGCTGCTCTGCACGCCATCTTAGCCACCGTCATCGATGATGCTCGGGATACCTGATGATGAGGCTAGGGATATCCTGCTGTGAATCGCTGCAATGCTGTGAACGCCCAATGTAGGTCTGATGTCACGGCCAGGGCGAGTGCTGAACCACTGGGCCACTAGGGAAGTGTGGATCCCATGATGTCCAGATCAGCCCACTCATCTTCTATAGCATGTGCTGCAGAAAAGCACACAATCTTCCTGTGCATCCTTAGAGCTGCAAAGACATCGGCTGACAAGTTACCAGTTTTCATCGTTATAAATGTTTTGGTTTTGAGGTTCTGCACTCGTTTCTTTTACAGTATAGCGGAGCATCACAATTGATGCGTGGGTCAGGCGTATGTCAACCTGTTCATGACAAAGTTATCACCTTGTTATAGCAAGAAGGGTAATCGGAGGGCAGGATATTTACCGACCTTTATCAGCTTGACTCAAAGCATATGTTGTAGCCAGCACATGGTAGAAGTACTAGGCCACGGGATGCCGAAGCGATGTGGACATTTACAGTCTAGGTGAGAGCATCACATTTGATGCATGTGACATGAAAGCATAAACCGATACGAACACCAAAATAAACTAGGACAACGATCGAAATATCAGTGACCCCCCCCCTGATCAAGCAACGAAGTAACCGACACTCGACCACAACAGTGGAATGGGCATGAACCCTTTGTTCCAGAAGATAAGCCCCACTCACAAAACATGACGTGGGTGCAAAGGTGTAGCGTTATGAAGACGCTAGGAAAGCTTTTATAATGATACACGCCCCGACCTCGCGTGAATCTGTCTGGCACATCCATCCTGAGGGATATTAGCCAGTCCAGGCATGCCTAAATGGGCATGCCGTGCGGCACTAAGCCATCAATCAAAGTAGCAGCGTCAGTACCCAACTGAGATCGCTACATCCCTCCCCACTAGAATGAATACCCGAGGGCACCCTAGCGGTATTGGTGGAGCGTGAGGGTATAAGGAGGCACATACACGTCTGTCATAGTACCATGGCTCACGGAACTCATAGAAAATGAGCCCGGGTGGATGTATATCATGGACTAGCGGTGGCCAACCGACTAGCATTGGCATGAAATCCACTTAAAGCAACAGTAGTGTCTCAGACCCTTGGAACTGGACACCACCGATACCCATAGTACCACTGGAACAGTAGTACCGTATATGGTAACCACAGAGATGCAGTGTGGCACCGACGAGCACACGTTGTTGTGACACAACGCGGAGTAACCATGAAACCAATCATGAGTTAGAAACATGGGTTTCACGAGAATAATACTTTCCCCTGGGAAGAACCAACTCGGAGCGCTCAATCACAAAAGTAATATGGTTACCTCGTCAAATTACGTGGTTGGGGGTTAAAGACCAACGTAATTCCAATAATCAGCCAACTGAGTAGTCTCAAGTAGGCTGGATTCAGGTTCCCAAGTGTTATGCTCGGAACCATAGCCCTGCCACTTCACGAGATATTCTCAGAAAGGGCGGCGTCCGCGCTTATGAACGCGATGATCGAGGATCCGTTCGATCAAATAATATTCCTCGTTGTCCTCTTCACTATCTTTACAAACAATGGGATCTGGCGGCTGCACCCGGCCATCAAATTTAAAGGGCTTTAATAATGACATATGGAAGTAGCATCCATAATGGAACACATCATGAATTCCCATGTAAGTGGGTAGTTCCAATCGGTAAGCAACAGCACCCACCGCTTAAGTGACATGAAAATGTCCTATCCACTTGGGTTAAAGCTTGGGTGTGCTACCGGTGTCACCAGTACGTCTCAATTTAATATTGCGAGTACTCAAGAGTACCTTCTCCCCCACAGAGAAAGAGACATGTCGGCGTGAAAGGTCATAATAAGCCTTTTGCCGTTGCTGAGCCGCTTGTAGACAGCGCTTAGCGTCAGTCAATCCCGCTTAAAGTCGGTCAGCGAATGTTGATGCCGATGGTACCATGGAAGGGGAGACTGATAGGAGAAGACGCATGTCTATACCAAAATTGAGTTGGAACGGTGTAGTGCCAATAGACTCATGGTAGGAATTGCTTATGGCAAATTCTACCGCGGGCAAACATTAGTTTGTCCCAATCACCGTGGCGGAGGCTGCCAACATAATGGCGAAGCATGTCCTCTAACACCCGGTTAACCCGCTCTGTTTGACCATCTGACTGAGGATGGTAGATAGTCGAGACGTTGTGCCTTGTGCCAATGAGACGTAAAAGTCCAGTCATAAAATTACACACAAATACTTTGCCGCGATCCGAGACAATATCGTCTGGAATACCATGTAATTTCCACACATGGTTGACAAAAAGATATGTTGTACCTTCCGCTTTTACTATGGTGTGGGTGGGAGCCATGTGAACCATCTTCGTGAGACGGTCCACAAACACCACATGGCGTCATACCCGGATTGTGTCCTGGGTAAGTGGACAATGAAATCCATACTGACGCTAGACCATGGGGTCTAGGGAATTTATAAATGTTGTAAAAGCCCGGAGGGCTTAGCATACGAGGCTTTATTCCTCTGACAACTTGCACAAGTGAGGACATATTCAGTGACATCAGACCGAAGTGTCGGCCACCAATACAGACGCTGGACATTTTCCAGCGTTTTGGTGATGCCAGGATGGCCACTGTAAGGAGCATCATGGAGCTCATAGAGTATGCCAGTCCGCAAGCCCGGAACAACAGGAACCACGACATGACCACCTTTCCACCACAACACATCACGAAAAGTGAGACTGGAGGTCATAGTGGGGTCGGAAAGCCAAGGATCAGCCTCATAGCCAGCTTGTAATTGTTGAATGATATCCCCTTCTGATGTAGGCCGATCCCGAGGGATGGAGTTAACGTCAGGTTCCCCTTCTGATGTAAGCCGATCCCGAGGGATAGAGTCAACGTTAGTCAACGTCATGGTTTGCAACTGGTGTAAGCCGATCCCGAGGGATGGAGTCACCCGTCGCATCATCAACCGAAAGCGGCTGGTGATCCTGGTTTGTAGAACAAAATGGCGGACTTTGTAGATGAGCCTGCCGGTGTGTGGTGATGGCGGTCAGAATGACGGCGTTAAGAACGCAAGATGCCACACGAGAGAGTGGATCTGCAACGTTGGTCCGACCAGGACGATAGACCCAGGAAAAGTTAAATCGTTGCAAATACTCAGACCATCGTGCTTGACGGCGCAAAAGATTTTTCCGTGTCTGGAAATAAATGTTGGGGTTGTGATCGGTGACCACAGAAAAAGGAACCCCTTCCAGATAGCATCGCCACACTTTAAGGGCATGGACGACAGCCCACATGTCTTGTTCTGTGGGAGTCCATTTAACCTCAGCATTTGTCAATTTGCGACTTTCGTAAGCAAGGGCACGGCCCTCTTGTGTCAACACTGCCCCAATGCCCGTAATGGAAGCATCGCAAATGACCTCCATGGTAAAAGGCTTGGAAACATCCGGTAGGGCAAGCACCGGCGCTCGCGTGAGCACATGTTTAACGCCGTCAAAAGCTTGTTGACATTGATCAGTCCGTAGGACATCTGACCAAAGGAGATTCTTACGAGTCAAAGAGACAAGAGGACAGAATAGCTTTGAATAAACTTTAGGAAATAATTCGAAAGACCAAGGAAAGATCGAATTTCCTTTTGGTTTTGAGGACGAGGCCATTCACTTACAGCCTTGACCTTGGATGGGTCGACTTTGATACCATCGGCACAAACATCATGACCCAAGTTTTTGAGCTCAGGTTGTTCAAATTCACACTTACTGAGCTTGACAAAAGAGTCAGCATCCCGAAGGATTTGCATTGCTTTGTCAAGAAGACGGGCATGCTCATCAACGGACGTGGCATAGATGAGAATATCATCCATGTAGACAAAAATTCCTTTGCCAAGGTAAGGTTGAAAGATTTTGTTGAAAGGTGGATGGTGCATTGCACAACCCAAACGACATGACCTTAAGCTAGTAGAGACCAAAAGGTGTCGTGAAAGCAGTCTTAGGAACATCCTCCGGACGGATCAGAATCTGATGGTATCCCGATTGAAAATTAAGGGATGAGAAAACCTTGGCATCATGTAATTGGTCCAATAGGTAGTCAATCCGGGGCAAAGGATAGCGCGACTTAACTGTTTGAGAATTCAATTGTCGCCTGTCGCAACACATGCGCAACACATGGTAACAAAAAGTATGGGCGCTCTATAAGGACTGTTGCTAGGCTCAATAAGGCCTTGAAGAAGCAAATCTTTAATTTGCTTCTCCACCCCGGCAACCTCTAAAGGACTAAGCCGGTAAGGAGACATGAAAACATGCCTAGAGCCAGGCTCCTCATGAATTATATGAGCAATGCCACGGTCAGGGGGTAGACCCTGTCGTTTCCCGAAGACACTCTGATGCTTGCATGAGCAATCACGCACTGTCTTAGATAAGTGCGAGGGTAAACTGGCCTCAAACGGAGTAACCGGTGGCTCAGTACTATGGTCAAGCTTAGGTGGAAGCACATTGACCATAATAAACACCTTAGATGCCTTAGCTATGTGCCGTTTTGCTTGAATATATGAAAGCAACGGAAGCTTGGGGCGAGGCTGAATATCTGGGACGATATGGTCTAGTTGTAAGCCAGAAGGTGATAGAGTGCACGCTTTATGCTCATAAGACAACGTTGTTTCGGGGCAACCAATCCTCACCAAGCATGAGATCATAAGATCCCCCTAGTGGTAGGACATAGCAAACAATAGTTTGCTTGACAGATTGGGTTGCATCAGTGGCACTACGTAATCGTATACGTGCCGAGCATGAACGTCGAAGTTAGGAGGACGAACCATCTGCCAACTGAACCATGCGATGAGCATGATGGGTAATAATCCCATGTTGCTTGACAAAAGCTTCATCAATGCAGCAGTGACTTGCTTGGGTGTCCATGGCTAGGACACCGGGTGCACCACAAATCGTGCCCCTAAAAGTCATGAGTAATGATCCCACATCAATGTCATCATTGTGAGTGTGGGTGGAATGGACGTTTATAGCCTTATAAGGTGCATCAGAATATATGTCAACCGGCCAAGGGATTCCTGGGGTGTGTCTTTGTGATTGTCGAACCAATTCAAACAGAGGATATCCCATTGGGAAAGTCATCAACTTAGTCATACCCTGCAACAGAGGTTCCCAAGGGGCGCCAGGCCAACGAGGGACCAGGATACAAGCTGAGACATGCTTTGGGTTCTTAGCTTTTACAGCCAAATAATGAGACACAAACTCGCCAAGCCGGTTAAACGGGGCATTAAGCCAAACATGTTGATCAGAAAGATCATTGCGAGTCAGGAAAGAGTTGATCATTGGTGAACAGAAGTCCACACACAAGGCATTAGAGCCATCATTTGATGCACATGCATCCAACGTGAAACAACGTTGAGCCCTCTCTTCAACTAGGGCAAAATCAGGTTTGCAAATTGACCTGCAATCTCCGAGTTTCTCATTTGACAACTCAGAGGGAGGACGGGCCACCTGCCGCTGTGGCCTAAGTGCCTAACATCCTACTGATCTGCGTGAGGCAGACGGCACTCAGCCTTTGCACAAAGCTTCCTCCGCATCATTGCAGCGGGGCTGCTTGGGCCGGAGGCGGCCGCCGCTTCTTGACGCCCCCACCTTGCGGAACAACAAGGTCCTTGATGAGTTTAAGCCAAGGGGCGCGGCGGGGCTTGGACCCGGCTCCAACAAAGGAGGCTTCGACCCTTTAGAAACAGACTGAGCGAGCTCAACTGCGAGGGTGTGCTTGACCAAGGGTTGAAAAGAGGGCCAAAAAGAACCGGTGGCAGGATCAACCCTACTAGAATTTTGAGCCTCAGACGAAAGCCCTCTCCAATAAAAGGTCAACAGGTTAGCATCAGTAGGGGTCGGCGAACCGGCCCGAGCCATCAAGAGGCGAAAGCGCTAGTTAAACTCTGCAACCGAAGAGGTTTGGCGGCAACAATGCAACTCGGTGCGGGCAGCGGTGCGCTTATCAGGTTTAGCAAACGCCTGCATGACCTCCTTGAACTGCTCCCATGTGGGAGTAACACCCTGAGCCGAAAGTGGCTGGGCAAAGGCGGTATAAGTAAGCACGCAAGGCAGTGCCAGTCAAAAGGGGCATGGCTACGATAGGCCAGAGTTCAGGTGCGGTACCCGTGCCCTTAAGATAGTTCTAAAAAGAAAACAAGGCATCATCCACAAACCATCCTCCGAGGAATTATCCCCAGAAAACTTTGCATGCTGGGGTATCCGAGGACTACCCACCTTGACCGATGCCGGGTCAGCAGATCCAGAAGGACCAGGTTCAAAAGCTGCCGCCTCACGCCCGGACGCGATATGCCATGCGACATACTGGTGCCGCATGGGGCTGAACCACCACTCACAACCGGGAGGGGGCGGGGTGACAGGTGCCGGGGGCATGGACGAAGCAAATCCTACCACGGCAGAACTCTCCGGAACAGCACACAGAATAGGGCTGTAATAAAAGGAGAGCAAGAAACAAAGCGCAACAATACACAGAAGTGCTGGCGCAACGTGGGTCGGTGAGAAAACCCACGAAGATCCCACAAGAAAGCCGAACGCATGCAGACCATAATAATGTCGCAACGCAGGCAAACTCAACGCCAAATCGCAGCACCGAAGTGTTAAATGCAAGGCGGTGTAATGAGCAAACAGCAAGAAGCTGGCTCAGAAAAACCCAGATGTTGGAGGCCACGAATGGCTGGACACAGCTCTGGCCACGCACGAGCAATGCCACAAAGACAATTGCTCAAATCACTCCAAGAAGGAGTAGGGTCAGTAAACGGGCCAGCAAAGCAAAGACTGAGCTAAGCAACAACCAACACAAACTTACAACTTGGCGCATAAGACGAGGGCCCAATTTCAGCCTAGGGATTCAGACACTAGGATTGCTCTGTGAAACACTGTAGCGTTATGAAGACGCTAGGAAAGCTTTTGTAATGATACAGGCCCCGACCTCGCGTGAATCTGTCTAGCACATCCTTTCGGGTGCACAAATAGCCGAAACTCCCCCGACCTCAACAGATCGTCTGCAGCCGTAGACGCGACGGACCAGGGCGCGTCAACGGGACGCACATACATGCCACCCCGCGCAAACGGGTCCACCGACAGCAGGGCTGTTTGCAAACCAGCCTGCGCCGCATCCTGCCTCTGCTTCTTCTCATCATGCTTCTCCTGCCTCCAAAATGATAAGAATGACATTCCGAAACAGCACACACAAAAGCGCAGCCGCTTACAAGTTCCCAGGTAGCCTCCCCAACTTCCCAACCACCGCCAACCAACTGGCCTACGACTTCCCATTTCCCCTTTTCCCATACAGATATGGTTCGCCAGAGCAGCGAATTCCCAAGACCACCTCAAGCTGCACAACATGCTAACACGCAACCCCAATTACGGTTCCCCAGCTGCTAATACGGATACGCCATACAAATACGGATTCGCCATACATATACGGTTCGCCAAAGCAGCAGGGATACCGTATTAGCCAGTCCAGGCATGCCTAAATGGGCATGCCGTGCGGTACTAAGCCATCAATCAAAGTAGCAGCGTCAGTACCCAACTGAGATCGCTACAAAAGAAGATAAATGCCGCCCCCCCAAATTGCGGGCATTGTTTGAATGCCATTCTCCCTGTTCATCAAGCATCGCGAGATAAGGACCCGTGCTCCAAAAAGCAGATGCACGAAATTCAACATCTAGCTTGCACCACTCTCCATTCGAGGGTGTGCTTGACCAAGGGTTGAAAAGAGGGCCAAAAAGAACCGGTGGCAGGATCAACCCTACTAGAATTTTGAGCCTCAGACGAAAGCCCTCTCCAATAAAAGGTCAACAGGTTAGCATCAGTAGGGGTCGGCGAACCGGCCCGAGCCATCAAGAGGCGAAAGCGCTAGTTAAACTCTGCAACCGAAGAGGTTTGGCGGCAACAATGCAACTCGGTGCGGGCAGCGGTGCGCTTATCAGGTTTAGCAAACGCCTGCATGACCTCCTTGAACTGCTCCCATGTGGGAGTAACACCCTGAGCCGAAAGTGGCTGGGCAAAGGCGGTATAAGTAAGCACGCAAGGCAGTGCCAGTCAAAAGGGGCATGGCTACGATAGGCCAGAGTTCAGGTGCGGTACCCGTGCCCTTAAGATAGTTCTAAAAAGAAAACAAGGCATCATCCACAAACCATCCTCCGAGGAATTATCCCCAGAAAACTTTGCATGCTGGGGTATCCGAGGACTACCCACCTTGACCGATGCCGGGTCAGCAGATCCAGAAGGACCAGGTTCAAAAGCTGCCGCCTCACGCCCGGACGCGATATGCCATGCGACATACTGGTGCCGCATGGGGCTGAACCACCACTCACAACCGGGAGGGGGCGGGGTGACAGGTGCCGGGGGCATGGACGAAGCAAATCCTACCACGGCAGAACTCTCCGGAACAGCACACAGAATAGGGCTGTAATAAAAGGAGAGCAAGAAACAAAGCGCAACAATACACAGAAGTGCTGGCGCAACGTGGGTCGGTGAGAAAACCCACGAAGATCCCACAAGAAAGCCGAACGCATGCAGACCATAATAATGTCGCAACGCAGGCAAACTCAACGCCAAATCGCAGCACCGAAGTGTTAAATGCAAGGCGGTGTAATGAGCAAACAGCAAGAAGCTGGCTCAGAAAAACCCAGATGTTGGAGGCCACGAATGGCTGGACACAGCTCTGGCCACGCACGAGCAATGCCACAAAGACAATTGCTCAAATCACTCCAAGAAGGAGTAGGGTCAGTAAACGGGCCAGCAAAGCAAAGACTGAGCTAAGCAACAACCAACACAAACTTACAACTTGGCGCATAAGACGAGGGCCCAATTTCAGCCTAGGGATTCAGACACTAGGATTGCTCTGTGAAACACTGTAGCGTTATGAAGACGCTAGGAAAGCTTTTGTAATGATACAGGCCCCGACCTCGCGTGAATCTGTCTAGCACATCCTTTCGGGTGCACAAATAGCCGAAACTCCCCCGACCTCAACAGATCGTCTGCAGCCGTAGACGCGACGGACCAGGGCGCGTCAACGGGACGCACATACATGCCACCCCGCGCAAACGGGTCCACCGACAGCAGGGCTGTTTGCAAACCAGCCTGCGCCGCATCCTGCCTCTGCTTCTTCTCATCATGCTTCTCCTGCCTCCAAAATGATAAGAATGACATTCCGAAACAGCACACACAAAAGCGCAGCCGCTTACAAGTTCCCAGGTAGCCTCCCCAACTTCCCAACCACCGCCAACCAACTGGCCTACGACTTCCCATTTCCCCTTTTCCCATACAGATATGGTTCGCCAGAGCAGCGAATTCCCAAGACCACCTCAAGCTGCACAACATGCTAACACGCAACCCCAATTACGGTTCCCCAGCTGCTAATACGGATACGCCATACAAATACGGATTCGCCATACATATACGGTTCGCCAAAGCAGCTTGATAACCGTATGCTCATAAAGTAGGAAACATTATGAAGGTTAAACTCTTGGCGAATGCCTGTATAAGACGGATTGTTAACCTTGAGCAACTCTGTCATTACGCACCCTAATGCGCTGGGTTTGCCACAGCGGTTGGCGCCCGTACTTGCTCTCTCTTGCCGGCAGGCCCAGCAACACGCAGGAATCCGCGAACTAGAAGCGAATGGGACACTCGATGCGTTGTATATTAGCATTGTTTTAAATTTATACGCACGCGAGCCACGGAAGGACTGCAGGAAGGACTGCATCCTTCAGCATCCAGGGAAATCCTGCCCAATCCGCAACCTAGTACTTTGTGCTCTAACTTGCCGACGCGGCCACTGCTGGCACCGAACTAAATTGCAGCATCTAGGTTCAAAAGGGCTTCTTTCGACGTGTGAAAAGCATGGAGAAGCTCAGCATCGGCAAGCTACGCCTTGCAGATTCCGGGGGGAAATCCTGCCCACATCGCGAGGTCGATTGTGCTCTAACTTTCCGACTTGGCCGCTCCTAGTGCCGATGGAAAGTGCCCAAGTAACGTACTGTCAAGGGGCATCGCTGCATCAGTCGAGGCAGCACTTACTGAATCATAAAACAAAAACATATTTGATGCCATGCCATGAGTGCAAACCACATGTGATCCAATTCATGCCATACCTTAGTTGCCAATTAATTCGCAGTGGTCCGCTATTTTCTGGCCAATCATACATCATCAGGACATAAACCCATTGATACTTCATTAGCATGCCCTTCCCTAGAGCTTCACAACACATGCGGCGTGAAACATTAAGCACATGGCCAGGCACCACCAAAACATGATTTGAAGGCCTTACTTGCCAACCTTTGTGCAACTCTCCGCCATTTTCTGGTCAGTCATACATCATTACCAAAGGAATACATGCACACTTAATAGTCATGCCATACCAAAAAGCTTCACAAGATATTCCATTGCGAATGAAACATGCGGCGCATGGCCATGACACACCGAAACCTGAATTCAAGGCATAACTTTCCAAGCTTTTGCAAAGGAGAGACATTGAACAACTAAGTAAAGGTGCGCTGTATAGTTCATTTATTCCCTACATTGAAGGTGGCAGCATTTGCAAAACCTTTCACTATGTTGCTATAAAGTATCAATATAGTATCAAAACGACATGTCTCAACATACAACCAACCAAATCCATCCGATAACACTTAACACTGCATCAGACAAAACATTGGGACAGCTCCAATTGAACCAGACAGTCTCCTTCACATCACACTCGACCTGGAACCACTGGACAAAGGTGAACATTGTGAACCATGCACGCTGTCAGTCAGGTAAAGTCCGTACTAACAGGGCCGCACACGGCATATCCCTGGACACTATGAAAATATTTTCTCGACCAAACTAACAAAGTAATAATGGCATCAACATTCAGAGAAGTATGTCAACAGTCAACTGTCAACAATCAACAAAACAATTCCCAATGTCAACAGCCAATATTAGAAGAAAACCGTGGCCACCTCTTACCACGAGTACAAAATGTATGGCCTGTCTTTCCTTGGTATTACCGCAAAGCACCCTGCCCGCCAGCCAGCTAAACATATGCGCATCCTGCTCAGCTTGGTGCATACAAGGCATCGATCATTAAAGCACATTCCCGAAAAGGAACAATGCAGTGTTTAGCTACATGTGGGCAGCTAGACGCCCTGCAGTGACACCAAATACGCACTGTAACCAATGCTTTGTACTCTCAACCATGCACACAGCCACACATACTACCATGTAAAAACATCAGCATAAATATGACGCCATGCATCGTTGAGGGAAGGGTGGGTGTTGCAGATTGCAACACCGTATTGAAAACGGAGGAAGATTGTCGAGGACGTTTCAACATTGATATTTTTAGTGCAAACCAAGAATTCGATTACTTTTCAAGAGTGTCTTCAAGCCAGGGAAACTCCATGCAGGGGAGAAATCATAAGAAATAAATGATAGTGCTAGGGATTTCCAACGACCCCTGGTACTTTGTCAACTGCAGACTCAGTAACCATAGATCCCGCTATACAACAGTAATCTCATATCAGAACAACAACACCTAGCTTGCACAGAGGACACAAAGTGTTGCCTGAAATTTGACAGAATGGCTGCTTGGCATCCTGGGTCGTCATCCCTCCGTTCATATTTACTGAAGTCAAATTTATCAGCTCCAAATTTATCAGCTCCAGCTATCAGCTCACAAGCGCACACAGCGGCCAAGGGGGTTAATCACCACCGCTGTAATCCGGTAAAAATCTTGATGGAACCAGATTAAAAAACCACTGCTGCCACTGAGAGGTAAAACCAGCCTATGAAAGGCCGGACCTCAACCAGCCACGCAAACAACAAGCATCGAAATTATTCCAAACGCAAGCGCAGCATCGCAATTTTTGCTACATCGACCTTCGTATCGGGTAGTGGGATGGTCGTCAATAGCCGCTGCTCCATCTGGGCCTCATGATGATGCGCTTGGAAGGCACTAGGATAGCAGGCGGTGTGGGACCCCTTGAGTGATGGCCGACTTGATTGTGTTGCCTTCAAGGAGTGCTCGATGTAGCTCATGCCCTGAAGGGTGCATGCGGACAAGGTAAAATTGGTCATTGTTCAGCTACACTTTTCAGCTACACTTCAGCAACATCACCGCCTATGGCAGAGGGGGCCTGCTGCAGGACGCCCTATTGCTCGTTCCACCGGCCGAAGGTCGTTCAAGGTCCCGATGGGCCCAGTCGTAGCTGCCTAGTCACACTGCAAGATTCTCTAGCACACGAACACTAAAGCAACAAGGGTGTTTTGGGGCGCTGTACATCGGCAAATGAGATCTCACAAAGCGGAGCAATGTGCTGGTATGTCAGACACGATGCTGCTATGAATTAAATGGTGTGAAGGAAATCATGACTGGGATCATAAAACAGATCAAACAGCTGCATTTTGTGTGGAGTCTCAGTTGAGTAATCTCATGATTTTAATTGTTTCTGACAATCTGCGGCGGGGGGGGGCCTTGACCTCAGAATTGAAATATCTGGACCTGCACATGATGAATACTGGTTGTACCTATCATTTATACAGGTTCCCAATAGAAATAAATCATTTAACATGTACGGAAACAGGAGGCTCCCATGTTCTTCGCCACAGGGCGATTATTAACAGTATTTTGTCTTTTTATTAAGTTTCAACAGTTAGGGAATCAATGTGTCATCAGTGGGGCCTAGGCCGCATCTGTGCCCTTGTTACCGACCAAGTCGTACGGCAAGGGGCATCACGCAGAACTGAATAATGAGGGCTGATGCCATCCTGCCAATGATTTGGTGATACAATACAAGGGGGGGGACTGAAAGATACAGCTTAGATCAAAGGATTTGGCTGTCTTTCTGAAGGTGCTTTGGCGGCATGAATTACAGCTGGCCACATGCTCCATGCACTTGCCACACCCCAGCAGCCTGAGCACAACAACCATTGCTACCAATCCCACCAGCCTCTCATCACGCTTTGTGGGGGTCAAGGAATGCTCTCCCTTGCTGCTCCTGACCCCCTTAACCTTTCTGTTGCTCCACCTAAATATGGATACGAGAGTTTGAGAGTTGCTGCATTCGGTAGCCCAACCAAAGCACAGTTTACGAACTCGAAAACTGGTAGCTTACAATGGGGCCTGTCTGGTTCTTGCATCAGAGCAAAATAAAGGAGAAGGTAAGGAGGATGGCTGTCGAGGTCGAATGATGCTAAAAATGAATTCTGTGCTTCAACTGGTGCCGGATGGAATTACAGGGGGTGGGTTGAGGGTTTTGGAGTGGAGGAAACATGCGATGAGTCGTAATTCAAGCTGCTTGCTGAATTTTGCAGGGTGACATCTTTTTGGTCACTGATAACAAAAGTGCATCACCAAAATATTATGCCATTCCTGCTACTGAAGCATTGCATCTCAGCCTGGTGTTAATGTGTTACGCCTTTTGGCAACCGGAACGCACCAATTGCTTGGCAATGCTTATGTACGTGCACAAAAGGCTTTAAGGGCCGGTGGGCGGCCACAACTGGCCTGACTGACACCAAATCTTTAGCAGCCCATGGCCTGTGGCTCAAGCGACCTTGCTGCGCCAGCCCTGCCGAAGGTAGGGCAGGTTGTCGCTGAAGTGCAGGTCGAGCCCCCTACCCAACAGTGATTCTGGATCCTCCATACCTTGCTGACCGTCATGGCTGAGGGTCGCTTTGAAGCATCCAAGTTGGTGCATGCCTCCCCGATCTTCCTCAACAGTGGAGGGAGACTGCTTTCAGACCAGGCCGGCTCCAGAGATATGCCTCCTGGCTGATCCTCTGGGTGGGCTGGGGTGGGGAACTGCAAGACAAGAAGGGCTCAGTAGGTAAGGAGGTAGGTAAGGAGGTAAGTAAGTCCTGCACCATAATGATGATGACGGCAACAGTATTTATTTTAGCGTGCTCCAGCTGCAGTCTATGCACGTCATGACCCACAGCCTAGGGGGGGCCTGCAGTCTATGCCCGTCATGACCCACAGCCTAGGAGGGGCCTGCAGTCTATGCACGTCATGACCCACAGCCTAGGGGGGGCCTGCAGTCTATGCACGTCATGACCCACAGCCTAGGGGGGCCTGTTGACCAAAATCTTGTTGACCGGGCAAATATGTATTGTCAAAACACATGCGTCACGATCGACATTTTCTCAAGTAATATCCAGTGGACAGTGAAGTTCTCTTCTTTCCTTCGGACGCATTTTCTTCCTTACCCAAGCCCCCTATGTTGCCACTAGCTGCATCATTGCATCATTGCATTTATGTGTCCTACCTACCTTGACGCCCTGCATCTCGTATAAAATGATGCCAAAGCTCCAGACGTCACTGGCCGGCGTGGCTTGACCATGTAGCGCTTCGGGCGCTGTGAAGGCATTCTCCGGGAAGACCAGGTTGAGTCCTCCAATGTCAGCGCTGCCTCCTCCTATAAAACGTGGGGAGAGGGGGGGAACAGACTGTCGGCATCATGGAGAAGGACCATGTTTGCAGGTCCGGCAAAGTAGGATCTTACTGCGAGAGTTTATATGTGTGCACTCATGTGCCACCTGCATGGCATACCCCCCTCCCAGGCTCCCCTCGCAATCATCTCTCTCATCGCCCCCGCAAAACAGGCAGAGCGACAGTGAAATCCTTCATGTGGACTCTTGTGATGGCAATGCAGTTAAAGAAAAAGAAACGACATCAGTTGTATCCATAGTCAATTATTTCTCTGCAGTTCAATCTTGAATTCGAACCTTCTGCGGTGTCTCCCTGTTGACCCGCATCGGTTAGGAGACAAATGAAGCCGCGCTGGTCTGTTCGGGAGCTCTTGAGCAGGATATTGGAGGGCTTGAGGTTTCCGTGTGTGATCCCCAGGGCATGCATGCGAGCGAGGCCCTGCACAGAAGCAGGCAAGTGAGGGGGGAAACAAAATATTGAGCGGGCTGCAGGAGGGCTTGACGGTTCCTGCGGATTGATGCCCAGGAAGCGCAAGCAGCAGGGCCCTGCTAACACAATTGTCAGAATTAGAGATATTGATGTCAGTATTGATATTGGTACAACGAAGCCATAACTGGACGTGGTGTAGGGTTGAAGCCAGAACATACTGTGCGGCCTATCTACCTGAGCTATCTCGCTGGCACTCCTGATCAAGGCTCTCATGGGACTGTGCTCTCCCCATCTCTTGCTCGGCTGGAACACCTTCATCACAGAGGACAGGCTGCCGCAATCACAATACTCCATCTGAAGTACACAAAAATGGGTCAAATTAATCAAGTTGGACAGCAGGGCTCTGTCAAAAAATAAAGGCATGGAGAGGTCGAAACCAAAGTAGGTGCATGCATGAATGCCCACAAGCATGCTCACATGCCATGCATGCACACTCATGCACACACATGATGCAAATGCACATACACTCTGTTTGCGCTGCCCAGGTGCTGGGAAAATCCCACTAAGGCACTCACTAGTGTCCGTCACGAATGAGATACAGCCTTGCCTTAGTATATAATATGATTCAAATAAAATTTTAACGCAGGAATGCTAAAAATCTCCTTTCGCTGTTGATTTTTTCTGACTGCAATCAGTAAGTGGTACTGCAAGAAGATTCATGCTTATTAAGCGTGCTCCGGACTTCAGAAGGCTGCTGGATGGCCACCATCGGGCTAATGAGGATCAGCCCTGGACCACCTACGGCTGGTGGCCTAAGCAGCAGGAATTGCTCCACTAGGCCGTCTGCCGTGGTCTATACTGAAGCTTAATCGTATCTGAAGCACCCTAAAGAATAAGAAACATAGATGCGCCCCATCTTAGCCAGAGGGCACTCTGGGCACCCATCAAAATTAGTGGTTACCCTATCCTAGTCAGCAACTCCTCCTCCATTCCATATGATATCTCCCCTGGACTCACCAACGTCACCATCACGCGCTGTCCCTGCCGCAGGTTCATACTCTCCAGGGCCTCATCCACACATAGCACCTCCTGTGGGCAAGCATGGAGCAGAATGACGCACTGTCAGACCAATTGATGGGTTGGCTGTAGCTTTCAGCAACCACAAGAAAAGGGAAATACTCAGCAGCAGGTGGGTTCATTTTGAGAGGCCATTCTGTCAGCAGTTCATCGCTTCCCAAAACCCACCGCACGTGCATCCTGCATAGGAGGTGGATGAGATCTCAGCGTCTGCCATGGCCCTACCTCGATAGCAGAATAGCTGGAAGGGCCCCGAGAGCTTCCGGTTGACCAAGACCAGAGCCAGATTCAGGTGAATGATGCACCATGGTAAATGGTGGATGCACCAATCCTAAATCCTGAATCTAAACTTGCAGATATCAGCTTTTCCTCATTATGTACCTCCCATTGTTGCTCCATGCCCCACCAGGGCGTTCTTCTATTCAGGGCCCGGTAAAACAATTCAGCACCCTGCCTGACATGGGCCTACCCAGGGGCCTACCCAGGGGCCTACCCAGGGGCATTTGCTGCAAAACTGATACAAGGGGTTGATCAAATGATTCAATGAAGGTATGGAGGAGGGTGGTAAATTAATATGAGGGGTCGTAAATGAAGTTATAAATGTAGCTACGGTCAGCTATTCGAAGGTGCCTCCTTGCCTGATCTTCCTGACGCAGCTCAAAGCTGAACCCCCGCTTTTGAGGGAGGTCGTGCTTATCTTCTGCCGTGGCATCAGAAATATCCGCGATGCTGTTGGTGCAAGCGGTAGGACAAACAGGTTCAGTTCAACCCAAAATAATTTAAATGTGGTCAGGGAGGCCTTGTGGCCGGAGAGCACCTGGTCAGGGAGGGTGAGCATGGTATAGAACCTGGTCGCAGGGTGGCCAATGAAGTGGAATGCTTCACATTTTTGCCTTGAGCACCCAACCCCATACCTTCAGGCTTGACCAAGGCCCCTTAAACCCATCCTACTATCACGCATGAGCCTTGCATGGGAAATGCTTGGGAAATGCATGTGCCACACAAGCGCCAGATATAGGCCAGTGGGCCGCACATGGTTCACGCATGTGCTGCACATGGGTTAGACATGAGACTCGTATGGGCCACGCTATGCAAGGACCTCACTTGCACCACACATGGGCATGCATTCAGCTACACATTGGCCATGCATGTGCCTTGTATGGAGCATGGGCCTCGCAATGTGGTGGCCTCACACAACGCATTCATGTACCACACATGGGCCTGCATATATCACCTGCTCTGTATTCCATGATGTTGCATCGCCTTTTTCTGCGACACCGGCATGCCCAACTTGCTGAGGCTACCGCTCTGCCCTGATAGCGTCGTCCGGTGGGATGATGCCGCAACAGCGGCAGCAGCAATACATGCCGACAGGATACCGCTATTGCCCGGTCGCTGGTCATCAGCTGGATGCGTGCCAATTAGGAGCCGTTCGACCTATGCAGCACAGTGCAAGGGACATCAGTATACAGGTGGATGCAGCCTGGGAAGTGGATCATAGTGAGGGGGGGGCGCCCAGCAGCACCTGAATCCCTGACAGATCCCTGACATCACTGACCGGTGCCTGATAGATCCCTGATAGATCCCCGGTGCCCCAAACATCATTGACCAGTGCCTGGTAGATCACAGGCAGATGGTAGGCAGATCTTTGACAGATCTCAGGTTGATCCTTGAAAGATCTTTGATACAGGATTATGATGTTTTAAGAAACGATGCTTACCAAACCAGTTGGCCCCGTGAACCCACCTCTGCGTCATCTGCATCATTGTTGTCGTCGTCCTTGGGAAAAATCTGGGACGGATGGCTCCCCCTACTAAGCAGACACTCGGTGTGGTACCCAGCCATTGCCGTCTCATTGCTGGTCAGGCCCATCACCCACGTCCCCCCCTGCCCCATCGCTCCGCTGTCCAACAAACTGTGCATTTGAGACCAGCCCGGAGAGAATGCGGAGCTCTCGGGTATCTCAGCCCGGGCAGCATTGCAGCTTCGGGGACGTGCAGTGCTCACAGGGATCCCCAGTGGGAGGGTGGCTGGTAGCAAGCATGAAAGTGGGACAGAATGCGGGCTGAGGGGCGGCTTCAGCAGGGCTGCATGGCTGTTGGGCTGCGGCAGGAGGGCATCTGCATCGATGGTGGCGCATGCGTAGATAGGCACCACGTGCGGGTGCGAGACCGGAGGGGGGGAGTGAGCTTTGAGGGAACCACTGCAAAGGCCGAATAGGGTGTGGGCTCATTAGGGCAATCGGGCATACTTGGATCAGTACCCAATCAACAGTCAATGCTCCTGAGCAAGAGACTAAAACATAACATGATCAGTGTTTATTCAAGTGGGCACCAGTCACCAGACCACCTTTGGCAGGCCATTGAGGGGCCACCATTGTGCGAATGGGGACCAAAGCTTGACCAGCCTGCGGTCAGTGGCCCATCCAGCAGGGATTGCGGTACCTACCCCCATAAGCCATAGGCTGCAATGCAGCTGAGTTGTAGCTGAAGCACGCAAACTGTAGCACTGCAGCATAAGCATCATAACCACAGCCGAACCAGCGTCTTTCTTAATCCATGCCTGATGGCAGAATGTTCGCTTACCATACTGGGATTGATCTTTTTTTGGTCGCAACTCGCACATGGGCCTGTTCCCATGTGGACAGTGGATACTAGCTTACAGATTCACAAGCTTGTCTGATTGCATGCTGCATAGCAGCGAAGCAAAACACCAATGAAGATGGTTGCCCCATCATATTGGCTTGGATGGCTCCCACCATCTACTGCACATTGCTTCTGTTTTGGGCTACGATTGCACTTTCGGCAGGCAGCCCCGCAGCCGCCCCGCAGCCGCCAAAGGCCCAACTGGGACCAAACCTGGACCAACCCCCGGTTTGTGGCCCAAGCAGCAGGGCTGGTCACAAATGGGGCCCCTGGCTGGCGGCGGGAGTGTAGCTGACATGTAGCTGAGTCACGAAAAAAGAAATACTGTGACTGCCTTGCACATACCTGTTGCTACCGCAACGCTGAACAGGGTGCGCACCATCGTCCATGGGGATAAACTTGGCAGCGACGAGGGTGCCCTTCCACTCCGCCTGAATTACACCAGTCGCAAACAAAAGCAGCTGGTATAAATGAGACAGTCACGCGGGTGACTAAACAGGGGAAGAGATCATGGCTATCATACGAGGTGCACAGCACATTGAACCATTCACGCTTCCAGCTGCAGTCACCCTGTTCAGTCCCAGTGGTGCCAGAGCCCATTCTGTTCCCTTAGCCTGGACTGCCACTCGAACTGCAGGGCACAGCTGTGTTTAATGCGCACCTTATAGACCGGCCCGCTGGCTCCTCGGCCCAGCATGCGGAGGTTTGTGAGCTCCTTGCTCAGCCGATGCACACTCAGCATTGGCGGCGGCCCGCTGAGGTTGCGCCCACTGAGCGCCAGGCCACATCGGCTGGTGCCACCAGTGCTGTTCTTTAGGGAAATGCCAGTCTCAGAATTCGGCCTCTCGCTTAATTCGGCTGCACGCAACATTGACACCTTGACAGCTGGACGATGCTTGGCGGAGTTGGCAGCAGTATTCCGTGCCTGAGAGCACAGCGGACAACGGGGGAGGAAATGATGTTCATCTGACACAGAGACAAATGCAGACGATGCTTGTAGGATATGGGGGGAAGGCCAGGGAGCAGCGGAGCAATGGGCACACATACGAACAAAAGCTATGTGCTAGGGAATGCGGGAGATGAGGGTAAAGCGCAGATCATTAGCCTGGTGTTTATCTAACCATGTTACGACTTAACCCTATTATCCCCTCTTCGCTATATACGTTGAACTAAAAAGTATTTAACATAATTTAACGACAAAAGAACTCT
The DNA here is from genome assembly GCA_037349105.1 of Limnomonas spitsbergensis. Classification (NCBI taxonomy): domain Eukaryota; kingdom Viridiplantae; phylum Chlorophyta; class Chlorophyceae; order Chlamydomonadales; genus Limnomonas; species Limnomonas spitsbergensis. Next base: position 1,759,874 of record JAYJMM010000042.1, read on the forward strand.
TGACGGGCAGTGAGTACGAGATGGTGCATCTTGCTTGTCAGCAATTCAGCGGCATCATGACCCAGGGCCAATAAGGCTTGGTGCAGTATGCCCCACTGCTTGTGGCCACCGGCCTTAGGCTGGTCAAATATTGGTCCCCATAAGCCTCTGGGGGCTGCCGGGTAGTACGGTATATCGCACACTAAAATAAGCACTGGTCTCCAACCCTGCATCTCACGAGGCCGTATCAATACCGGTAGATCATGTTCAAGAAACTAAAGAAAACCACACCGTGCTCGATTTCTCCTTAATGACAGTCTTGGCAGCAGAAGCAATGCATTGACCCTGAATGGCAGCATCTTTTGATCTTGGTAATAGGGCTGGCGACCCATCCCCGCTCATGATGCCAGGAGACGAAAACGCAGTCCTGCTGGTGCTGTTGAGTTCTGCCCCATCACTGACGTACATCCTGGGTGTGGATGGCAGGTTGGTGTGTGAACTGGTCCTCCTTGTTGTAACAAAGAGCAGCACTGCCTCCCCATCAACACCGGCTGCTGCAGCTCCGTGGTGGATGGGGGGAAGAGCCCCCGGGTTCTCCTTGGCATCCAAAGCCCGGCTGACCCTCAGGCTGATGCCGACGCCCGGCAGGCTACGAGTTGGGCTTTCCTGGGAACGAACCTTGCAGCGGCCAGCCAGCCGATCGTCTCCTAAACCGGTGGCAGCTGCGATAGCAACTGAAGCGATGGCCCATTCCGCAAGCTCTCCTTGAGGGGCATTCTCATGTGCACTGCCACGTGGCAACTGCTGGACAGCTTCAGGCTGCCTCTGGCCTATTTCTGCCCTGACTGCGGTCACCGCGGAGGCTTTCGGAACAGACAGCCCCTCACTATGGCCTGTTATGTTGGGCGTGGTGACCTGGCGGTAGTGGGCGCAGTCAGCTGTGAAGTAATTTGGGATCTTTGACGCTGCAGTGGTCTGAGCCACCATGCTGGCAGCTGTTTGACATTTGTCAGTGGCATCAGGTGAGGACGATTCACAGCTCAACCTCTCTGCAGGGGCGGCGTCATTGGCTGTTGTTGCTGCCTCCGCATGGGACAATGGGCCCACATGATGGAGTATTGGGGCATCATCATGGGAGCAGCAGGCAGCTCTCCAGAGCAGTGAGAGCATGGATTTGATTCTGGCTGACCTGCTGACCATCCCAGGAAACAGACGGATGCCACCGCGGTTTATGCTGTTGGCAGGCTGTTGCGTGCGCGCTGTGGTCAGGCAACCTCGGTAGTACGATCCGTAGTCACTGCGTGCTGCAAATGAATACTGTGAGATTCAAAGACCTGGCTCCGTTGTTCGACCCGCGGTGTGATTGATTGTCACAGCGTAATCGCTGTCACCCAACTGCCTACAATTTTGAAAGGGTCAGGCAGCGCGAACCGGAGGTAAGTAATTGCTTGACCTGTGGATCAGAGAGAGCAGCTAGCAGGTGCAGCATCAAATGCCAATAGCGCAGGCATCAGGGCCTCTGCGGACTTACCTCGTAACAAAAGAGATGTAGACCGACGAATTGTTGGCGAGAGGGGCTAGACACGAACGTGCCAAACGCAGGGCACAAGCAATGAAGGCGACTGATGAATAGGCGCCGTGATGGCAGTAAAATCAGGGGGTAAAATCAGACAAGTACTAGAGTGCCGAAAGACAAGAATGCCGAAAGAATTTGCGGATTTCCTGGGAAATGTAGTATACCTCGGATGAAATCATGGTTGGCTTCACTTCACACTAAAAGCTGCAGTACGACATGCTGACAACGCAGACCACAAGTTCCCTGAGATTGCTCTGAGTGAATGCGAGCCAATCAGCCAAATGTTCATCGTATGTAAATTTATCACTCGGCCCCGCTGGCATCATTTGCTGAAGTCACGGAGGTGACATCCACAGTAGTCAGGCATCAAATGCATCAACCAAGGAAGGGGGCCATCCCCAGTTTTAGCTTTGCGATGTTGCACGGTAACTGGTGCTACATCCCACCGGCTATATCCCACGGTTGGTGGGGCTGTCTGTCGTGCAGGCTGTCGATGGGCGAATCATGGACTGTACTACGCGGGTATGTACCTCAGGTACTGCTCAGGAAAAAGATTATTTCAAAATATCGAATCGTGCTCGAAAATAGAAGGCGCGTTGCATCGCAAATAGCACGATTCTGATGCGTAGAGGAACTTGTTCCTACACCATTTCGAAAGTTCCTCCACACGATCTCGTGGAACAGGTGTGGAGGAACTGGTGGAGGAACATTCGAAAGGGTGGAGGAACGCATTATTTTCCGCGGAGGGGGGGGGTCCGCGGAACTATTGAACTATTGAGCTCATTGCCAGCGTGGCCGAGATAATTTCTGCGTCCTTTTCTTTCTATATGAAGGTAATCGCAAGTGCTTTCTTTAACTTTTGATGTCTTTCCGGCGATTTGGCGTGGATGAAGGCAGCAAACGACGGCTCTTTCGATGATGGAGCGAGCGATCTACAGTCACACAAAACAGCGAGCGATCTACAGCCACAAAAATAATGTGCTACTTCCACAGTCGGTCTGCTAGGGAGAATAACAGAACGTTATGCAGAAATGATATACACTGCAAGGAAGAATGCACGAAAGAAATGAAACAGGCGGCATGAAAGAGCGCTGTGAAGATCTCCCGTACATAACTCCAACCTTCGCCATTCTTCCTCCATCTCACGCCTCGTGGAACAGGGGTGGAGGAAATTTCGGAGGAACTTTCGAAAACTTTCGTACTTTTCCTCCACACTTGTTTCCTCCACCAATCAGAAACGGGCTGTAAATGTCATCAGGCGCGTTGATTACACCCCGTGGGCCCTGCGCTTTTGGCAGCTGGGTCAATCCCTTAGGCGGGCTGCCGGCCACACCATCATCTGCTGGGGTCGCCTCCCCTGCATGCGGTTCCTATCCAATCTGGTCTGGCCGGGGGCAATTGTGGCTGCTGGGGCGCGTTCACATTGGGGGTGATCCGAGCCAAAAGTGGGCGCCGTACAGAATTCTGAGATGATCCTAACTACATCCACACTAGAGGCGCGAGTTGGGTGACAGTTAGTCGTTGTACTTTTGTATACACCTAGGATCATTTCAGAAACGACCTCCCGAGGTAGTGTCCAAGAATGATCCAAATGATCCTGCCACGCTGGCTAGGTCAGGGTTCACGCAAACTCAAAACTATGTCGATTGAATGCATACTTGTCTCATTCGTTTACGTGCTTGTTATTTTGGAACGGGTGTGATTAAGCAAAATGTTTCATCGAGGCGGAAAGGTGCTGTGCAATGGCAAAATGGAGAGTCTCGGTCGGTACATGCTCTGGTACAAGCTTGAGATCCCTGCGCGATTTCTCTCGTGTTCACAGCAACAGTGATAAGCGCGCCACGACGATTGTGGTGTGTTGATATCAGAACTTGACTGTGAAATCGTCTGTGGCTGACGGGTTCCTGCAAGTAGCTGAAACTGGCAAGAGAGTGGGCGAACAAGATCCATACTAATGCAACGAAGAATCCCAACGACTGGATTGGAGTCAATGTGAACGCGACCCTGGTGTGCCGACCACCGACTGGCGGCCTTCAAGCCCCCCGGTCCAGCATTCCCGGCCAGGCCCGGCCGGGAATGCTGGGCCTGGGAAGAACTAAAAGCTACGCCCCGTGGGGGGCGTGAGAGTTAAGGAAACAGCGCAGCCTCGGCCGAAGCCGCATCCGCGCCTTTACTTTGCCGACCTGCTGGTGCGCATGTATGTGCGTATGACCTATTGACCTGCCGCCGGCCGGGTCCCTTGCCACTCCTTCTGGCCAAAAGAACTCGCATGAGGACAGTTTACCCCACACGATGGAGGCCTCTATCTATCAGGGCCTCGCACGCATCGTCGCCGTGGGCGCAGCGGAACCCACATAGGCAAAAGAGTATGTATTGTTTGAGGTTGACCTCGTTGGACACGTGGCCACGCGGTCTGCCGGGGCCTGGCGCAGGGCTCAGTCTGCCCTACCCCTGACCCCATTATTCCATGCACACTCAAGGACATCCATCTCATGGTGACTGGCGCCATCGCACGCAACTTACGGCAGCAACCGTTGTTGCATGCAATTCTGAAATAGGCGGTGCTAGCCTGGCTGAGGAACATGACAAGCTTGTTCTATCTGCCACTCCCTATCGGCCATCCCTAGCTTGGGGTTCAGCCCGTCTGCAACTTGTAGCCCCCCCCATACTTGAGTAACTCCGGGTTGCATCAGAGGGTGTGCACATCACTCTGATCATGGCGGGCTCACTGATAGCGTAATTGCTTCCATACCCGTAGACCATCTTTAGGAATAAGACAAACTCCGCCCCGGACTCGTCAGTGATCCTCATATCCAATGGTGTGGAACATCCGCACCCCCATAGCCATGAGCTGGTCCGCTAGTACGCATGTTGCCACTTTGTGACACGAGCATGCAATATCCATGAAGGCCTTCTTGGCCAGAAACAACTCCATTTTTATAGCAAACCCACACACGCCTCAGGTTGCCACTCGTTCTCAAAATACTGGAGCAGCGGCTAGGACACCACCATCTTGCTTTTCATTCTCATGGTAACGGTGCGGATGTGGCTTCGGCCCCGAGCTGCGTTCTTCCCATAAGTCCTTAACCCGCACGCCCCTAGGGGGGCGTCCTTTTCTTTGTTTCCTTCCCCCCGCCTCACATTGTGTGACGGCGTCGACCTCAACAAGCGTCGTGGTATGGACATCTAAGAGGTCATCTGATCGCTCAAATGCTGGACTTGCACTCGGATAACAGCGATGTTGTCAGAAAATTTGACCAGGGAATTGGTCCTGGCAGAGAATTCGGCTCCTTGCCTGGTGACTGGTGACTCATGTGTGGGGTGGGGGGTATCATCCTTTTCCTCGCGTTTGGAGGCTGGGAGGAATGATCTGGGTCTAGTGTTTGGTCTGCCTGCTTTAAGGCAGCCGATTTCGCTACCAACCCGACTTGAGCCGTGAGGGCCACTGCCTTACTGACCATTATTTTTAAGACTTCTGGCCCAAAACAGAGTGAGAAATGCAACATGATATCATGTTAATGCAAAAGGCAGAGCAACACAAGGACACCAACATGCTCATAGAGGAATTCAAGTATTGTAGAGACAAAGATCCGAGGGACCAACTCTCAGCGTGCTACAGCCAACACACAGAGCTAGTGCAAACACTCCAGAGCACAAGACACTGCCAAAATGATATTAAAACCATCCCCATTATTTTGGGAACCTCTGGCACCATTTATAAAGAGCACACTATGCAAGGCAAACTCTCCCTTGGCATCAGCATATACCACGCCCGGAAGTGCGCTTAAAAATGCATGTGCACGTTACAAAACTCTTACACATTATTGTGCAAACCAGACGTAGGTTAGAGTAATTCCCGACATCAGGATCCACCAGACAGCCAGTCAAGCACAGCCGGAAGCGCAAGCCACCGTAACTTGTATGGATTTTTTTTCTTGTTATGATGGTAACAACGCGGACGCGGCCTAGGCCCATGCCGCGTTGTTTCCTTAACCCTCACGCCCCTGTGGGGCGTAGTTGTCTTTCTTTCTGCACTCTGGCTCAGCCTCAACCGAAGGTGCCGACAGGTGAGACAAAATAGCTGCTTGCTGCCCTTGGTGGCCCTGACCCTGTCCCGTTTTTTGTACGACCTGCTGTACAGGCCTACAGGGGCCCTCTCATAGGCCATGCTGCCGGTAGATTGCCCTTGTTGCGGGTTTGGCGGCGGGTACGGCTTAGCCGCCCGCCCAATGACAATGTCCGTGGCCAGAGATGGTGCTGATCTGCGGCTCTGCGTCCCCCCTGAGCTGCCACGCCTTGGGCCGGTGGCGCCTCTCATGCGCCGTGCTGCCACATATGCAACATGCTATGGGATACCCATGGTCACCCCCTGAACTTGTAGTCAGGACTGTCGCCTGATCTGACACGTTTGGGTTAACTCTCAATGCGCGACTGCTACACGCTGGCCCCCGTGGCTGCAAGAGCCATTGCACCTTCAAGCCTGGGCCGAGACTCCCACAGGTTACTCCTATCCCGCCTGCTTTAACCTGACTGGTCCTCAGCTGGCCCCCTCTGCGCTGCAGCAGCGGCTGCTGGTTTGAAATACATCACCACTCGGCATCGGCATCGGCATCGGCATCGGCATCGGCATCGGCATCGGCATCGGCATCGGCATCGGCATCGGCATCGGCATCGGCATCGGCATCGGCATCGGCATCGGCATCGGCATCGGCATCGGCATCGGCATCGGCATCGGCATCGGCATCGGCATCGGCATCGGCATCGGCATCGGCATCGGCATCGGCATCGGCATCGGCATCGGCATCGGCATCGGCATCGGCATCGGCATCGGCATCGGCATCGGCATCGGCATCGGCATCGGCATCGGCATCGGCATCGGCATCGGCATCGGCATCGGCATCGGCATCGGCATCGGCATCGGCATCGGCATCGGCATCGGCATCGGCATCGGCATCGGCATCGGCATCGGCATCGGCATCGGCATCGGCATCGGCATCGGCATCGGCATCGGCATCGGCATCGGCATCGGCATCGCATCGGCATCGGCATCGGCATCGGCATCGGCATCGGCATCGGCATCGGCATCGGCATCGGCATCGGCATCGGCATCGGCATCGGCATCGGCATCGGCATCGGCATCGGCATCGGCATCGGCATCGGCATCGGCATCGGCATCGGCATCGGCATCGGCATCGGCATCGGCATCGGCATCGGCATCGGCATCGGCATCGGCATCGGCATCGGCATCGGCATCGGCATCGGCATCGGCATCGGCATCGGCATCGGCATCGGCATCGGCATCGGCATCGGCATCGGCATCGGCATCGGCATCGGCATCGGCATCGGCATCGGCATCGGCATCGGCATCGGCATCGGCATCGGCATCGGCATCGGCATCGGCATCGGCATCGGCATCGGCATCGGCATCGGCATCGGCATCGGCATCGGCATCGGCATCGGCATCGGCATCGGCATCGGCATCGGCATCGGCATCGGCATCGGCATCGGCATCGGCATCGGCATCGGCATCGGCATCGGCATCGGCATCGGCATCGGCATGGCATCGGCATCGGCATCGGCATCGGCATCGGCATCGGCATCGGCATCGGCATCGGCATCGGCATCGGCATCGGCATCGGCATCGGCATCGGCATCGGCATCGGCATCGGCATCGGCATCGGCATCGGCATCGGCATCGGCATCGGCATCGGCATCGGCATCGGCATCGGCATCGGCATCGGCATCGGCATCGGCATCGGCATCGGCATCGGCATCGGCATCGGCATCGGCATCGGCATCGGCATCGGCATCGGCATCGGCATCGGCATCGGCATCGGCATCGGCATCGGCATCGGCATCGGCATCGGCATCGGCATCGGCATCGGCATCGGCATCGGCATCGGCATCGGCATCGGCATCGGCATCGGCATCGGCATCGGCATCGGCATCGGCATCGGCATCGGCATCGGCATCGGCATCGGCATCGGCATCGGCATCGGCATCGGCATCGGCATCGGCATCGGCATCGGCATCGGCATCGGCATCGGCATCGGCATCGGCATCGGCATCGGCATCGGCATCGGCATCGGCATCGGCATCGGCATCGGCATCGGCATCGGCATCGGCATCGGCATCGGCATCGGCATCGGCATCGGCATCGGCATCGGCATCGGCATCGGCATCGGCATCGGCATCGGCATCGGCATCGGCATCGGCATCGGCATCGGCATCGGCATCGGCATCGGCATCGGCATCGGCATCGGCATCGGCATCGGCATCGGCATCGGCATCGGCATCGGCATCGGCATCGGCATCGGCATCGGCATCGGCATCGGCATCGGCATCGGCATCGGCATCGGCATCGGCATCGGCATCGGCATCGGCATCGGCATCGGCATCGGCATCGGCATCGGCATCGGCATCGGCATCGGCATCGGCATCGGCATCGGCATCGGCATCGGCATCGGCATCGGCATCGGCATCGGCATCGGCATCGGCATCGGCATCGGCATCGGCATCGGCATCGGCATCGGCATCGGCATCGGCATCGGCATCGGCACGGCATCGGCATCGGCATCGGCATCGGCATCGGCATCGGCATCGGCATCGGCATCGGCATCGGCATCGGCATCGGCATCGGCATCGGCATCGGCATCGGCATCGGCATCGGCATCGGCATCGGCATCGGCATCGGCATCGGCATCGGCATCGGCATCGGCATCGGCATCGGCATCGGCATCGGCATCGGCATCGGCATCGGCATCGGCATCGGCATCGGCATCGGCATCGGCATCGGCATCGGCATCGGCATCGGCATCGGCATCGGCATCGGCATCGGCATCGGCATCGGCATCGGCATCGGCATCGGCATCGGCATCGGCATCGGCATCGGCATCGGCATCGGCATCGGCATCGGCATCGGCATCGGCATCGGCATCGGCATCGGCATCGGCATCGGCATCGGCATCGGCATCGGCATCGCATCGGCATCGGCATCGGCATCGGCATCGGCATCGGCATCGGCATCGGCATCGGCATCGGCATCGGCATCGGCATCGGCATCGGCATCGGCATCGGCATCGGCATCGGCATCGGCATCGGCATCGGCATCGGCATCGGCATCGGCATCGGCATCGGCATCGGCATCGGCATCGGCATCGGCATCGGCATCGGCATCGGCATCGGCATCGGCATCGGCATCGGCATCGGCATCGGCATCGGCATCGGCATCGGCATCGGCATCGGCATCGGCATCGGCATCGGCATCGGCATCGGCATCGGCATCGGCATCGGCATCGGCATCGGCATCGGCATCGGCATCGGCATCGGCATCGGCATCGGCATCGGCATCGGCATCGGCATCGGCATCGGCATCGGCATCGGCATCGGCATCGGCATCGGCATCGGCATCGGCATCGGCATCGGCATCGGCATCGGCATCGGCATCGGCATCGGCATCGGCATCGGCATCGGCATCGGCATCGGCATCGGCATCGGCATCGGCATCGGCATCGGCATCGGCATCGGCATCGGCATCGGCATCGCATCGGCATCGGCATCGGCATCGGCATCGGCATCGGCATCGGCATCGGCATCGGCATCGGCATCGGCATCGGCATCGGCATCGGCATCGGCATCGGCATCGGCATCGGCATCGGCATCGGCATCGGCATCGGCATCGGCATCGGCATCGGCATCGGCATCGGCATCGGCATCGGCATCGGCATCGGCATCGGCATCGGCATCGGCATCGGCATCGGCATCGGCATCGGCATCGGCATCGGCATCGGCATCGGCATCGGCATCGGCATCGGCATCGGCATCGGCATCGGCATCGGCATCGGCATCGGCATCGGCATCGGCATCGGCATCGGCATCGGCATCGGCATCGGCATCGGCATCGGCATCGGCATCGGCATCGGCATCGGCATCGGCATCGGCATCGGCATCGGCATCGGCATCGGCATCGGCATCGGCATCGGCATCGGCATCGGCATCGGCATCGGCATCGGCATCGGCATCGGCATCGGCATCGGCATCGGCATCGGCATCGGCATCGGCATCGGCATCGGCATCGGCATCGGCATCGGCATCGGCATCGGCATCGGCATCGGCATCGGCATCGGCATCGGCATCGGCATCGGCATCGGCATCGGCATCGGCATCGGCATCGGCATCGGCATCGGCATCGGCATCGGCATCGGCATCGGCATCGGCATCGGCATCGGCATCGGCATCGGCATCGGCATCGGCATCGGCATCGGCATCGGCATCGGCATCGGCATCGGCATCGGCATCGGCATCGGCATCGGCATCGGCATCGGCATCGGCATCGGCATCGGCATCGGCATCGGCATCGGCATCGGCATCGGCATCGGCATCGGCATCGGCATCGGCATCGGCATCGGCATCGGCATCGCATCGGCATCGGCATCGGCATCGGCATCGGCATCGGCATCGGCATCGGCATCGGCATCGGCATCGGCATCGGCATCGGCATCGGCATCGGCATCGGCATCGGCATCGGCATCGGCATCGGCATCGGCATCGGCATCGGCATCGGCATCGGCATCGGCATCGGCATCGCATCGGCATCGGCATCGGCATCGGCATCGGCATCGGCATCGGCATCGGCATCGGCATCGGCATCGGCATCGGCATCGGCATCGGCATCGGCATCGGCATCGGCATCGGCATCGGCATCGGCATCGGCATCGGCATCGGCATCGGCATCGGCATCGGCATCGGCATCGGCATCGGCATCGGCATCGGCATCGGCATCGGCATCGGCATCGGCATCGGCATCGGCATCGGCATCGGCATCGGCATCGGCATCGGCATCGGCATCGGCATCGGCATCGGCATCGGCATCGGCATCGGCATCGGCATCGGCATCGGCATCGGCATCGGCATCGGCATCGGCATCGGCATCGGCATCGGCATCGGCATCGGCATCGGCATCGGCATCGGCATCGGCATCGGCATCGGCATCGGCATCGGCATCGGCATCGGCATCGGCATCGGCATCGGCATCGGCATCGGCATCGGCATCGGCATCGGCATCGGCATCGGCATCGGCATCGGCATCGGCATCGGCATCGGCATCGGCATCGGCATCGGCATCGGCATCGGCATCGGCATCGGCATCGGCATCGGCATCGGCATCGGCATCGGCATCGGCATCGGCATCGGCATCGGCATCGGCATCGGCATCGGCATCGGCATCGGCATCGGCATCGGCATCGGCATCGGCATCGGCATCGGCATCGGCATCGGCATCGGCATCGGCATCGGCATCGGCATCGGCATCGGCATCGGCATCGGCATCGGCATCGGCATCGGCATCGGCATCGGCATCGGCATCGGCATCGCATCGGCATCGGCATCGGCATCGGCATCGGCATCGGCATCGGCATCGGCATCGGCATCGGCATCGGCATCGGCATCGGCATCGGCATCGGCATCGGCATCGGCATCGGCATCGGCATCGGCATCGGCATCGGCATCGGCATCGGCATCGGCATCGGCATCGGCATCGGCATCGGCATCGGCATCGGCATCGGCATCGGCATCGGCATCGGCATCGGCATCGGCATCGGCATCGGCATCGGCATCGGCATCGGCATCGGCATCGGCATCGGCATCGGCATCGGCATCGGCATCGGCATCGGCATCGGCATCGGCATCGGCATCGGCATCGGCATCGGCATCGGCATCGGCATCGGCATCGGCATCGGCATCGGCATCGGCATCGGCATCGGCATCGGCATCGGCATCGGCATCGGCATCGGCATCGGCATCGGCATCGGCATCGGCATCGGCATCGGCATCGGCATCGGCATCGGCATCGGCATCGGCATCGGCATCGGCATCGGCATCGGCATCGGCATCGGCATCGGCATCGGCATCGGCATCGGCATCGGCATCGGCATCGGCATCGGCATCGGCATCGGCATCGGCATCGGCATCGGCATCGGCATCGGCATCGGCATCGGCATCGGCATCGGCATCGGCATCGGCATCGGCATCGGCATCGGCATCGGCATCGGCATCGGCATCGGCATCGGCATCGGCATCGGCATCGGCATCGGCATCGGCATCGGCATCGGCATCGGCATCGGCATCGGCATCGGCATCGGCATCGGCATCGGCATCGGCATCGGCATCGGCATCGGCATCGGCATCGGCATCGGCATCGGCATCGGCATCGGCATCGGCATCGGCATCGGCATCGGCATCGGCATCGGCATCGGCATCGGCATCGGCATCGGCATCGGCATCGGCATCGGCATCGGCATCGGCATCGGCATCGGCATCGGCATCGGCATCGGCATCGGCATCGGCATCGGCATCGGCATCGGCATCGGCATCGGCATCGGCATCGGCATCGGCATCGGCATCGGCATCGGCATCGGCATCGGCATCGGCATCGGCATCGGCATCGGCATCGGCATCGGCATCGGCATCGGCATCGGCATCGGCATCGGCATCGGCATCGGCATCGGCATCGGCATCGGCATCGGCATCGGCATCGGCATCGGCATCGGCATCGGCATCGGCATCGGCATCGGCATCGGCATCGGCATCGGCATCGGCATCGGCATCGGCATCGGCATCGGCATCGGCATCGGCATCGGCATCGGCATCGGCATCGGCATCGGCATCGGCATCGGCATCGGCATCGGCATCGGCATCGGCATCGGCATCGGCATCGGCATCGGCATCGGCATCGGCATCGGCATCGGCATCGGCATCGGCATCGGCATCGGCATCGGCATCGGCATCGGCATCGGCATCGGCATCGGCATCGGCATCGGCATCGGCATCGGCATCGGCATCGGCATCGGCATCGGCATCGGCATCGGCATCGGCATCGGCATCGGCATCGGCATCGGCATCGGCATCGGCATCGGCATCGGCATCGGCATCGGCATCGGCATCGGCATCGGCATCGGCATCGGCATCGGCATCGGCATCGGCATCGGCATCGGCATCGGCATCGGCATCGGCATCGGCATCGGCATCGGCATCGGCATCGGCATCGGCATCGGCATCGGCATCGGCATCGGCATCGGCATCGGCATCGGCATCGGCATCGGCATCGCATCGGCATCGGCATCGGCATCGGCATCGGCATCGGCATCGGCATCGGCATCGGCATCGGCATCGGCATCGGCATCGGCATCGGCATCGGCATCGGCATCGGCATCGGCATCGGCATCGGCATCGGCATCGGCATCGGCATCGGCATCGGCATCGGCATCGGCATCGGCATCGGCATCGGCATCGGCATCGGCATCGGCATCGGCATCGGCATCGGCATCGGCATCGGCATCGGCATCGGCATCGGCATCGGCATCGGCATCGGCATCGGCATCGGCATCGGCATCGGCATCGGCATCGGCATCGGCATCGGCATCGGCATCGGCATCGGCATCGGCATCGGCATCGGCATCGGCATCGGCATCGGCATCGGCATCGGCATCGGCATCGGCATCGGCATCGGCATCGGCATCGGCATCGGCATCGGCATCGGCATCGGCATCGGCATCGGCATCGGCATCGGCATCGGCATCGGCATCGGCATCGGCATCGGCATCGGCATCGGCATCGGCATCGGCATCGGCATCGGCATCGGCATCGGCATCGGCATCGGCATCGGCATCGGCATCGGCATCGGCATCGGCATCGGCATCGGCATCGGCATCGGCATCGGCATCGGCATCGGCATCGGCATCGGCATCGGCATCGGCATCGGCATCGGCATCGGCATCGGCATCGGCATCGGCATCGGCATCGGCATCGGCATCGGCATCGGCATCGGCATCGGCATCGGCATCGGCATCGGCATCGGCATCGGCATCGGCATCGGCATCGGCATCGGCATCGGCATCGGCATCGGCATCGGCATCGGCATCGGCATCGGCATCGGCATCGGCATCGGCATCGGCATCGGCATCGGCATCGGCATCGGCATCGGCATCGGCATCGGCATCGGCATCGGCATCGGCATCGGCATCGGCATCGGCATCGGCATCGGCATCGGCATCGGCATCGGCATCGGCATCGGCATCGGCATCGGCATCGGCATCGGCATCGGCATCGGCATCGGCATCGGCATCGGCATCGGCATCGGCATCGGCATCGGCATCGGCATCGGCATCGGCATCGGCATCGGCATCGGCATCGGCATCGGCATCGGCATCGGCATCGGCATCGGCATCGGCATCGGCATCGGCATCGGCATCGGCATCGGCATCGGCATCGGCATCGGCATCGGCATCGGCATCGGCATCGGCATCGGCATCGGCATCGGCATCGGCATCGGCATCGGCATCGGCATCGGCATCGGCATCGGCATCGGCATCGGCATCGGCATCGGCATCGGCATCGGCATCGGCATCGGCATCGGCATCGGCATCGGCATCGGCATCGGCATCGGCATCGGCATCGGCATCGGCATCGGCATCGGCATCGGCATCGGCATCGGCATCGGCATCGGCATCGGCATCGGCATCGGCATCGGCATCGGCATCGGCATCGGCATCGGCATCGGCATCGGCATCGGCATCGGCATCGGCATCGGCATCGGCATCGGCATCGGCATCGGCATCGGCATCGGCATCGGCATCGGCATCGGCATCGGCATCGGCATCGGCATCGGCATCGGCATCGGCATCGGCATCGGCATCGGCATCGGCATCGGCATCGGCATCGGCATCGGCATCGGCATCGGCATCGGCATCGGCATCGGCATCGGCATCGGCATCGGCATCGGCATCGGCATCGGCATCGGCATCGGCATCGGCATCGGCATCGGCATCGGCATCGGCATCGGCATCGGCATCGGCATCGGCATCGGCATCGGCATCGGCATCGGCATCGGCATCGGCATCGGCATCGGCATCGGCATCGGCATCGGCATCGGCATCGGCATCGGCATCGGCATCGGCATCGGCATCGGCATCGGCATCGGCATCGGCATCGGCATCGGCATCGGCATCGGCATCGGCATCGGCATCGGCATCGGCATCGGCATCGGCATCGGCATCGGCATCGGCATCGGCATCGGCATCGGCATCGGCATCGGCATCGGCATCGGCATCGGCATCGGCATCGGCATCGGCATCGGCATCGGCATCGGCATCGGCATCGGCATCGGCATCGGCATCGGCATCGGCATCGGCATCGGCATCGGCATCGGCATCGGCATCGGCATCGGCATCGGCATCGGCATCGGCATCGGCATCGGCATCGGCATCGGCATCGGCATCGGCATCGGCATCGGCATCGGCATCGGCATCGGCATCGGCATCGGCATCGGCATCGGCATCGGCATCGGCATCGGCATCGGCATCGGCATCGGCATCGGCATCGGCATCGGCATCGGCATCGGCATCGGCATCGGCATCGGCATCGGCATCGGCATCGGCATCGGCATCGGCATCGGCATCGGCATCGGCATCGGCATCGGCATCGGCATCGGCATCGGCATCGGCATCGGCATCGGCATCGGCATCGGCATCGGCATCGGCATCGGCATCGGCATCGGCATCGGCATCGGCATCGGCATCGGCATCGGCATCGGCATCGGCATCGGCATCGGCATCGGCATCGGCATCGGCATCGGCATCGGCATCGGCATCGGCATCGGCATCGGCATCGGCATCGGCATCGGCATCGGCATCGGCATCGGCATCGGCATCGGCATCGGCATCGGCATCGGCATCGGCATCGGCATCGGCATCGGCATCGGCATCGGCATCGGCATCGGCATCGGCATCGGCATCGGCATCGGCATCGGCATCGGCATCGGCATCGGCATCGGCATCGGCATCGGCATCGGCATCGGCATCGGCATCGGCATCGGCATCGGCATCGGCATCGGCATCGGCATCGGCATCGGCATCGGCATCGGCATCGGCATCGGCATCGGCATCGGCATCGGCATCGGCATCGGCATCGGCATCGGCATCGGCATCGGCATCGGCATCGGCATCGGCATCGGCATCGGCATCGGCATCGGCATCGGCATCGGCATCGGCATCGGCATCGGCATCGGCATCGGCATCGGCATCGGCATCGGCATCGGCATCGGCATCGGCATCGGCATCGGCATCGGCATCGGCATCGGCATCGGCATCGGCATCGGCATCGGCATCGGCATCGGCATCGGCATCGGCATCGGCATCGGCATCGGCATCGGCATCGGCATCGGCATCGGCATCGGCATCGGCATCGGCATCGGCATCGGCATCGGCATCGGCATCGGCATCGGCATCGGCATCGGCATCGGCAT
Source organism: Limnomonas spitsbergensis (assembly GCA_037349105.1). Lineage (NCBI taxonomy): Eukaryota > Viridiplantae > Chlorophyta > Chlorophyceae > Chlamydomonadales > Limnomonas > Limnomonas spitsbergensis. The sequence goes on from JAYJMM010000042.1 coordinate 1,775,728, forward strand.
CGGCATCGGCATCGGCATCGGCATCGGCATCGGCATCGGCATCGGCATCGGCATCGGCATCGGCATCGGCATCGGCATCGGCATCGGCATCGGCATCGGCATCGGCATCGGCATCGGCATCGGCATCGGCATCGGCATCGGCATCGGCATCGGCATCGGCATCGGCATCGGCATCGGCATCGGCATCGGCATCGGCATCGGCATCGGCATCGGCATCGGCATCGGCATCGGCATCGGCATCGGCATCGGCATCGGCATCGGCATCGGCATCGGCATCGGCATCGGCATCGGCATCGGCATCGGCATCGGCATCGGCATCGGCATCGGCATCGGCATCGGCATCGGCATCGGCATCGGCATCGGCATCGGCATCGGCATCGGCATCGGCATCGGCATCGGCATCGGCATCGGCATCGGCATCGGCATCGGCATCGGCATCGGCATCGGCATCGGCATCGGCATCGGCATCGGCATCGGCATCGGCATCGGCATCGGCATCGGCATCGGCATCGGCATCGGCATCGGCATCGGCATCGGCATCGGCATCGGCATCGGCATCGGCATCGGCATCGGCATCGGCATCGGCATCGGCATCGGCATCGGCATCGGCATCGGCATCGGCATCGGCATCGGCATCGGCATCGGCATCGGCATCGGCATCGGCATCGGCATCGGCATCGGCATCGGCATCGGCATCGGCATCGGCATCGGCATCGGCATCGGCATCGGCATCGGCATCGGCATCGGCATCGGCATCGGCATCGGCATCGGCATCGGCATCGGCATCGGCATCGGCATCGGCATCGGCATCGGCATCGGCATCGGCATCGGCATCGGCATCGGCATCGGCATCGGCATCGGCATCGGCATCGGCATCGGCATCGGCATCGGCATCGGCATCGGCATCGGCATCGGCATCGGCATCGGCATCGGCATCGGCATCGGCATCGGCATCGGCATCGGCATCGGCATCGGCATCGGCATCGGCATCGGCATCGGCATCGGCATCGGCATCGGCATCGGCATCGGCATCGGCATCGGCATCGGCATCGGCATCGGCATCGGCATCGGCATCGGCATCGGCATCGGCATCGGCATCGGCATCGGCATCGGCATCGGCATCGGCATCGGCATCGGCATCGGCATCGGCATCGGCATCGGCATCGGCATCGGCATCGGCATCGGCATCGGCATCGGCATCGGCATCGGCATCGGCATCGGCATCGGCATCGGCATCGGCATCGGCATCGGCATCGGCATCGGCATCGGCATCGGCATCGGCATCGGCATCGGCATCGGCATCGGCATCGGCATCGGCATCGGCATCGGCATCGGCATCGGCATCGGCATCGGCATCGGCATCGGCATCGGCATCGGCATCGGCATCGGCATCGGCATCGGCATCGGCATCGGCATCGGCATCGGCATCGGCATCGGCATCGGCATCGGCATCGGCATCGGCATCGGCATCGGCATCGGCATCGGCATCGGCATCGGCATCGGCATCGGCATCGGCATCGGCATCGGCATCGGCATCGGCATCGGCATCGGCATCGGCATCGGCATCGGCATCGGCATCGGCATCGGCATCGGCATCGGCATCGGCATCGGCATCGGCATCGGCATCGGCATCGGCATCGGCATCGGCATCGGCATCGGCATCGGCATCGGCATCGGCATCGGCATCGGCATCGGCATCGGCATCGGCATCGGCATCGGCATCGGCATCGGCATCGGCATCGGCATCGGCATCGGCATCGGCATCGGCATCGGCATCGGCATCGGCATCGGCATCGGCATCGGCATCGGCATCGGCATCGGCATCGGCATCGGCATCGGCATCGGCATCGGCATCGGCATCGGCATCGGCATCGGCATCGGCATCGGCATCGGCATCGGCATCGGCATCGGCATCGGCATCGGCATCGGCATCGGCATCGGCATCGGCATCGGCATCGGCATCGGCATCGGCATCGGCATCGGCATCGGCATCGGCATCGGCATCGGCATCGGCATCGGCATCGGCATCGGCATCGGCATCGGCATCGGCATCGGCATCGGCATCGGCATCGGCATCGGCATCGGCATCGGCATCGGCATCGGCATCGGCATCGGCATCGGCATCGGCATCGGCATCGGCATCGGCATCGGCATCGGCATCGGCATCGGCATCGGCATCGGCATCGGCATCGGCATCGGCATCGGCATCGGCATCGGCATCGGCATCGGCATCGGCATCGGCATCGGCATCGGCATCGGCATCGGCATCGGCATCGGCATCGGCATCGGCATCGGCATCGGCATCGGCATCGGCATCGGCATCGGCATCGGCATCGGCATCGGCATCGGCATCGGCATCGGCATCGGCATCGGCATCGGCATCGGCATCGGCATCGGCATCGGCATCGGCATCGGCATCGGCATCGGCATCGGCATCGGCATCGGCATCGGCATCGGCATCGGCATCGGCATCGGCATCGGCATCGGCATCGGCATCGGCATCGGCATCGGCATCGGCATCGGCATCGGCATCGGCATCGGCATCGGCATCGGCATCGGCATCGGCATCGGCATCGGCATCGGCATCGGCATCGGCATCGGCATCGGCATCGGCATCGGCATCGGCATCGGCATCGGCATCGGCATCGGCATCGGCATCGGCATCGGCATCGGCATCGGCATCGGCATCGGCATCGGCATCGGCATCGGCATCGGCATCGGCATCGGCATCGGCATCGGCATCGGCATCGGCATCGGCATCGGCATCGGCATCGGCATCGGCATCGGCATCGGCATCGGCATCGGCATCGGCATCGGCATCGGCATCGGCATCGGCATCGGCATCGGCATCGGCATCGGCATCGGCATCGGCATCGGCATCGGCATCGGCATCGGCATCGGCATCGGCATCGGCATCGGCATCGGCATCGGCATCGGCATCGGCATCGGCATCGGCATCGGCATCGGCATCGGCATCGGCATCGGCATCGGCATCGGCATCGGCATCGGCATCGGCATCGGCATCGGCATCGGCATCGGCATCGGCATCGGCATCGGCATCGGCATCGGCATCGGCATCGGCATCGGCATCGGCATCGGCATCGGCATCGGCATCGGCATCGGCATCGGCATCGGCATCGGCATCGGCATCGGCATCGGCATCGGCATCGGCATCGGCATCGGCATCGGCATCGGCATCGGCATCGGCATCGGCATCGGCATCGGCATCGGCATCGGCATCGGCATCGGCATCGGCATCGGCATCGGCATCGGCATCGGCATCGGCATCGGCATCGGCATCGGCATCGGCATCGGCATCGGCATCGGCATCGGCATCGGCATCGGCATCGGCATCGGCATCGGCATCTGGCATCGGCATCGGCATCGGCATCGGCATCGGCATCGGCATCGGCATCGGCATCGGCATCGGCATCGGCATCGGCATCGGCATCGGCATCGGCATCGGCATCGGCATCGGCATCGGCATCGGCATCGGCATCGGCATCGGCATCGGCATCGGCATCGGCATCGGCATCGGCATCGGCATCGGCATCGGCATCGGCATCGGCATCGGCATCGGCATCGGCATCGGCATCGGCATCGGCATCGGCATCGGCATCGGCATCGGCATCGGCATCGGCATCGGCATCGGCATCGGCATCGGCATCGGCATCGGCATCGGCATCGGCATCGGCATCGGCATCGGCATCGGCATCGGCATCGGCATCGGCATCGGCATCGGCATCGGCATCGGCATCGGCATCGGCATCGGCATCGGCATCGGCATCGGCATCGGCATCGGCATCGGCATCGGCATCGGCATCGGCATCGGCATCGGCATCGGCATCGGCATCGGCATCGGCATCGGCATCGGCATCGGCATCGGCATCGGCATCGGCATCGGCATCGGCATCGGCATCGGCATCGGCATCGGCATCGGCATCGGCATCGGCATCGGCATCGGCATCGGCATCGGCATCGGCATCGGCATCGGCATCGGCATCGGCATCGGCATCGGCATCGGCATCGGCATCGGCATCGGCATCGGCATCGGCATCGGCATCGGCATCGGCATCGGCATCGGCATCGGCATCGGCATCGGCATCGGCATCGGCATCGGCATCGGCATCGGCATCGGCATCGGCATCGGCATCGGCATCGGCATCGGCATCGGCATCGGCATCGGCATCGGCATCGGCATCGGCATCGGCATCGGCATCGGCATCGGCATCGGCATCGGCATCGGCATCGGCATCGGCATCGGCATCGGCATCGGCATCGGCATCGGCATCGGCATCGGCATCGGCATCGGCATCGGCATCGGCATCGGCATCGGCATCGGCATCGGCATCGGCATCGGCATCGGCATCGGCATCGGCATCGGCATCGGCATCGGCATCGGCATCGGCATCGGCATCGGCATCGGCATCGGCATCGGCATCGGCATCGGCATCGGCATCGGCATCGGCATCGGCATCGGCATCGGCATCGGCATCGGCATCGGCATCGGCATCGGCATCGGCATCGGCATCGGCATCGGCATCGGCATCGGCATCGGCATCGGCATCGGCATCGGCATCGGCATCGGCATCGGCATCGGCATCGGCATCGGCATCGGCATCGGCATCGGCATCGGCATCGGCATCGGCATCGGCATCGGCATCGGCATCGGCATCGGCATCGGCATCGGCATCGGCATCGGCATCGGCATCGGCATCGGCATCGGCATCGGCATCGGCATCGGCATCGGCATCGGCATCGGCATCGGCATCGGCATCGGCATCGGCATCGGCATCGGCATCGGCATCGGCATCGGCATCGGCATCGGCATCGGCATCGGCATCGGCATCGGCATCGGCATCGGCATCGGCATCGGCATCGGCATCGGCATCGGCATCGGCATCGGCATCGGCATCGGCATCGGCATCGGCATCGGCATCGGCATCGGCATCGGCATCGGCATCGGCATCGGCATCGGCATCGGCATCGGCATCGGCATCGGCATCGGCATCGGCATCGGCATCGGCATCGGCATCGGCATCGGCATCGGCATCGGCATCGGCATCGGCATCGGCATCGGCATCGGCATCGGCATCGGCATCGGCATCGGCATCGGCATCGGCATCGGCATCGGCATCGGCATCGGCATCGGCATCGGCATCGGCATCGGCATCGGCATCGGCATCGGCATCGGCATCGGCATCGGCATCGGCATCGGCATCGGCATCGGCATCGGCATCGGCATCGGCATCGGCATCGGCATCGGCATCGGCATCGGCATCGGCATCGGCATCGGCATCGGCATCGGCATCGGCATCGGCATCGGCATCGGCATCGGCATCGGCATCGGCATCGGCATCGGCATCGGCATCGGCATCGGCATCGGCATCGGCATCGGCATCGGCATCGGCATCGGCATCGGCATCGGCATCGGCATCGGCATCGGCATCGGCATCGGCATCGGCATCGGCATCGGCATCGGCATCGGCATCGGCATCGGCATCGGCATCGGCATCGGCATCGGCATCGGCATCGGCATCGGCATCGGCATCGGCATCGGCATCGGCATCGGCATCGGCATCGGCATCGGCATCGGCATCGGCATCGGCATCGGCATCGGCATCGGCATCGGCATCGGCATCGGCATCGGCATCGGCATCGGCATCGGCATCGGCATCGGCATCGGCATCGGCATCGGCATCGGCATCGGCATCGGCATCGGCATCGGCATCGGCATCGGCATCGGCATCGGCATCGGCATCGGCATCGGCATCGGCATCGGCATCGGCATCGGCATCGGCATCGGCATCGGCATCGGCATCGGCATCGGCATCGGCATCGGCATCGGCATCGGCATCGGCATCGGCATCGGCATCGGCATCGGCATCGGCATCGGCATCGGCATCGGCATCGGCATCGGCATCGGCATCGGCATCGGCATCGGCATCGGCATCGGCATCGGCATCGGCATCGGCATCGGCATCGGCATCGGCATCGGCATCGGCATCGGCATCGGCATCGGCATCGGCATCGGCATCGGCATCGGCATCGGCATCGGCATCGGCATCGGCATCGGCATCGGCATCGGCATCGGCATCGGCATCGGCATCGGCATCGGCATCGGCATCGGCATCGGCATCGGCATCGGCATCGGCATCGGCATCGGCATCGGCATCGGCATCGGCATCGGCATCGGCATCGGCATCGGCATCGGCATCGGCATCGGCATCGGCATCGGCATCGGCATCGGCATCGGCATCGGCATCGGCATCGGCATCGGCATCGGCATCGGCATCGGCATCGGCATCGGCATCGGCATCGGCATCGGCATCGGCATCGGCATCGGCATCGGCATCGGCATCGGCATCGGCATCGGCATCGGCATCGGCATCGGCATCGGCATCGGCATCGGCATCGGCATCGGCATCGGCATCGGCATCGGCATCGGCATCGGCATCGGCATCGGCATCGGCATCGGCATCGGCATCGGCATCGGCATCGGCATCGGCATCGGCATCGGCATCGGCATCGGCATCGGCATCGGCATCGGCATCGGCATCGGCATCGGCATCGGCATCGGCATCGGCATCGGCATCGGCATCGGCATCGGCATCGGCATCGGCATCGGCATCGGCATCGGCATCGGCATCGGCATCGGCATCGGCATCGGCATCGGCATCGGCATCGGCATCGGCATCGGCATCGGCATCGGCATCGGCATCGGCATCGGCATCGGCATCGGCATCGGCATCGGCATCGGCATCGGCATCGGCATCGGCATCGGCATCGGCATCGGCATCGGCATCGGCATCGGCATCGGCATCGGCATCGGCATCGGCATCGGCATCGGCATCGGCATCGGCATCGGCATCGGCATCGGCATCGGCATCGGCATCGGCATCGGCATCGGCATCGGCATCGGCATCGGCATCGGCATCGGCATCGGCATCGGCATCGGCATCGGCATCGGCATCGGCATCGGCATCGGCATCGGCATCGGCATCGGCATCGGCATCGGCATCGGCATCGGCATCGGCATCGGCATCGGCATCGGCATCGGCATCGGCATCGGCATCGGCATCGGCATCGGCATCGGCATCGGCATCGGCATCGGCATCGGCATCGGCATCGGCATCGGCATCGGCATCGGCATCGGCATCGGCATCGGCATCGGCATCGGCATCGGCATCGGCATCGGCATCGGCATCGGCATCGGCATCGGCATCGGCATCGGCATCGGCATCGGCATCGGCATCGGCATCGGCATCGGCATCGGCATCGGCATCGGCATCGGCATCGGCATCGGCATCGGCATCGGCATCGGCATCGGCATCGGCATCGGCATCGGCATCGGCATCGGCATCGGCATCGGCATCGGCATCGGCATCGGCATCGGCATCGGCATCGGCATCGGCATCGGCATCGGCATCGGCATCGGCATCGGCATCGGCATCGGCATCGGCATCGGCATCGGCATCGGCATCGGCATCGGCATCGGCATCGGCATCGGCATCGGCATCGGCATCGGCATCGGCATCGGCATCGGCATCGGCATCGGCATCGGCATCGGCATCGGCATCGGCATCGGCATCGGCATCGGCATCGGCATCGGCATCGGCATCGGCATCGGCATCGGCATCGGCATCGGCATCGGCATCGGCATCGGCATCGGCATCGGCATCGGCATCGGCATCGGCATCGGCATCGGCATCGGCATCGGCATCGGCATCGGCATCGGCATCGGCATCGGCATCGGCATCGGCATCGGCATCGGCATCGGCATCGGCATCGGCATCGGCATCGGCATCGGCATCGGCATCGGCATCGGCATCGGCATCGGCATCGGCATCGGCATCGGCATCGGCATCGGCATCGGCATCGGCATCGGCATCGGCATCGGCATCGGCATCGGCATCGGCATCGGCATCGGCATCGGCATCGGCATCGGCATCGGCATCGGCATCGGCATCGGCATCGGCATCGGCATCGGCATCGGCATCGGCATCGGCATCGGCATCGGCATCGGCATCGGCATCGGCATCGGCATCGGCATCGGCATCGGCATCGGCATCGGCATCGGCATCGGCATCGGCATCGGCATCGGCATCGGCATCGGCATCGGCATCGGCATCGGCATCGGCATCGGCATCGGCATCGGCATCGGCATCGGCATCGGCATCGGCATCGGCATCGGCATCGGCATCGGCATCGGCATCGGCATCGGCATCGGCATCGGCATCGGCATCGGCATCGGCATCGGCATCGGCATCGGCATCGGCATCGGCATCGGCATCGGCATCGGCATCGGCATCGGCATCGGCATCGGCATCGGCATCGGCATCGGCATCGGCATCGGCATCGGCATCGGCATCGGCATCGGCATCGGCATCGGCATCGGCATCGGCATCGGCATCGGCATCGGCATCGGCATCGGCATCGGCATCGGCATCGGCATCGGCATCGGCATCGGCATCGGCATCGGCATCGGCATCGGCATCGGCATCGGCATCGGCATCGGCATCGGCATCGGCATCGGCATCGGCATCGGCATCGGCATCGGCATCGGCATCGGCATCGGCATCGGCATCGGCATCGGCATCGGCATCGGCATCGGCATCGGCATCGGCATCGGCATCGGCATCGGCATCGGCATCGGCATCGGCATCGGCATCGGCATCGGCATCGGCATCGGCATCGGCATCGGCATCGGCATCGGCATCGGCATCGGCATCGGCATCGGCATCGGCATCGGCATCGGCATCGGCATCGGCATCGGCATCGGCATCGGCATCGGCATCGGCATCGGCATCGGCATCGGCATCGGCATCGGCATCGGCATCGGCATCGGCATCGGCATCGGCATCGGCATCGGCATCGGCATCGGCATCGGCATCGGCATCGGCATCGGCATCGGCATCGGCATCGGCATCGGCATCGGCATCGGCATCGGCATCGGCATCGGCATCGGCATCGGCATCGGCATCGGCATCGGCATCGGCATCGGCATCGGCATCGGCATCGGCATCGGCATCGGCATCGGCATCGGCATCGGCATCGGCATCGGCATCGGCATCGGCATCGGCATCGGCATCGGCATCGGCATCGGCATCGGCATCGGCATCGGCATCGGCATCGGCATCGGCATCGGCATCGGCATCGGCATCGGCATCGGCATCGGCATCGGCATCGGCATCGGCATCGGCATCGGCATCGGCATCGGCATCGGCATCGGCATCGGCATCGGCATCGGCATCGGCATCGGCATCGGCATCGGCATCGGCATCGGCATCGGCATCGGCATCGGCATCGGCATCGGCATCGGCATCGGCATCGGCATCGGCATCGGCATCGGCATCGGCATCGGCATCGGCATCGGCATCGGCATCGGCATCGGCATCGGCATCGGCATCGGCATCGGCATCGGCATCGGCATCGGCATCGGCATCGGCATCGGCATCGGCATCGGCATCGGCATCGGCATCGGCATCGGCATCGGCATCGGCATCGGCATCGGCATCGGCATCGGCATCGGCATCGGCATCGGCATCGGCATCGGCATCGGCATCGGCATCGGCATCGGCATCGGCATCGGCATCGGCATCGGCATCGGCATCGGCATCGGCATCGGCATCGGCATCGGCATCGGCATCGGCATCGGCATCGGCATCGGCATCGGCATCGGCATCGGCATCGGCATCGGCATCGGCATCGGCATCGGCATCGGCATCGGCATCGGCATCGGCATCGGCATCGGCATCGGCATCGGCATCGGCATCGGCATCGGCATCGGCATCGGCATCGGCATCGGCATCGGCATCGGCATCGGCATCGGCATCGGCATCGGCATCGGCATCGGCATCGGCATCGGCATCGGCATCGGCATCGGCATCGGCATCGGCATCGGCATCGGCATCGGCATCGGCATCGGCATCGGCATCGGCATCGGCATCGGCATCGGCATCGGCATCGGCATCGGCATCGGCATCGGCATCGGCATCGGCATCGGCATCGGCATCGGCATCGGCATCGGCATCGGCATCGGCATCGGCATCGGCATCGGCATCGGCATCGGCATCGGCATCGGCATCGGCATCGGCATCGGCATCGGCATCGGCATCGGCATCGGCATCGGCATCGGCATCGGCATCGGCATCGGCATCGGCATCGGCATCGGCATCGGCATCGGCATCGGCATCGGCATCGGCATCGGCATCGGCATCGGCATCGGCATCGGCATCGGCATCGGCATCGGCATCGGCATCGGCATCGGCATCGGCATCGGCATCGGCATCGGCATCGGCATCGGCATCGGCATCGGCATCGGCATCGGCATCGGCATCGGCATCGGCATCGGCATCGGCATCGGCATCGGCATCGGCATCGGCATCGGCATCGGCATCGGCATCGGCATCGGCATCGGCATCGGCATCGGCATCGGCATCGGCATCGGCATCGGCATCGGCATCGGCATCGGCATCGGCATCGGCATCGGCATCGGCATCGGCATCGGCATCGGCATCGGCATCGGCATCGGCATCGGCATCGGCATCGGCATCGGCATCGGCATCGGCATCGGCATCGGCATCGGCATCGGCATCGGCATCGGCATCGGCATCGGCATCGGCATCGGCATCGGCATCGGCATCGGCATCGGCATCGGCATCGGCATCGGCATCGGCATCGGCATCGGCATCGGCATCGGCATCGGCATCGGCATCGGCATCGGCATCGGCATCGGCATCGGCATCGGCATCGGCATCGGCATCGGCATCGGCATCGGCATCGGCATCGGCATCGGCATCGGCATCGGCATCGGCATCGGCATCGGCATCGGCATCGGCATCGGCATCGGCATCGGCATCGGCATCGGCATCGGCATCGGCATCGGCATCGGCATCGGCATCGGCATCGGCATCGGCATCGGCATCGGCATCGGCATCGGCATCGGCATCGGCATCGGCATCGGCATCGGCATCGGCATCGGCATCGGCATCGGCATCGGCATCGGCATCGGCATCGGCATCGGCATCGGCATCGGCATCGGCATCGGCATCGGCATCGGCATCGGCATCGGCATCGGCATCGGCATCGGCATCGGCATCGGCATCGGCATCGGCATCGGCATCGGCATCGGCATCGGCATCGGCATCGGCATCGGCATCGGCATCGGCATCGGCATCGGCATCGGCATCGGCATCGGCATCGGCATCGGCATCGGCATCGGCATCGGCATCGGCATCGGCATCGGCATCGGCATCGGCATCGGCATCGGCATCGGCATCGGCATCGGCATCGGCATCGGCATCGGCATCGGCATCGGCATCGGCATCGGCATCGGCATCGGCATCGGCATCGGCATCGGCATCGGCATCGGCATCGGCATCGGCATCGGCATCGGCATCGGCATCGGCATCGGCATCGGCATCGGCATCGGCATCGGCATCGGCATCGGCATCGGCATCGGCATCGGCATCGGCATCGGCATCGGCATCGGCATCGGCATCGGCATCGGCATCGGCATCGGCATCGGCATCGGCATCGGCATCGGCATCGGCATCGGCATCGGCATCGGCATCGGCATCGGCATCGGCATCGGCATCGGCATCGGCATCGGCATCGGCATCGGCATCGGCATCGGCATCGGCATCGGCATCGGCATCGGCATCGGCATCGGCATCGGCATCGGCATCGGCATCGGCATCGGCATCGGCATCGGCATCGGCATCGGCATCGGCATCGGCATCGGCATCGGCATCGGCATCGGCATCGGCATCGGCATCGGCATCGGCATCGGCATCGGCATCGGCATCGGCATCGGCATCGGCATCGGCATCGGCATCGGCATCGGCATCGGCATCGGCATCGGCATCGGCATCGGCATCGGCATCGGCATCGGCATCGGCATCGGCATCGGCATCGGCATCGGCATCGGCATCGGCATCGGCATCGGCATCGGCATCGGCATCGGCATCGGCATCGGCATCGGCATCGGCATCGGCATCGGCATCGGCATCGGCATCGGCATCGGCATCGGCATCGGCATCGGCATCGGCATCGGCATCGGCATCGGCATCGGCATCGGCATCGGCATCGGCATCGGCATCGGCATCGGCATCGGCATCGGCATCGGCATCGGCATCGGCATCGGCATCGGCATCGGCATCGGCATCGGCATCGGCATCGGCATCGGCATCGGCATCGGCATCGGCATCGGCATCGGCATCGGCATCGGCATCGGCATCGGCATCGGCATCGGCATCGGCATCGGCATCGGCATCGGCATCGGCATCGGCATCGGCATCGGCATCGGCATCGGCATCGGCATCGGCATCGGCATCGGCATCGGCATCGGCATCGGCATCGGCATCGGCATCGGCATCGGCATCGGCATCGGCATCGGCATCGGCATCGGCATCGGCATCGGCATCGGCATCGGCATCGGCATCGGCATCGGCATCGGCATCGGCATCGGCATCGGCATCGGCATCGGCATCGGCATCGGCATCGGCATCGGCATCGGCATCGGCATCGGCATCGGCATCGGCATCGGCATCGGCATCGGCATCGGCATCGGCATCGGCATCGGCATCGGCATCGGCATCGGCATCGGCATCGGCATCGGCATCGGCATCGGCATCGGCATCGGCATCGGCATCGGCATCGGCATCGGCATCGGCATCGGCATCGGCATCGGCATCGGCATCGGCATCGGCATCGGCATCGGCATCGGCATCGGCATCGGCATCGGCATCGGCATCGGCATCGGCATCGGCATCGGCATCGGCATCGGCATCGGCATCGGCATCGGCATCGGCATCGGCATCGGCATCGGCATCGGCATCGGCATCGGCATCGGCATCGGCATCGGCATCGGCATCGGCATCGGCATCGGCATCGGCATCGGCATCGGCATCGGCATCGGCATCGGCATCGGCATCGGCATCGGCATCGGCATCGGCATCGGCATCGGCATCGGCATCGGCATCGGCATCGGCATCGGCATCGGCATCGGCATCGGCATCGGCATCGGCATCGGCATCGGCATCGGCATCGGCATCGGCATCGGCATCGGCATCGGCATCGGCATCGGCATCGGCATCGGCATCGGCATCGGCATCGGCATCGGCATCGGCATCGGCATCGGCATCGGCATCGGCATCGGCATCGGCATCGGCATCGGCATCGGCATCGGCATCGGCATCGGCATCGGCATCGGCATCGGCATCGGCATCGGCATCGGCATCGGCATCGGCATCGGCATCGGCATCGGCATCGGCATCGGCATCGGCATCGGCATCGGCATCGGCATCGGCATCGGCATCGGCATCGGCATCGGCATCGGCATCGGCATCGGCATCGGCATCGGCATCGGCATCGGCATCGGCATCGGCATCGGCATCGGCATCGGCATCGGCATCGGCATCGGCATCGGCATCGGCATCGGCATCGGCATCGGCATCGGCATCGGCATCGGCATCGGCATCGGCATCGGCATCGGCATCGGCATCGGCATCGGCATCGGCATCGGCATCGGCATCGGCATCGGCATCGGCATCGGCATCGGCATCGGCATCGGCATCGGCATCGGCATCGGCATCGGCATCGGCATCGGCATCGGCATCGGCATCGGCATCGGCATCGGCATCGGCATCGGCATCGGCATCGGCATCGGCATCGGCATCGGCATCGGCATCGGCATCGGCATCGGCATCGGCATCGGCATCGGCATCGGCATCGGCATCGGCATCGGCATCGGCATCGGCATCGGCATCGGCATCGGCATCGGCATCGGCATCGGCATCGGCATCGGCATCGGCATCGGCATCGGCATCGGCATCGGCATCGGCATCGGCATCGGCATCGGCATCGGCATCGGCATCGGCATCGGCATCGGCATCGGCATCGGCATCGGCATCGGCATCGGCATCGGCATCGGCATCGGCATCGGCATCGGCATCGGCATCGGCATCGGCATCGGCATCGGCATCGGCATCGGCATCGGCATCGGCATCGGCATCGGCATCGGCATCGGCATCGGCATCGGCATCGGCATCGGCATCGGCATCGGCATCGGCATCGGCATCGGCATCGGCATCGGCATCGGCATCGGCATCGGCATCGGCATCGGCATCGGCATCGGCATCGGCATCGGCATCGGCATCGGCATCGGCATCGGCATCGGCATCGGCATCGGCATCGGCATCGGCATCGGCATCGGCATCGGCATCGGCATCGGCATCGGCATCGGCATCGGCATCGGCATCGGCATCGGCATCGGCATCGGCATCGGCATCGGCATCGGCATCGGCATCGGCATCGGCATCGGCATCGGCATCGGCATCGGCATCGGCATCGGCATCGGCATCGGCATCGGCATCGGCATCGGCATCGGCATCGGCATCGGCATCGGCATCGGCATCGGCATCGGCATCGGCATCGGCATCGGCATCGGCATCGGCATCGGCATCGGCATCGGCATCGGCATCGGCATCGGCATCGGCATCGGCATCGGCATCGGCATCGGCATCGGCATCGGCATCGGCATCGGCATCGGCATCGGCATCGGCATCGGCATCGGCATCGGCATCGGCATCGGCATCGGCATCGGCATCGGCATCGGCATCGGCATCGGCATCGGCATCGGCATCGGCATCGGCATCGGCATCGGCATCGGCATCGGCATCGGCATCGGCATCGGCATCGGCATCGGCATCGGCATCGGCATCGGCATCGGCATCGGCATCGGCATCGGCATCGGCATCGGCATCGGCATCGGCATCGGCATCGGCATCGGCATCGGCATCGGCATCGGCATCGGCATCGGCATCGGCATCGGCATCGGCATCGGCATCGGCATCGGCATCGGCATCGGCATCGGCATCGGCATCGGCATCGGCATCGGCATCGGCATCGGCATCGGCATCGGCATCGGCATCGGCATCGGCATCGGCATCGGCATCGGCATCGGCATCGGCATCGGCATCGGCATCGGCATCGGCATCGGCATCGGCATCGGCATCGGCATCGGCATCGGCATCGGCATCGGCATCGGCATCGGCATCGGCATCGGCATCGGCATCGGCATCGGCATCGGCATCGGCATCGGCATCGGCATCGGCATCGGCATCGGCATCGGCATCGGCATCGGCATCGGCATCGGCATCGGCATCGGCATCGGCATCGGCATCGGCATCGGCATCGGCATCGGCATCGGCATCGGCATCGGCATCGGCATCGGCATCGGCATCGGCATCGGCATCGGCATCGGCATCGGCATCGGCATCGGCATCGGCATCGGCATCGGCATCGGCATCGGCATCGGCATCGGCATCGGCATCGGCATCGGCATCGGCATCGGCATCGGCATCGGCATCGGCATCGGCATCGGCATCGGCATCGGCATCGGCATCGGCATCGGCATCGGCATCGGCATCGGCATCGGCATCGGCATCGGCATCGGCATCGGCATCGGCATCGGCATCGGCATCGGCATCGGCATCGGCATCGGCATCGGCATCGGCATCGGCATCGGCATCGGCATCGGCATCGGCATCGGCATCGGCATCGGCATCGGCATCGGCATCGGCATCGGCATCGGCATCGGCATCGGCATCGGCATCGGCATCGGCATCGGCATCGGCATCGGCATCGGCATCGGCATCGGCATCGGCATCGGCATCGGCATCGGCATCGGCATCGGCATCGGCATCGGCATCGGCATCGGCATCGGCATCGGCATCGGCATCGGCATCGGCATCGGCATCGGCATCGGCATCGGCATCGGCATCGGCATCGGCATCGGCATCGGCATCGGCATCGGCATCGGCATCGGCATCGGCATCGGCATCGGCATCGGCATCGGCATCGGCATCGGCATCGGCATCGGCATCGGCATCGGCATCGGCATCGGCATCGGCATCGGCATCGGCATCGGCATCGGCATCGGCATCGGCATCGGCATCGGCATCGGCATCGGCATCGGCATCGGCATCGGCATCGGCATCGGCATCGGCATCGGCATCGGCATCGGCATCGGCATCGGCATCGGCATCGGCATCGGCATCGGCATCGGCATCGGCATCGGCATCGGCATCGGCATCGGCATCGGCATCGGCATCGGCATCGGCATCGGCATCGGCATCGGCATCGGCATCGGCATCGGCATCGGCATCGGCATCGGCATCGGCATCGGCATCGGCATCGGCATCGGCATCGGCATCGGCATCGGCATCGGCATCGGCATCGGCATCGGCATCGGCATCGGCATCGGCATCGGCATCGGCATCGGCATCGGCATCGGCATCGGCATCGGCATCGGCATCGGCATCGGCATCGGCATCGGCATCGGCATCGGCATCGGCATCGGCATCGGCATCGGCATCGGCATCGGCATCGGCATCGGCATCGGCATCGGCATCGGCATCGGCATCGGCATCGGCATCGGCATCGGCATCGGCATCGGCATCGGCATCGGCATCGGCATCGGCATCGGCATCGGCATCGGCATCGGCATCGGCATCGGCATCGGCATCGGCATCGGCATCGGCATCGGCATCGGCATCGGCATCGGCATCGGCATCGGCATCGGCATCGGCATCGGCATCGGCATCGGCATCGGCATCGGCATCGGCATCGGCATCGGCATCGGCATCGGCATCGGCATCGGCATCGGCATCGGCATCGGCATCGGCATCGGCATCGGCATCGGCATCGGCATCGGCATCGGCATCGGCATCGGCATCGGCATCGGCATCGGCATCGGCATCGGCATCGGCATCGGCATCGGCATCGGCATCGGCATCGGCATCGGCATCGGCATCGGCATCGGCATCGGCATCGGCATCGGCATCGGCATCGGCATCGGCATCGGCATCGGCATCGGCATCGGCATCGGCATCGGCATCGGCATCGGCATCGGCATCGGCATCGGCATCGGCATCGGCATCGGCATCGGCATCGGCATCGGCATCGGCATCGGCATCGGCATCGGCATCGGCATCGGCATCGGCATCGGCATCGGCATCGGCATCGGCATCGGCATCGGCATCGGCATCGGCATCGGCATCGGCATCGGCATCGGCATCGGCATCGGCATCGGCATCGGCATCGGCATCGGCATCGGCATCGGCATCGGCATCGGCATCGGCATCGGCATCGGCATCGGCATCGGCATCGGCATCGGCATCGGCATCGGCATCGGCATCGGCATCGGCATCGGCATCGGCATCGGCATCGGCATCGGCATCGGCATCGCATCGGCATCGGCATCGGCATCGGCATCGGCATCGGCATCGGCATCGGCATCGGCATCGGCATCGGCATCGGCATCGGCA